>JANXHW010000004.1:49852500-50252500 GCA_026170595.1 Plestiodon gilberti rubricaudatus | reverse complement strand
ATTTTGATAAGAAGGAAACACCACTTGGGACCATATGCAGACTAGCAAAATATTGGTCTCGTGGACCCAGAGGCTAAGGAAGAGTGCTTTACACTCTGTAACATTCACACAGTTTGATTCTCTTATATATATCAGCCAGGAAACATTAAAGAAAACATATCCTAGATTCTGACATATGGCCTAATTTTCTTTGCTGAAACTGCATTAAAAGCTTGAAGACATGTCTTACAGATAGATGCAGATTGTAGTGAATATGTATAAATATACTAATCTGTACGCTTTCTTTCCAGCTTTATAAGTTTGGATCATGGAAGGCTTGGGCAAGAAAGCTAGTAACAGAGGCAAATATGCTAAGTGAATATCTCCCCAATTGTAAAAATGTTCCCTCCCTCGAATAAATCTCCCTCGAATAAATCTCACTTCAGGAATCCAGGCATTCATCAAAATTTAATCTGTTTCTTTAAATGCACAATAAAAAGAGGGGGGGGGAAGCAAAAACACAAAGCTTTTCATAAGCTTCAGGCAACATCTGTACATGACCTGGATAATCTTCTGGGGCGGGGGGGGAACCCTCCAATCCTACAAATATGTAAAAAGGAAAAACTCTTGCAATAATATCTCTCACTTGTTATTGATGCATGGTTTGTATACTGTACTGTCATATGTCACACACTTTTTCCCCTGTCCAACTCTTAGAAAAAAACAACTCCTACTATGTGATACTGACTAGATAAAGAAAACTTCCTATAAATGCTCCTAAAAAGCTAGCATTAGGATTCTCCTTAAGAACATTCTGAAATATTCACATATTTATATGCTGGCACTGCAAATTAAAGTTTTAGCCAGATTAAATAGAAGCTTGAAAAATACAATTCATGATATATGACCTTCCTAGAACTATTCAATTCTAGCCCAAGTAAAACCTCAATTTAAAATGTCAACTGCAAAGCATAAATCCTTTTGAGAAGTTTCAAATCATTGTGACTAAGTTGCAGTCCTGAGGTCTAAACCATTTGTGGGGGGGGGGGGGGGACTAACAGTGCAACCTCATGTTTACTTGGAGACAGCACAAGCCTATGCATGTATATACTCAGGTAAGTCTCATTGAATTCAGCAGGACTTACACCGAGGAAAATGTGTATAGGATTGCAGCCTACATCGCTCACTTTTCCCACCATAGGTTAGGATATCTCGAGCTATTTTTCCCCCTCTTTCTTTTAATCTCCTCTCCTACCTTTTGTGAATTTTGCGGTGTATATTGTGCCACCACAATTCATTAGAATCATGTTGCTTTGTCTCCATGGACGGCAGGAGTGCAAAGTTTACTTATCACAAAATTCGCTGAGATTTTCTTCAGCACAGTGTGGTTTTAAAACCCCTGAAGTCATGTGAAATAGGAGACCTGACCTCAAGACACTATAAACTTGGCTTGTCTGGTTGTAGGTTGAAAGGTCAGGCTTGCTGGGGTAGCTCCTGAGGCTGTTTCAAACTAACAGTTACATTTGAGTTGAACAAGGATTTGTTAAAATGCCCGAGTATCATGATTTAAATTGTATTATTGGCATGTCTGGAACTTTACAGGGAAGCCGACAGCCTAAAGCAGGCAGAAAGCACAGTAAATCGAGGCAGCACAAGAAGAAGGTGGAGCCGGTGAATAGATAAATTTATAGACTAGGAGAAACAGGCAATCAATTATTATACTTTGTCATCCTGCTCCATTTACATGCCCTCGTTTGTTTGCTTCTCCTTCAGGTACACTAGCTCCGGAGTTTGTCTTGTGAATTCCCCCTTTCTCTATATATTTTTAATGTAGGAAAATGTGTGTGGGGTTTTTTAACCATGCAGACAGCACATAATTTCACACATAGCTAAAAATGTTACCTAAAGCTTGTGTTTCCAATGTTTCTGTTGAAGTCTATTGTTTCAGAGAAATACCATAAGCACCAGTCAAAACTGGAATGATAGGGACAACATCAAACAACTTCAAAAAGTAGATCTTACAGCTACTTGGATCAATTAAAAATAATAAATTGTTCAAAGCTTTTAAAAACAGGAAGGACACAACAGTTTTGATGTTTGAATTCTTGACTCTCATGTTTTTGTAGGGCAGTGCAATCCTATGTTTTTTTTACTTGGGAGTACAGTAATTGTCATTAAATTGGGCTTGCTCCCTAGTAAGTGTGTCTAGGATTAGAATGTTTGCAGCAAAATTTAACATTTGTGTATGTGTGCGTGAACATGCATGCTTCTCTCCAGTGAGGAAAATGAGCTATATGCTCCAGTTTTATTTCTTCTAGGTGTTGAAATTCAGGCGCTCACAAAAACATAAATATATTTTAAAAAATGATAGAACAGCTAAAGAAATTAAATTGCAATCAATCAACTAGGACCAGATGGTATTCATCAGAGAGTTCTAAAGGAACTAACAACCAATGTAACTGAGCTGCTAACAAAAATATGTAATTTATCATTAAAAACAGCTACTCTACCAGCGGTCTGGAGAGTGGCCAAGGTTGTACCCATCTTTTAAAAAGGTGTTAATGATGATCCTGGGAATTAAACATGGGTGATTCATATTTTGGTATCAAAGAATTTTTAGAGAAGAAATAAACTAAATGATAAATATCCCAGAAAACATGCAAACTGGGTACTTTTTCCCCCCAGAATATATAATTTTTGGCTAACCTCACAGGAAAAAAATTAACGATTCATTAAGCAGTCAACGCAAGGACCTATTAAATAAATTTAAAAGTTCCATATCACAGGCTCATAAAGAAAAGTAATAATTCCAAAATAAGGTTGCGCATCCCAATCCAAAGCATCTTTACTTACAAGTAACTTCTGTGTTCCGTGGGTTTACCTCCAAGCCCTAGGCTACATTCCTGTGCTTAGTTACATGAGATTCAGTCCCACTGAACTCAGTGAGAGGGGCAGCCCAATCCTGCCTAACTATCCAGCGGGTGGCCCTGGCTGGCCGCTGGATCCTATCCCCGTTCCCTGAGATCTCCTTGGGCTACTTGGGGGAAGAAGATGTTCGTCCCCTTCCCCAGGTGTAAAGCGGGGAGGCCCCAATGGCCTCCTCGGATTTCCGCCAGCTATTTAGCTGGCGGAAGTCGGAGGAGGTCGTGTAAAGGCCGTGCCAGCCCGGGAAGGGGAGGGGGTTATGGCAGCTGCCATCCCCGCCCCCTGGGCCGGCTTGGCCAATAGCCCCCCTCCCTCGCTGCCTGGACCTCACCCGCCGGGGGATCGCTTACCTCCTCCGGTGGCCACATGAGCGATCCAGCAGCGGAGTGAGGGCGGCTGGCCTCTGTGCAGGCCACCCTTACTCTCCAGTCATCACGAACGTGCTTTATGGCACATTTGCGACAGCTTAGAACAGCAGAGCATTTTAGGATTGCATCGTGACTCTGTGGTAAACATGCATTGTATTGGACTGCATGGCTTCAGTTGCAGAAAGCAAACTTACAGGCAAATGAGATTCACCAAAGTAGAGAGGTCCCATGTGTCTAGAAATCTATGTTTAAGATCAAGGTGTAAATCTGCCATGGACTGAAAGCTACAGTAAGTGATAGTCTACGCAGAAGTAAGTCCTATTGAGTTCACTGGGGCTTCTTCCCAAGTAAGTGTATTTAGGTTTGCACCCTAAAGGCCCACTGAGATACACTGAGATGTGCCAGTGTATCTCCTCATATGCTGGCACAACCACTGCCCCCCAGCATAGAAGTCCAGCCGCCAACAGATGCACCATAGACACTGGCGTAATGTTGGGAAAATGCCACACAGGTATAACTCTTATGTCACTCAGACGCTGGCACAATTCAACTGGCAGAGACGCCAAAACAGGGAAGAGATTGGGGCGCTTAATGGGAGGGATATAGAGGGATGTGGGAGGAGTCTACATACACCAGATTGTAACTCCCCTTCAGACAATGGACGTGCACCCAATGCTGGAAAAAAAACACTATGCCAATGACAGAGCTGGCGTAGGTACCGTACCGGTAGGAGGAACCTCACAGGGAACAACGAGGAAGGGAAGAACAACAGAAAATTGCAACTCCTGCCGCCCCTCCTGCCCTTACCCATAATAGAGTATAGGATACAGACAGACTACACTTGGCAGCCAATCGCATCACACCAATCCCAGTATGTAAGCCCAACAGCTCAGATCAGGCACACAGCATGGGGCCATACCTCTCTGGACTTAGGGAATGTCTGCTCCCTTTTGATGAGTGCCAGGAGCTCCAAGCATTGGTACTGCTGGCCAAACACTCATCTGACTCCCTTTTGTTTTTCAAGACAGCATCATTGCCGCAGGGGGCTGAACATTGGTCCTCTGCAGAGTTCCACTGCAGCCCTCCACCCCCGGATAGGGAAAGGGAATGTTCTAAGCCACCATGCTTTCACCCCCAACAGAGCACCACTGCATGTACATGCTGGTGGCACCACTCTCCCTCACAAACACTGAGTATGAATCTCAATGCAACAAACAGGTGGATATGCCTGATTCTGCTGTTAATTCTTTGTTGCTCCCTTTGTGTTCTCCCTTGCTCCCCATATAGAGCTATCCTATGGCCAGTGGCGTTTTAACGCCTTCCGGCGCCCGGGGGGCGGGGCTGGAGCACCCCCGTCGTGCCAGAGCCCGGCTGCCTTCCCCCCCGCCCCGGAAGCGGCCCGTCACCGGCTTCCAGAGACGCTTTGCTCCGAAGCCGGGAAGCCCTTTGCGACCGCCCAGTTCGGCGGTCGAGGGCTTTTATTTGTTTTTTCTGCACATGCGCAGAACCTTTCTGAGGGCAAACAGGCTCTATCACTGGCATAATTCAATAAAAGCTTTGGCTGGGTCACCCTTATTGTCTCCTTTTTAGCAGATAGAGATCCCTTCTTCCCACCCTAGTGGTTTCTTACCTCAGCTAGCTTCAGGGTGGGACTCTGCATGGGGAGGGGGGGCCCTGTTCCCAGGATGTGCAGCATTCTCACTCCTTGGGCTTCAAGGAGGGGTGCTTCTCAGGGATCATGAGCCCCCCGTTTCTGCCATGGTATATGGTGGGCAGTGGCAGGGGGACAGGAAGGGCAGCATACCAACAGCAACACAGGCAGATGTCACCAATGAAGCAAATGGTATAGAGTGCGTGTGGCTAGATGGGCAGGCCACTGCAGCCAGCACCCTGTGTCACATGCCAGCTCAATGATTGGCCCATGCAGTGCTCCCTCTTGTAGGTCCATGTGCTACAGCCTCCCAGCCAGGTGTGCGTGCTTGCAGTGATGCAAGGTGTTAAATGTTAGGTAAGGTGCATGGCACATACAAAAAATGCTTTGTATTAACATAGCTTAAATGGATAAAATACGTCTATCATGTGGTCAGAGTTACCACATG
Source organism: Plestiodon gilberti rubricaudatus (assembly GCA_026170595.1). Classification (NCBI taxonomy): domain Eukaryota; kingdom Metazoa; phylum Chordata; class Lepidosauria; order Squamata; family Scincidae; genus Plestiodon; species Plestiodon gilberti. Next base: position 50,247,129 of record JANXHW010000004.1, on the reverse strand, counting down.
CAGCAATTTAAAGAGGTCTCCCTATGACTACCCTAAAGTGTCTACCAGTCTTAAAACAGAGTCCTGAACAAACTAGAAAAACAAGAATAAAAGTTAACATAACAGAAGAAGAAACTGTGCACAAGCGCTGAGAACCATTATTTCTCCATTATAAGAAACAATGGGAATTTCCCCCAATATGAAAACCATCATCTACAGCACAATTCTGTGTGCATCCAAGGATCCCCCCCCCCAAAGCAAAACAGATGGTTTGGGATGACCACTCCTCTCTCCCCAGATGGTGACACAGGACTATTGTCGATCACACATACAATCCTGCTTCAATGTTACTGAAAGCCAGTGGAATCTTATGTCTATAAAGGGTAGTCTTTGGGACTTTCTTGGTGCTCTAGTGAGGTTGCCACCAGGTTTGGTGGATATGTAAAAGCACAGAACATTTTTGGAAAGACATTACAATTTGTACAGAAGAAGACACTAGTGGTTTTAAATTGCTTATAGATCCTCTGACATTGCTGTTAGGTAAGGTTAATGATCTTATCATTGTAAACTTATTGGGAATCTACAGCTCACAATGAGCATACTACTGAAGACATCGCCGTCAGGAGAGGATGGCTGAGGAAAATGTGACAGAGGACACTTACGTATAAACTGACACATTCTAAAGAGTTTGGGGTGGACTGAACAGAGGCAAAGTCTCTTTGGAAAGCTGGCAACCATTCATCATATATTGGAACCAAATCTGTATGAAAAAGTTAGACAAGAAATATTTGTGACTTTGTTAGCAATAAAGGTAAAGGTAAAGGTGACCCCTGACAATTAAGTCCAGTCGTGTCCGACTCTAGGGTGTGGTGCTCATCCCCATTTCAAAGCCGAAGAGCCAGCGTTGTCCGAAGACGTCTCCGTGGTCATGTGGCCGGCGTGACTCTCCTTGCCACAGCGCGTAGCATGCAGCTGGAACACGGAGCGCTGTTTACCTTCCCGCAAGCGGTGCCTATTTATCTACTCGCATTAACATGCTTTGGAACTAGCAATAGGGACTTTTTATTTTGGGCATGAACAAATTGTAATGCTAACTTATATTTATGTTACAGCCCAATCTTGTCTTGGACCGCCGCAGCGTGAAAACCCCGCTGCGTAGGATCCTATCCAGGATTGGGCCAGCGCCGATGCAGGTGGAGCCCTTCTCGGGGTCAAGGGACATTCGTAAAGGAGGAGATTCTCTGTGGTTTCAAAATGTCCGTACATACACGGCTCCAAAACATGCTTGGGGTCACAAAACACGGTGAAATTGCAGGGAAGGAAGAGTGGGTTAAATATTTTGCTCCTACCATGGTTTTTATCCCCATCACAAAGTGCTTGCATTATATTTTTAAATGAAAAAAACCTTCCACTCACTTTCAATGAAAGGGCTTTTTAATCTACAAATAGCAGGGAGTAGCACAATTGAGATCAAAGTACCCATGAGAGTATTGCTTAGCTTAGGCACTTCTTCCTCCCCTCCACCAGTCAATTAGCTTGTTCCCCAGTGACCCCCCTGTAGGCAGAGAGTCTAGTTTGCCCAAGTGTTGTATGGACACTTCCTTCTCCCTCCCTACTGGCCAATCTGGCTTCCTCTCAGGGGGGATCCCTATGTTATCGCATAGGGAGCCTCTGGGAGCAATCCAGGTTGGCAGCAGCTCCTCCCCCTCTGCCTCCAAAGATAGGTGTGGAAGAAATTGCCCCTGCATGGACACCCACCCTGCAGCCAGCCTGCCATTTAGTCAGCCTTGTAAGCTGGGGCTGGGGACAGGAGAGTCACACCAGTGGGAGGGAGTAAAGAGGGGACGGTAATGGGAGGAGAATGTTACGCATACATCAATTTACTAGTTCTTTTTGACTTGGTATTGATCACAGCATTCAATGTCACTCAGCTTCAAATAATTATTTATTTACATATTTACAAAGAACATACAGAGACACCAGACTAGAGCAAGCACTGGCTCCATCTCACATGACACATTTATACCCTTACATTAAACACACCCATAGTTCATTCTAATGATAGATCATCATCATCATCCATTGCAATGGTTGCAGTGTTGCAAATCATCAGAAGGTAGTGGGGTTGTTGGAACACTTGGAGCTATTTGACTATGAAATTATTCACAGGTCAGGAAAATAGTACAGGATTTTCAATGCAAGGTCTCACATTCCTGATAAAAACAAAGAGATGGTTCTAGTAGCTAGAGAGCTACAAAATGTGGCTGTTTAGGGGTCAAAATAGATATGCATGAAAATGCTTGCTTTTTGGCAAGCATTTCGGCAAGCCAGCCTTGCAAGTCTGCTGGAATACTCATTCCAGCAGCGTAAGGCCCTGTCACAATATGCAACAAGCCCATTGACACAGCCTGGCTGCCACCGCAAGCAGCAAGTAGCTGGGTCCGTGTACCAGTGAACCAAGGATGCCTGCTGGCCTGAGGCGTTTCTGCGGTAGGGGCGGTACCACAAGTCACGCCTCGTCCTAGTACCATGTTTACAAACCGGAGCGAGGACTGCCCCTACTTACGGTACCGCCCCTACCGCAGAAACGCCTCTGCTGCTGGCACCGGTAAACCAGTGCAGGGGGCGGGAGGGAGGTGGGGAAGTGGCAGAATGGGGCAGGAAGGGGGAGGAACAGGGTGGAAATAGGGCAGGGGGGAGGGCGGATCGGGACTGGGAAGGTGGCGTTATTGGCGGCAGTGGCGCACGCTATCCTAACCCCCTTCCCAGCCTTGATCCTCCAACCTGGGTCCATGATATTGCTGGTGCAGCTCTGTGTAGACCCATTGTGCTGGCACAGGCTTACCCTGATGCAAGGAAACAGATGTTCCCTTACCCTGAGGTGGCCTTCAGAGGCTGAAACTCACCTGCAGGATGCAGCAGACACCACGTTGGCACCACTGCATCACCACACAGGGAGTTGCATTGAATTGGGCTGCCCATCTCTATAATTTATGTCTTTCTTAACCAAAAACACAAGGCATGAGTCATGCAAAATGGCCCCAGTCTGTTACAGGGGTAAGGTTCTCTTAGTATCTTGCCCTACTGTGGTTGGTATCCTGATTGTGACCCCCCCCCCCCGTACACTATTATCATCATCATCATCAATAATAAAATACCAGTATTTATATATCGCCTTTCTTGGTCAATGGATTTCTCGTCCAACTTTAATTCAAGGCGGTTTACATAGGCAGGCAATTCTAAATCAAAGCGGTTTTTACATTTACAATAAATGTTCTAGTCTTTCATAGAGCACTTCATTCCAGGTGTTTTCCTTTCACGGTCTGGCCTCTCTCTGGCATTCGCCTCCCATGCTTCGACTGACAGACAAACTCTACCCCACACAGAGAGCCAGCTGCAGCTTTCTCTCTCTCACAGAGGCTCTGCAGCGAATCAGCGGCATGTTGACAGCTCTTTGGCTGCTCACGGATTCTTCCGGGAGTCTAGAACTGCCGTCCTCAGATCTTCAGGCATAAGAGACTGCAGCTCTACTGAATGAGCCAGACCTCCTGCCTCCTGTTTTTATAAATTCTAAAAGCAGCAAGTGAAAGCCAACTGAGTGAAAGACACTTAAAAAAATTATAGATAGTGGGTGGGGGTGATTGGGAAACTGACCACAGCAGGGGCTCCATGCCCCCCTTCAACCCTGCTATGGTTTGTTTCACACACACTCTGCAAACTCACTATTGCTTAAGATAGAAATGAAAGGGCCAAAAGCATGCATTTGCATTCATGTCTAGGTTGGCCTGTACTTTAGATGCCATGGCAGATGGGAAAGTTGCCATGTAGCCAGAACATGCTGAGCATGAAATAGCAAGGTAAGGAGTTACCCTGAAGGCTTGACAAGATAAAGGTGTTATCCTAAAGAAGCAGATGAAAGGATGGTTAATATTAGGGAAACAACTTTTGGGCTAGTTTGTCATGGATCCTTTATCTGAAAATCTGAGAATAGTCACAATTAACGTGACCTGTTGCCTTTCCAAACTGATATGAATGATGTCACAGATACAGTGGTAAGAGCTATGATTCCTCTGACATGAGTCTCCCACATATCGCAAACAGCGCCCTGACTCAGTCTTCCTGAAATGGGGTTTCAATGGGAGGTTTAAATCCATTTTCAAAGGTTTATAATTGCTCTAATGAGACAGGCAAGTAAACACTTTCCACACTCCATCTTTTCCTTATCAGATCCAGAGTGATTCACCCTGGCAGAAAATTCAAAATGCCCAAACCAGGTACTTCATTTTTCTGTCATCCCCATCAACCAGTTTAGACGTAACAATTGGAGTGTCTAGTTTGTCTGACTCTATGCTATATGACGCTCTCTTCATTGTGGCTGTCATCAGCTATTTTCTCTACAGATTGCCAAGCAATGATCCCAAAGCTGCCACCAATGTTGTGTAACCTGGCTTGAAGGCTGCTTCAGCAGCTCAGCTTGGCAGTTCTTTCTTCAGAAATGACAGTGACCAGGTTTGCAAAAACAATAGAAACCTTGTCAACCAGGGAGAACGGATACAAGGCTACTCCACAGCTGTCTTACCACTAGTCCTGTCTCTAGAGCAACACCTCATACAGATATACAGTCCTCTGGCTCCAGAATTATCCTATAATTCACACATATAATACTATAATCCACACATATACTGCATATGGTGTACACTTGCCTGTCCCAGTCAATGAATTAATTGATTAGTTAATGAATTAGGCCAAGTGCTCAAAATGTTCCCCATTAGTGTCTATACACCCCTGACATCGACTGATGGCGCAATCCTGTCTAAGTTTAGACTGGCAGAGCAACTGCTTTGTGCGGTCTAGGGTGTTGCAAATGTGCGATAAGGCACGTTTGTGTCACCCAAAGAGTAAGTGGCGCCGACAGAGGAGCAAAATAGCTGGCGCACATTCGAGTAGACCCATTGGGGCAGCTGGGGCTCTACTTGGGGTAAGGGGACAAATGTCCCTTTACCCTGAGGAGGTCTCTGGTTGCGCTGACATTGGGTTCTATCTGGATAGGATGCAGTGCGAGCTCTACGTAAGGGATCTGTAGACATCCACCAATGTGTGTGCGCTGGGATGGTTCTGCTCATCTCTTCAGTTGCTTCCATTAGATGTTGGGAATGTTGCAGGTTCTCTTCAAGGACATATTTATGAATTGAAGCTCATTAAAACGTGTGTACATTTTCGTGAGACACCCTGCATTTGTTCCCAATAGCTTAAAATACATTAGGCATACTGTAAACCGACAGTGTTGCATAAATACGGGTTTAGACGCCATGAGATTAAAAATCTTGTCCTTTAATTATTTTTACCACCGCAGCGGGTTTCCTTGTGGGCAGCCGCTTGCGGAGCACAAACACTAAAAAACCAAGGTTATTGTCCCAACGTTTCGGTCCGTAGCTCGGACCCTCTTCCTGGGGAAAAAATCGAAAGATTCAGATGATCCTGTCCTCAATTGACCCCTGGGCTATAAATCCTAGAAAGCGCGGGAAACAGCGCTCAAACAGCGCTCATTCAAAAGCGGAAGCAGCTAATCCGGTTGCACGTTAGCTGTCATTCTCTGTGAATTGCTAGCAGCTGTGCTTCGGAGTTCATATTCAAACTTGCTTCCTCGTGGGCAGTCCACTGTGTTCTTTCTTTTCTTCTGAGTAGACCCACTTGATGTTGTCTCTGTTGTTGGACTTGTATCCCCGTTTTCAATTGCTCTTGCATGCACTCCATTGCACCTGCGCTTTTCATGAATGATTGGCCCCCAAATCCGGTTTGCAAAGGTCAGGTCTTGCTGACGGTTAACCAGCTGCCCTATTGATGTTTTACTTATTTCTAGGGCTTCCAAATGTCGCAAAATTTTGAAATTGTCCTCTTTCTGCAAACATTTGGTTTTATCGAACCGGATTGAGTGACCTTCCTTCAGCGCATGTTCAGCGAGCGCAGATTGTTCCGGGTGATTAAGTCTGACCGATCTTTCGTGTTCAGACACTCTTGTTCTTATGGACCTAGATGACATTCCAATGTAACATCTGTCACATTCGCACGGGATACAGTACACGCCTGCATTGGAAAGAGCCGGCCGTTTGTCTTTTGGGTTGCCAATTATTTGTTGCACTTTCAAAGTGGGTTTAAAGATTGTCCTTATATTTCCCTGTTGTAATATCCGTGCAATTTTATCCGTTACCCCCTTAATAAACGGAAGGCAAACCCATACCTTCTCTTCTGCTGTAGTTTTTTCTTTTTCGTTATCTTTCTGAAGTGTACACTCCCTGTATGCTTTGATGTGCTGGTATTGTTTTGTCCAACATTTATTTATTTGATTAGTGGAGTACCCATTAGCCTGTAAGGAGTCAAATAATACCCTTTTTTCCGCCTCTACTGACTCCTTGTCGCATACTTTAATGGCCCTATAAACTAATGAATTTATTAATGAATTATTTTGTGAAGGATGATGGTTGGAGCCATGATTTAAATATCTCCCATTATGCGTAGGTTTACGATAGACCTTATGTCCTATCGATAGATCTTCTTTACACGTTACTAGGACATCTAAAAAGGGCAGAGAATTGTTCCTTTCTATTTCCATTGTGAACTGAATTTCTCTGCACTGATTATTTAGATGTTTCAAGAATTCCTCCAGCTCTTTATCCCCATATGTCCAGACACAAAAAACATCATCGACATAACGCACCCAATAATCTGGTTTAAGGCAAGCTGTCTCTAAAGCCCGTTTTTCAAAATCCTCCATAAATAGATTTGCAATTACAGGGCTTAGGGGGTTCCCCATAGCCACCCCTTCTTTCTGTTCCCTGAACTCCCCATTCCAAAGAAAATATGTGCATGTTAGACAATGTTGGTACAGTGGGATTAAGTCTTTGGGGATGGTTAACTTTTCTATTAGCTCCATTGCTTTGTTCAGGGGTACTTTAGTAAACAAGGATGCCACGTCAAAACTTATTAGTCTTGATTCTGGTTTCAGAATCAAGACTAAGAAACATTGGGACAATAATCTTGGTTTTTGAGTGTTTGTGCTCCGCAAGCGGCTGCCCACAAGGAAACCCGCTGCGGTGGTAAAAACAATTAAAGGACAAGATTTTTAATCTCATGGCGTCTAAACCCGTATTTATGCAACACTGTCGGATTATTGCGGGCCATGAAAGCTACAGAATGAAATTCATACTGTAAACCCCAACTTGTAGTTACAGAACACTCCAGTGTTCGGCAATGTGCATTCAAGCCATTGTAGGGCATTATATACGTTGCAATTACTGATGCAGGAAACACAAAAACAAAAATAAGCATCATCATGTGTGAAAAACGTGCTATTTCCAACTCTGACACTGAAAAGTATTTTTGCTAAATGCTAATGTTAACTCCTGCCAACCTAGCAGTTCCAAAGCATGTTAATGCGAGTAGATAAATAGGTACCGCTTGCGGAAAGGTAAACAGTGCTCCGTGTTCCAGCTACATGCTACGCGCTGCGGCAAGGAGAGTCATGCCGGCCACATGACCACGGAGGCGTCTTCGGACAACGCTGGCTCTTCGGCTTTGAAATGGAGATGAGCACCACACCCTAGAGTCGGACTGGACTTAATTGTCAGGGGATACCTTTACCTTTACTTTACCTAATGTTAATTAGACAGATTAGACTATGAAAGAGAAATTGAATGCACATTCCAAGCCAGTTAAAATACAAACCAATTTAAGCTTTACATGAGAAAATGCCCTTCGAGTCCATTGGGCAATGTAGCAACTGAAGGGCAATGAGCTAAGGCCCTGTTTTATCTTGGTGACAATTCTTGCTTTAGTCTGTCATATTTTTTTCCCATTAACAAAGCAAGGTTCCTTCAGCTGAAAGTGTTATCACTCTGGGGTAAATGCATGTGAAGATGAGCTCCAAGTCTAAAATGATGAATGGGACATACATCCTTGGGAAGCATTTGAAACCTTAACCTATGACTACGCTCCACTGCAAGAATGCAAACTGGTCTTCTTTGAGGGAACAAAATGAAAACTCCAAGGAGTTCTCCTACAGAGCATCATAAGCAATTACCCTTCATCTGTCTCCTGAGATTTTCAGCAGCCTGGGAGTTGTCAGCTCTGTCTGAGGTTTAGAAAACATGGAGCATCTGCAGCAACTAGCTGGTATATAAAAACAAAATGAGGGCAATCTATACTCATACTTCAGGGCATAAGCTGATTACCAACTGAGGTCAAGAAACATTTTCCTCAGTGGTATAGTATAGCAATTAGGTGCATTATGTGGCATTTGCACCTTTCCCTGAAGCCTCAGGCACCAGACAAAATTGGAAAGTAGCCACAACAAGATGGACCACACCACTAGTTTGCTACACTTCGGCAGTTTCCGTGTTTATAGTTCAGTAAGTTTGGGCATGGAATTGCACTACTAGCCTATACAGCAAACTCAGATGGGCATATGCCTATTGGTTCATACAAGAAACAGGGCAATCCACAGGTAAGGCAGTGGTTTCTACATGCACAGAGGTATGCAGAAGTAGGTAAGCATGCAAATTAAAAGACAAAGGAATAAACCCCCAAACAGTCTGACGTGGACTGAGCATGCTCTGTGGCCTCCAGGATGTTGAGATGTCAGTTGGAGAAAACCAACAGCAGAACATGGAGTGAGCAGGGAGGGGGAATATTATTATTAGTAACAGTATTTATATACCACTTTTCAACAAAAAGTTCACAAAGCGGTTTACAGACAAAATCAAATGATTAAATGGCTCCCTGTCCCAAAAGGGCTCACAATCTAAAAAAGATTCAGAATACTATCAACAACAGGCACCAGAAAAGACACTGTGTTGGGGTGAAAGGGGGCAGTTACTCTCCCCCTGCTAAATATAAGAGGAGCACCAATTGAACAAGTGGCTCTTGCCCAGTTAGCAGGGTCTGCTAGAGCCAGTTGGGGATTAGGGTTGAGGAGATGCAACTTTTTGCTGCGGGTCCCCCTTGTTTCTCCAAAGATTGGACACCAGCCTTAATTATTCTAAAACTGGAGCAGCATTTACGTCATTATAATAGCAACCATGCAGAATAACCTGGTGGAAAAAATTGATGTGTTGAAGGGGTAGAAGGAAGTTGGCAACACTGAACACAAAGCAACTTTTTTTCCACTTATGTCAGATAACTCTTTGCAGGAAGAAGCTAACTTCTGAAAATATTAGTTACATTTTTGTTTTGCTCTATCCTGACAGGAACTTTGAGTCATCGATATCGACAAAGTTCAAAGAAAGCAAGGTCTTGCAACTGAGCAGGGAGGGTAATTTTTCAGGATTTCAAACATAAGCTGTGAAAAACATGAGAGTCATTGTTAACTATTTTGAATGTTATTTCTTATTATTGTACTTATCATGATCTTTGCAAAAGAATTAACCACAAAAATAAATGGCTGTTTTTTTTTTATTTCTGCCACCTCACTATCTGCCCCCGTAAGCAAATCTTGACGTCATTGCAAGACTGCACTAAATACTTCTATTTTGGGGGGAAAAATCCATTGTCACAGGCATTTTGAGGGTTGGCATTCACATTATCCAGGCAAATACAGAGATATGAAAGCAGGGCTCACTAGCAATGGTGCACGTTGAGCAATGAGTAGGTTTAGAAATGCACCCAGTTCAAGGGTTAAATGAAAGCAAAAGCAATCACTCCATTCACATTTTTGAAGAAAATAAAACAGCTTGATGTAAGCTAAACGAAGGGGGGCTGTGACTTGAAAGGAATGGACACATAGAGAAAAAAGGTCAGAAGATTAAATTTTCCCTAAGGGAAAAGTCATTCTTTAGAATCATTAACCTCCTTCTAGGTCACTACTGAAAAAAACAGCAGGAAATCCTCCTGCTCCAAGAAAGATGGGTGCAACTTATACCGCCCACTGACCTGGCAACGATATGGCAGGCATAATTGTATTCACAAATTCCCCTTCAGGCAGCCTTGATTTTAGCTAGATCCCTCTATTAAAAAGCATGATTATTTATAGTGGCTGCATTCTAAAAACCGCAATATAATTAAACTTCTCTTTGTTTTAAAATCTGAAATCATCATCATCCAAGGAGCAATAAATATGTGCCAGGAACAATCCTAATTTCTTCAAAATAAAAATTGAATTTATATTTTTGTAACCTGTACTATTATATTAACATGTGTCTTGAGCTACAAATAAAACAAAGAAATGCTTTATCATAGCATTTATTGCATTAACAAGGCTGAGCTTCTCAGCACTATTTACTTGGAATTGCATTCCATTGAAATGAGCTGGACTTAGGAGCTATGCACATATAACAGCCATGACATATAAAGGCTGCTTGAAATTACTCCCCATGGGACTATTTCCAAGCGGCAAACCATTCAAGTGCAGATTGCATGATCCACTGCAAGTCTTTTCTTGGGGAGCTTTGTGGTGTAGGTGTTGTGAAAAAAAAGTCCCAGTCTTGTATGGAGGCAGACACCAGAGGGAGCAATTTAAATTGGCCTCCATCTTGTGACTATTTCATGTGGAATGGCGCTTCCTTCAAAGTACACATAATTTAAGATTAGGTGTTAGATGCCTAATCTGGTCTAAATGTTACATCTACCATGATTACATGAGCAGAAGTGGCAACTGAGGTGGATTGTTGCCATATGAGTTCTTCAGTTATGTGCAAAAGTTTTGGTTTATGAAGTTTGGTTCACTTCTGAGGCTCCCACCCCTCTTTCCTTGAAGGATATTCCATGATTCATACTTTGTTGGTAGGAGGGAGTACCCTGCCCTCTTCCAAATGGTGCCTTTACTATACACACAGTACTCAGACAACGGATGCCAGTGGTTAGAGAGATCCATAGAGTCTTTTAAGCCTAGACAGTCTCTATAAGATTAACCACTCTGGCTTTCACACATCCTACTCTGGTGGAAATATGGCCTCATCCCATGTGAAATGATTCTAAACATGACAAATGCTGTACAAATATGAGCTTGTGCATTTTAATGATTAATCAAAGCAAGTGGATATCGGAGATGAAATGTGAGAGTCTATCGCTGCACGTGTTAACAATTACAAATGATCAAACATCACAGTAATATTCAAATCATCATAAGGTGAGGGTATTATCTAGACTAGGTCTAACTGAAGACAGGTTTAACATTTATAGAGCAGTAGGGCTAGTTGGAAAGCACATTAATCACATTTAATTCTGAGCTACTTTGCTCTCTCTCTCTCTCTCTCTCTCTCTCTCAACTATTCAGCTCTGAAGAAACTGGCAGCAGAAGTTGGCTGTTGTCAGCTTTGATTGGTTGGATCTTCTTCATCTTCATCCCTGCAGTTCCCAAGGAAGTTGTACACAAAAGGGTCACAGAGACTCAGTACAGCTACACAGAAACTTCTGGTTGTTGCCATATATGCAAGACAGGAGCATTGTAAAGAATTGGGTATCTCATGGCACACATGGCTGTTCCCAGTTGGAAATGTTTGTGTACATTTTATGTAAATTGTGCAGCCAAATTCACAATGATGGGGGTTTGATGAACGTGCTGCAGTTCTTCTCCTATATCTGTTTTCACCTTGAATCATAGGGAGATAGGTCTGGAAAAATGCTGAAAGGTTATTCAGCCTCAGCCTCACATGTCTTGGAGCATGATCTACCTTGTCCATAACATGCTTGCAGATTTCATCACACAAAATAGAGTATAGTAGAATTACAAATAAGTACAAACCACACAAGCCTCGTGCAATGTTTTACCAACTAATCTTCTGCTGCAAGAGATCTTTGTGGATTGGACTCAAAAGCACTGATTATGCCTTGATGAATCATATTGGGTCTTGAAGATTCATCGGGTACCTGGAATTGTGTATGACAAAAACAACAACACACACACAATGCAAGAGGGGTTCGGAAAGGCAATGTAGGTAAGCGGGAGCACTCTCATCACTGGGAGATGATGCAACCAGAGCTTTCAGGCAGCCCAATCCTGCATAAGATGCACTACTGGCCAGCCTAAATGGCTGACCGCTGCATCCTATGCAGGATGCGGCCCGCGCCTGGGGGCCGGGGAGCAACTCGGGGGAAAGGGACATTTGTCCCTTTCCCCCAGTGTTGTCCCCAGCGGCCCCAATGTGCCTCTCAGATGCGCACCAGCTATTTAGCTGGCACACGTCAGGGGAGGCCATGTAAGGCCGGCCAAGTACAGGAAGGGGGTTAGGATATTGGCAGAGTGCGCCGCTCATATCCCCGCCCCCTCCCTGACCTGGCCAGCCAATTGCCCCCTCCCCCACCACCCTGGCTCTCCCTCCCCATGCCCTTCCGCCGCCTGGCACAGCACTTACCTGCATCCAGTTGCCGGGTCTGGGGATGGCGAAGGAGTGAGCAACGCAGGCCTCTGCGCCAACGCCGCTTATTCCAAGGGTGCCACAAAAGTGCTTTATGGCACTTTCACAACACCCAATGGCTGCGGAGCAGGAGCTCCGCAGGTGTTATGTTAGGCAGCTTTGCGTCCTAAATAAAGTAGTCCTCAACTTACAAGTACTGTAGGTTCTATTGAACTAGTGGGACTTACTTCTGAGAAGACTTGCATAGGATTGCACTGTAAGCTACCCAAACCTCAAAGCTGTAGAGAACATGTCTGTTGAAAATGAATAAGCTTGTAAGACTGAAGTGGTTTGAGGACATTTTCAGTCACGTTCTAAGATATTAATGTTATACAATTCAGCCAACAAACTACACATTTATAAAACTATTCTCTTGTCCTCCCACATATACCATGAGCAGAAATCCATCATCTCCATCTTTGTTTCAGTTGTAGTCTTGCAATCGAAGTCGTGCAGAACAGAAGTGACATAGATATGGAGGCCTACATAGAACTTCACTGGTCATTCTGAGACGCCAGTTTCAAAAGTCATTGTTTCATGTCTTTGAAGTACCATGAAAGGTTCGAGAATTCCTACTTACGTTCTCATATTTCTGCAGCATTGTCAGTCCTGCAAGAAGAAAGAATTCTGGAAGAAAATTGTGACCATGGAGTAATCCAAGCTCAGCTCAAAAAGAAAAACCTGACCAGGTACCTAAACAACAGCAACAAAAAACTGATCATGCTTATTTTGAACTAACAAAGAAGCCAAGCTAATTGCCTCCAAACTGGTAGCTGTTTTGACATTCTAAAAATGCAAAGTGACATAAATGTGACAAAATTTCAAAAACACAAAAAGGTACATTGTGCACCATTCAAAGTTTTAAAAAAACAACAACCCACAAAACCTGGGATTCCTATCCATTTCTGTCTGTCTTATTAATTATTCACATGGAACAGAAATCATATATATATATGTTAAAATGACAGTCAGTAAAATAAAAATGAAAGAGAAAAGAATAATTACAACTAGTCAGTCTCAAATTGAACAGCTCCTGTGTTCAGTTCTATTTCTAATTCTGTATGTTCAACTAAAGTACAAGCAAAAACTTGTATTTTAGAAGACAGTGGAGCAATTGCATGAACCCCAGAGACAAGCTGAAGTAGCTAAGAGAGAAGAAAACATAAATGCAGTTTCTGGGAAATATATAGATCACTGTTCACAAAACCTGATGAAGACTGGATTGCTACTGAACTTATGTTCTTTAGAAGTAATTACATTTTTACCTATGTTCACACACTGGGTGACTAACCAACAAACAATAAACTCCAGTTCGTACTTGCAATAGCTGCTTATATAACTCAAACTGTGTACATAAATGACAATTCCCCTATATTTGTACAGCACAGAAAAGAATTGTATGCCTCACTTGTTTTGCGCCAACTTGCATTTCTGAAGCAGAAAATTAAAACAACAAGCAAACCACACACAAAACTCACAATTAGGCTAAATAAATTAAATCTGCTGATAGTTACTGTCAAGAGGCTTTCAAAGTCAGGGAGTAGGAGCTACTGACAGCTATTCCCCTTACTCCAAAACGTGTATTTAATATAACTATGCTAAGAAATAGCAAACAAATATTCCAGGGTTGCAATCGTTGCACTGTTCAATAGTTCCCCATATATACAGGACACAGCAATACATCGCTAATATTCCTTTTACTGTACTTATGCCAGGCCTTTGTGTAGTTTTAAAATAGAGCAGTCTTTGCCTGCAGTTCAGGCAAGACAAAATTTTATCAAGTGAAATTTGAATCTTAAAAATGGTCAAAAATAAAGCAAACTCTATTGATTTTAAATAGATTGTTTCTGTATGTTCCCGTGGACCTGGTGTGTGTGTGTTCGCGGAGTGGCTCAGTTGTCGTGAGAGAGGTCTACACTGTGGACTGGCCAGCACTTGGAACCTTGTGTGGGGTGGGAGAGCAGGTGGCCTGGGGTCAAAGGCAGTCCACTGTGGGACCTCAAGAACTTCAGGTGGGGCGGAGCTTCCAGCATCTGTGATCCTCTACCTATTGGCCATGAGTTGGGCTGCTTCTTCAGGAGCTGGGTGGTGCTGTACCCCCTCGCTCCTTCAGCAGAGCTCTACTGACCAGCCTCATCATCACTGGCACCTGGGCTGTCTCTTGAGCTTCATCAGTTCCTGCTGGCTCCTGCCCCTTGGTCACCTGTTTGGTCTCCCTCTTCCTTCCCCAGGTGGCTTCAATGCCCTGATGCCTTCCTCCACCTGTGCAATGTGCACATGTGCCTACAGGGTGGCCAGCAATCCACCACCCCTCTCCTGGCCTACCGGCCATTTCTTGCGTGGGCATCCCCGTGCCTGCCTGCAGTTCCTCTGGCATTGGCTGGCTCCAGGGCATATCTGTCTGCATTGGACCTGACCTCCACCGTGGCACCCAGCCAAGAGGTCCTAGCAGGCTCTTCCTGTGGCCCCCACCCCTGCAGGTATTTATTAATTTATTTATTTTTAGAATATTTCTATACCGCCTTTCCCCAGGCCAAAAGCCTGGTGCTCAAGGTGGTTTACAATAAAGTTAAAATGCACAATCAAAACATACATTAAAACAATACTTAAATCACAGTGGCCAAAAACAGCAGTTTAAAATATAAAACCACCAGGCAAACAGAAAATAAGAAGTCAGATAAAAAGTCTAGCAGGTCCTCCAGTATCCTCAACTGTCAGGAACTCCCCCCCCCATCCTACCCACCACCTAAAACTGTTTGACATAAAAAAAGGTCAGAAAGTGTCCAGGGAGGGGGCTGATCATAATTCACCTGGTAGGGAGTTTCACATTTGGGGAGCCACCACCAAGAAGTCTCTTCCTCTCACTGCTGTCTCCTTGCTTCAGTCAAGGGGGACACACAAAGAAGGATCCCCTCTGCAGATCTCAGGGGACGAACCCGTCTATATAGGAGAAGATAACCTGGCCCCAGACTGTACAGCTGTCACCAGACAATTTCCTATCACACTGATACCATCCTCATTAGGAAAAAGGTTAGTAATCATGTTGAAGATATGGTATGACTTGTAGTGAGTTCACAGATGTGGTGCTCCTGTTAAATTTCATATATGATAATGTGAATGTCCAAAGGCCAAACTACATGTGATGTAGATTGTAGAAGAACCATGGCGGAACCTACCAACAGAAGAAATCCTTCTTTCCTCAAGTCTTAATGTATTAACAGACAGCCTCTACATGCATAATTATGTGGAGAAGATCTTATTGTGCTGCTGATTTAGGTGCTGCTGAAAGGCTGATGCTGCTCATTTAGAAGCTTTCGGAATTTTATATGTTACATTATAATAGCTCCTGATTTTCTCCGTAGGAGTACTCTTGTCCCACTGCACTCATGGAAATGGCTGCTGGTCACAGAGCTGTATCTGTGTGCAGCCCAGATCTTACATGGCAAGATTGCGTAAGAAAGGAAGCTGCCAACTTGCAGTGTGAATGAAGCCTCCAGTGGGTTAGCTCTTCTACAGAGTTATGGCCTGGGAGGTTCCTAGTTTTCATGTATGTGTTGCTTGAAGATCATGCTGCATGAGCTGTGCACTACTGTTTGTCCACTCCTGATGAATGGTGTGGGGAGTCAGAAAACCAGCTGCATTTTTGCCCTGGTTTCTTCTTTCCCACAGACAATATATAGTACTAATAGAGAGGATGAAGTGAATCCATTTAGTGCCAGACAAGATAAAACATGGGAGTTCCAATTGGAACGGTCAATTTTTTTTATTGTATTAAAAACAAATCAAGCAAACAAAAAACCCAGCTGTGGACAGCCGATTTGAGTTCATGCAGGAGCAAATTGGGCACAATTGTCCCTGTAAGTTTTTCCCTCCACAGTGGAGAACAATTTGGATTAGCCGATTGCACCCCCCACACACACATTGTTTTCTGAAAAAAGAAAAAAGGCATCAGGCCTAGTATGATTTTATTAATGCTGTTTTGCCTCACCTTTTAATGAATCTGTTCCCAAATCTGGGATGGCAATAAGATTTCATCAATTTACACAGCCATTTCTGTGCTGCTGACTCAACTTCACACAATGCAGTCATCATCTGACTACAACATCTTCATGCACGTGCCTTGAACACACTTGGAACTTCTTCAAGAATGCAGTACTTACTGTAAGTCTGATTGAAGCATGTCTAGTCATGCATTTGACTAGACTATTGGCTATACGGACTTGCATAAAGATTAGCAAGAAAGATCGGTCCTCCTGAATGCTTTCATCTGAGAATAACTTCTTCCTCTGCATTGTCTTTTGTTCTTCAATTATGGCCAGGTACTGCTTTCCTGACTTGGGAAAGTTCACTAGACCAAAGTGTGTGAGATACTACAGTGCTTAGTTTTTCTCTGGCCCATATGCTTCTGCAGTTTAAATTATGTTCATGAGCACTGCTATCCCTCCAATCAAATCCAGCAGCAGTTATGAATTTTTGTGGCAAAGATAAGCTGGCACATTTAGAAAGGTCTTTGCAGGATTTGTGAGCTTTATATCTTGCTGAGAGAATGTAAAGCCCTGCAATGGTACCCTTGATAACCATACTTTTTTTCTTTTTTGTCAAATAATTTAAGTTCGGTTTTTATATCTTTGGTCATGAAAAGGCTTGGGGCAACTGTTATACATTTCAATGCATTCCCTTACATTTATGATTGCTGTTGTAATCTACAGTTCCAAAATAACACCCAGTGACCTTTGGGTGCATGTACATAGTAAATGATTGCAATCAGTAACTACAAACTGTAGGATAAGACCATTTACACCACTAAAAAGCTGAGCTCAGTTCACAGGTCTTCTAGAGTAGTGAGGTTTTGCAAATTTATAGAACTGCCTGTGTTTCTTTTCTGTCAACACCTATTATTCTTTTACACACATTCAGGGAAATGATGGCATAATCGTTCCCCTTTTGATTCATTTTCTTCTTCAGCTGGTCTTTTTTCTTTTAAATCACCTTAATTGCCATCACTGGTTTTAACCCCCAAGGTTCTCACATTTGCAAGACAATGAGCACTGGCACACTTAGAGTGTTTTGAAAAGGGAATGCAGATTTGCCATACTCAAGTTACCATTGACCTTGTTGTTGTTGTTCAGTCGTTAAGTCGTGTCCGACCCTTCATGATCCCATGAACCATATCCCGCCAGGCCTTCCTGTCCTCCACTATCTTCCTGAGTTCGCTCATTTTCATGTTCGTTGCATCGGTGATGCTGTCTAACCATCTCATCCTTTGCCTTCCCCTTCTCCTTTTGCCTTCAATTTTTCCCAGCATCAGAGTCTTCTCCAGAGAGTCCTCTCTTCGCATTAGGTGGCCAAAATATTTGAGTTTCAGCCTCAGTACCTGTCCTTCCAGGGAACAGTCAGGGTTGATTTCATTTAGGATTGACCGATTTGTTCTCCTAGCAGTCCAAGGGACTCTCAGGAGTCTTCTCCAGCACCACAGTTCGAAAGCATCTATTCTTCGGCGCTCAGCCTTCCTTATGGTCCAACTCTCGCAACCATACATTGCTACTGGGAACACCATCGCCCTGACTATGCGAACTTTTGTTGGCATGGTGATATCTCTGCTTTTTATTATACTGTCTAAGTTTGCCATAGCTTTCCTTCCAAGGAGTAAGCGTCTTTTAATTTCATGGCTGCTGTCTCCGTCTGCAGTGATCTTGGAGCCCAGAAAAGTAAAATCTGTTACTGCTTCCATTTCTGCCCCTTCTATTTGCCAGGAATTGATGGGCCCAGATGCCATGATCTTAGTTTTATTAATGTTGAGTTTCAAGCCAACTTTTGCACTCTCCTCTTTCACCCTCATCAAGAGGCTCTTTAGTTCTTCTTCACTTTCTGCCATTAGGGTGGTATCGTCTGCATATCTGAGGTTGTTGATATTTCTCCCGGCAATCTTGATTCCGGCTTGTGATTCATTCAGCCCTGCATTTCTCATAATGTACTCTGCATATAAGTTAAATAGGCAGGGTGACAATATACAGCCTTGCCGTACTCCCTTCCCAATTTTGAACCAGTCGGTTGTTCCATGGCCGGTCCGAACTGTTGCTTCTTGACCCGCATACAGGTTTCTCAGGAGACAGGTAAGGTGGTCTGGTACCCCCATCTCTTTAAGAATTTGCCACAGTTTGTTGTGATCCACACAATCAAAGGCTTTTGCGTAGTCAATGAAGCAGAAGTAGGTGTTTTTTTGGAACTCTCGGGCTTTCTCCATGATCCAGCGCATGTTGGCAATTTGATCTCTAGTTCCTCTGCCTCTTCGAAACCCAGCTTGTACTTCCGGTAGTTCTCGGTCCACGTACTGCTGAAGCCTAGCTTGTAGGATTTTGAGCATAACCTTGCTAGCATGTGAAATGAGTGCAATTGTGCGATAGTTTGAGCACTCTTTGGCACTGCCCTTCTTTGGAATTGGAACGTAAACTGACCTTTTCCAATCCTTTGGCCACTGCTGAGTTTTCCAAATTTGTTGACCATTGACCTTACCAAAGCTTAAGTTTATAGGGGCATGCTGCCCAAACTGAATCACTTCTGGTCACATTGATTTCAATGGGAGAGATTTTAGCTGAAATCCTATCTACACTTACCTGGGAGTAAGTTCCATTAAACTCAAGGGGTCTTCCTACTAAATAGATATGGATAGGATTGCGCTGCTACAGTGCCTATGCACGTTTACTCGGAAATAAATTCCATTGTATTCAATGGGGCTTTAGGATTGCAGTGTAGGGCATATCTATGAGCTTAAATCTCTCACACAATAAAATCACTTTTATTGATTATACAAAATTATGAAAAAAAACTTTGGACTGATTTTGTAAAACACAGGGCATGATCCAAACAAACATTAGCACTAATAGATCATCATAGTGCAATATTAATAGTGCTAAATATTTACTGGATCATGATCTGTATTTTACAAAATCAGTTCACCAAAGTTTTTATTCCATAATTTTGTATAATCAATAAGTGACTTCCTCCTGTGTGCGCCAAATGTCCTCTATCTCACTTTCTAGTTTTATGAAACAATCCTAAAAATGAAATTGCTTGAGAGTTTGTGGATTTTTTTAAAAAAAGTGCTACAATTGTGTATGCACAAAAAAGTCAACATAACCTCTCTCTCTCTCTCTCTCTCACACACACACACACACACACACACACACAACCTCTCTCTCTCTCTCTCTCTCTCTCTCACACACACACACACACACTTCAGTCATCACAATGGTCTGACCATTGGCAGCTTGCTTCACACATACTCCCTCTTCCCTTTTCCCTCTTGATTTGCCCTTGTACGCTTTTACTTTCTAGTTTGCAGTAACAATAGTTTGTCATTGTGTCTGAATCAGTGCTTGAATTATATAATGGGAGAAGAGATTGTGGGCCCTTAATGAAACACACACACCTCACCCACTCATTCTTCCATCACAAAACATATGCAGCCCAACCCCCCAATTTCCCTCACTCTTTTTGTAATTCAGGCACTGGTTCGGATTGGGTAAATGATAGTTAGCACATCACCAACCATAATTTGCCTCAAAACCAGAATTGGAAACCATGGTTTCAGCATACTGCTTCTATAAATGAAATCATTACACCACCTGTTTTATATCTGTTCTATGGCTCCCCTTGTTCCAAAACTGCAAGATCACATTGGTGTCTAATTACTAAAATGAAAGATGCTTCCAAATCACACATCTTCTGCCCTGAAAACTCTTACCTCTAATCCCAGATGTGTGGAACAGCTCACTAGGCTTACTAAGGTTCACTTTATAATAAAGTGAACCTTAGTAAGCCTCATACGTTTATTTTTATGGGTACGCCTTATACAACTGCAGCATATATCAGTTAAAACTGTAACATATGAAGTGGTGAACATGCCCTTTTTAAAGCATATGTATTTTATACAGTACTTTATTTTCAAAAGCAAGTTTGAGCAATTGGCACTAAAATTATAATTAAAGTTAAAAAAAATTCAGTTGCAAAGAGAATAAGAAAAAAGGCCAAAAAAAGAGAGAGAGAGCCCTCTTAGAACACAGCGTTTTATTTCCATTTATTTTCTGTACTTTGCAGATGTGTGGGGCAAGTAGGAGGCTAATATATCTCACTTTAGCAGTACTAATTGTTTGCATTATCACAATAATCAAATGCAACCATATTAATCTCTGTGGTTATTAACTTGATTTTTACACATTAAGATTTAGATTTAATCCCCTGGGACCATCTATTAATGCTTTTAAAGTTGACGGGTTTCAACAGTTTTAAGGTTTTTTTTTCCTTTTTTAGCTGCAGGCAGTAAAATCTGAACGTGTGTGGAGTTTTGTATTTTGCATTCCTGTGGGATTCTCAGAGACACTGCTGTCAAGGACCATGAATCATGTTAATACATAGCAACCTCTACAGCTATTAAAATGTCTGCAATAATGTGATTATTTTAAAACGGAAAACTAATATCACATACATTTCTTAAAGATCAACTCTCCTTTTAAAATCACGGGGAAGGGCTGTGGTTGGGGAGAAAGAAGTGGAAACTCTGGGAGCAGCTGAACAGTGAATTGTTTAATCTGTTGAGAAAGAAGCACCAGATCTTTATATAAAACTGATCCTTGCTGACCTTATAGTAAACGATGAAGCATAAATATACCTCCCTCCACCTCTGAAGATGTAATGAAAATGTGTACAGTATTTATTTTGTTTAGGTAAGTTGTATGGACACTGAGCTCCGTGAACAATATCCAGTTTGAGATGTCCATGACAATGGAATGATTTTATCCATGTGGGAAACTAAACATAGGGATGCTTTTGATGCACCATAAGAATGAAAAAAAAACCACTCAGAAAAAAATTATATACTGTGCCAAAATTTGGTGAAAAGCCACTTTTCATTATCAACTCATCAACCATGTCACTTACAAACTGCACAACGTGCAAAGTGGTTAAAGGACCTTTTCTGAAAAATAAGCAACTGGATGCAGCAACACACAACTGGGCATACATTTCTTCAGAACAGCTCTGCTGGGTCAGAGCGAAGGTCCATGTAGTTCAGCATCCTGTTTTAAATAGCAGCAAGCCAAATGCCTCTGAGAAGTTCACAAGCAGGGCATGAACCCTACAGGCCTCATCTAGACCAACCCCAGCACCTGGTATTTGTTGGTATACTGCCTTGGAAGTTGGAACACGGAGGTTTCATTTTGCTTTCATGGCTAATTCCAGACCCTGTCATAGCTTAGGGGCGCAATCCTCTCTCTTAGTTTGCAATCCTTCCTAGCGCTGGGCTGGCGTAGCATGTCCTGTGCTAGCCCAGAGCTGTTTCAAAAGCTGCCGTAAGGCAGTTGCGCCAGCTCCAGGCTGGCATAGAGGCCTACACTGGCCCCAGAGTGCTGGATCCTTGCAGCAGGCACCGAGGGCTGGTAGGTGCTACGCTGCTTGGTGCAGAGGTGTTCTAGGGTGGGGGGGGAAGGGTGGGGGAGGCAGGCAGGGGGCGCTCCGGGTTGGGGGGAAGGACAGGGCAGGCCGGACTGGAGAGGGGGTGGAATCGGCAGCAGCTGTGTACGCTGAATCCTACCCCCCCCCCCCGTCCCTGACCAGTTTACATTACATGGGGCTCCCGGATATGCGCTGCCAAAAAAGCAGGTGCAGATCCAAGGAGACCCATTCAGGTGGCTGGGGTTTTACCCAGGGTAAGGGAACAAATGTTCCCTTCCCCCAAGGTGACCTCCTGCCCACCTCTTTCCACCCTGGATGCAGCGTTGGGTGCAGTAGCCCTGTTGCAGCCCTGGCATAATAGGCAGGATTGGGCTGCCCACCACTGTGCTATACTAGCTTTCAAATGAGGAAGCAGCACGGATGTTGTATAACGTGCCCATGCTAAGTATGTGCTGTTTGCTTCATATTCTGTTTTGTGCACTTCCAGGTTAGTGCTTGTCCCAGAAAATCCCTGGTCTGGTCCCTTTAAGAGGCCTAGTCCCACTCTGGGCTGATTAGTTCCCCTTTTTACATTCACAGGTTTAGCAGTCCAAGTCCAAATATTAAAGTCCAAAAGCCAGTCCAAGGTCACAAAGCCAGTCAGGGTTCTCAAGCCAGTCCACATTCCAAGCCAAAGCAGGTTCCTCAAGCCAGTCCAGAAGTCAGTCAAGGTAAGTTCAGAAGTTAGTCAGAGGAAGTCAGTCAGCTAAGTCAGTCTTTCTCATCCAAAGCAGTCTCCTTACTGCAACCCACACCCTTCCTTCCTCCAGGTGCTGCTTTTATACATGATGACCTCTAGTGGCTGCACCTGAGTAGCCTGCCTGCTGCTGAAGCCTGGGTTTTAACCCCTTATACTAGGCCTATGAGGAACCACTGCTAACACCACACCCCATCTCCTGGGGGGGAAGTCTTCTGCATTTTCCAATACACTGCTCTGGGATTGCGGAGCCCTTAAAAGATCATCACCCCATATTCCAATCTGCTGTTGTAGCACAGTAGCTAAGCAAATGAGCTGTGAATCAGGACTCTCCTGATTTGAATCTCACCTTTCCATGAACAAGTGGCTTAGGCAAGCCACTTGCTCTCAGCTGCAATATGGGGATAATAATACATATTTACAAGAAGATAATACACTCGATGCACTTTGCAGACTCAAAAACTTAACTCAAATGTTAAGTATGATTAATCTGTGGCAGTGCTTTATTGTACCATGTTATCATCTTTAGGTATTTTTGAACTGGAAATAAATATGGTGCTTCTGGTTGATTATCTCTCTGCACCCCTTACTTTTCGCCCTGCTGTCTCCCTCTCATTGGGGGATGTGTGGTGATGGCGACCAAGAAGCTTGAAGCAAAGACAGCCTACTGACAGAAAAGGTGCCATGTTGGCTTTATGATGAAGTGCTCCTTGCAAGAGACTCTCTCTACTGCCTCCCTGTAGCTCAGTGGGATGCTTGAGAAACCCAGTGAGCTGTGGATGAGTGTAACACTTGACAACCCCTTATGCCAGCTATTGGTGTTCTGGGAATCTGGCAGTTTCTCTATTGTAAATACGTATCAGAGAGGACCTCAGATGACTGACGAGGGGCAATTTCTGCATTAAGTGACTGAAAAAGGAGGAGAAACCCAAGGAATTCATTCCAATGCAGCTTTTCTCTCCGGTGTAGACAGAGATGGGGAGGAGGAAATACTTCTAAGCAGTCACCAAGTAAGTATCAGCTTGGTGTCTTTTCTGAACCAGGGAACATCAAACTTAATTGTAAAATGAGACTGCAATCCTACACACACATTGAGAATAAGTTCTGTTGAACTCCATGAGACTTACTTCTGAGTAGAAATGCCTAGGATCGTGTGGTTAGTCAGCTTCCTGTATTATTATGACTGTGTTCAGGCGGCTACCATTCTTTCTTGTTGCATTCATTTCAGTGTCATCCCTCATTTTCCTGGCATTATGAAGCTTCATACATTTCATGGCGCATCCTACTTCCTCCTTTTTGAATTGCAGGGTTGGAGAGTTTTAATTTCCCTCCCCTGCCCTGCCCTGCCCCGCCCCACCCCGCCCCTTGAAGCCTTACTCCCCAAGCCTTCCTAATTCCCTGCACACTGATGCAGCTGTGCCAATGAGGCACGTGCTGCATCTGATTCCCGTGGGGGAGTTTCGAACTGCAGAGGCTTCCTCGAGGTAAGGGAATATTTGTTCCCTTGCCCTATGGTAAGCCTTTGCCATCCTGCTGGGTCTACTCAGACCTGCACCAGCTATATATCTGGCGCATGTCTGAGTGGACAGGACCTAGGAAGGCAGATCAAGGCTGGGAAGGGGGATAGGATATTGGCAGTGCAGCTGCCACCAGTAGCACCCACTTCCCATCCTCGAACTGCCCTCCTCCCTGCCCTGGTCTCCTTCCCATTCCTTCCCCTCCCCATTCTGCCAACCCTGGCTGCTGTCCACCCCCTGTGCTGACTTACCTGTACTGGGGCTTGTTGGGAGGCCACTGGCACATTACATGGACCTGGCCACTCACCACTTGCAGCGGCAGCCAGGCTGAGCTGTATGATGACATGTCACATTTTGCAATAGCCGTAAAGAACCAGAATGTTAGTTCCGGCAGCGTAAGGCCCTGTTAGGATTGGGCTGCTGCAATCCTAAATACACTTACCTGAGAGTAAGCTCTGTTGAACAAAGTGGGACTTATCTCTGAATAAACATTCATAGGATTGTGCTGTAACAAATGTATTGTGGCAGAAGCTGTAATAGGCCAGAGAGCCCACTTTGTCAGAAAATCATTTGTTAGTCTTTAGGATGCCATAGGACTCTGCAGTTTTTTTTTTCATACTGCTAAGGTATTTCTTGAATGTTTACTTATGTAGTGAAAACAAGAATCATTTCAGAAATTGCAACATGACTTGCAGCACAATCCAAAGGTCTGTGTGCCCTGGCAGAGTGTGTGCTCCACTGGCACTAGCCAGTGCAAAACTGCCAGCGGTTTGCGATGGCGTAAAGCAGTTTGCAATAATGTGCCAGACAGCAGCACTGGAGGAAAGGCCTGTGCTTTCCCGTCGGCGCCAGTGCAAGGAACAGCGCCCGCCAGAGCAGGTATCGTGCCGAGCGATGCAGGGTGGGGAAAGGGCGGGAGAAAGGTGGAATGGGGGAGGGCAGGGCAGCGGGGGTGGTGGATCAGGCCTGGGAGAGTGGTAGGATTGGCAGCACTGGTGCGTGCTGTATCCTAACCCCTTCTCAGGCCTGATCCGCTGACATGGGTGCATGAGGATTTGTGCCAGCCATATGACTGGCACGGATCCGAGTAGACCCACTGTGTGGGCTGGGGCTTTCCCCAGGGCAAGGAGAAAATGTCTCCTTACCTCGAGGAGACCTCCAAGCTCCTAAATTCCTTTGCAGGATGCAGCGTAGCCCACGCCACTGCATCGGCAAAGGGTAGGATCGGGCTGCTCGTCTGCTTACCCACATTTTTGGCTCTGGTACAAACTAAACAAGTTATTCTACATTTGGCATTGTTGAACAAACTTCCTCTCATTTCGGAGACAATGTGAGTCAGTAGTTTAATTGTGGGATTCTCCAGATGGACATGATGGTTGCTTTTTCCTATTGCTGACAGTCTAGCTCTGGAAAAAATGTCATTTCATGGTAAAATAATCAAGGTGCAGTAGTAGGACTAGAGCTCAGATCACTATGTAGAGTTCATTAAAAAGTCTTTTTGTTGCATTTTATTTACCATGATTTCAGTCTCAGTGGGTAGAGGGCAGGATAGGTTTTGCTCACAAAAAGTGAAGGGAATTGCAGTTTGATGCAGCGTATGCCATTATTATTTGTGGTGAACAGAAAGCCATGTCATAAGACACTTATAAAGATATGATATATATCGTTGCTATCTGAGACATGGCTTTTGCTTCAGTCATTGACATGCTGCAGGCAATGAGATGTTGCACACCAGGCTACATCTGTGTTTTAACCTAACTTCTTGATGGCTATAAATATGCCTGAGTGGAGAGTTCAGCACCTGACCTTTCCTTTAGTGTGACAAGTGGCATTTGGTGGGAGAGTATTGTAGACTCTCAGAGAACCCCTGAGCTTTTAACAATGTGGCTGAAGCAGGTATGACTGCATTAAAGTTTCTGGGTTGCTTTTCATGCCGTTTTTATTTCGGTTTTTATGTGTTCCTCATCATCTCTCATGGTTGCTCATTGCTCCTGTGCTATTCTTTATGTGTTGGCAATACACACAAAGATCAACACAGGAATAATGAGGGACAAGAGTAGGAAAAAGAATCAAGTTTAGGCCCTCTCCTCAAGTGTAAATGTATTCAACAGTACAGTCGGTACCCCAATGTTGTTTCATAAGCAAGCATGGATGGGGCAATGTTTCTCATGATTTGTGTCCAACTTCACAATTTACATTCTGTGAAAATTATTACCTCTTTAAGGACCTTCAGGGAGCAACTCAAGGGTCTGGTTTTGACCTCTAGAGCACTAAACAGCTTAGGATGTGCTCATAGCTCAGGGCTTCTCCCCATACATGACTTTCTGTGCACTGAGTTCGGCTTCAATTTCCATTTGTTGCTGCCATTAAAACTGTTAGAGCATGAAGCAGAGCCTCCAGTCCAGCATGGTCCTTTGCTAAAATAATTATATTCCTGCAGAGGCCTACCAGAGGATGTTGTTCCTGGAGTGCTCAGAATGAGGACAAAAAAGTATTTTTGTTCCAGCAGAATTGGGGGGCGTGGGCGTTGAACAATGGAATTGAAGTTTTTGAGATTAATGTAATTGTATATCGCTTTCTTTGCAGCCCAATCCTATTGGGCTCATAAGCTGGCAGAACACTTGTTCCGCCATCATAGACTGCCTTCTGGCAGTTGCAAAGAGGTCTCTGGCAGCGTGCGGAGTCACATGCTGCCAGAGCGCTGGTGGGGAAGCCGAAGCCTTCCCCCGCATGCTGGCAGATCTGCAATGACCCGCTGACACAGGTAGGATGGCAGGGAGGTGGGGAGGGCAGAACAGAGCAGGGGAGGGTGGAACGAAGGTGGAACAGGGGCGAGGGAGGGCAGGTCTGGGAAGAGGGCGAATTGGGTCTGGGAAGAGGGCGGGTTCGGTGGCAGCGGTGGCCACCAAATCCAACCACCTTTTCCAGACCCGATGGCTTTGCCAGCAGTTTCACTGATGCAGGTCTGAGTAGATCCGTATGTTCCCGCCTTGGAGGCTTACCCCCAATAAGGAAATGAATGTTTCCTTACACAGAGGAGACCTCTGTGATTGCCCCCCACAGGATGCAGCAGTAACTGTTTTGGCACTGCATTGGTGGAGCGGGGGGGGGGGGGAAGGATAGGATTGGGCTGTATCTAAGATGAGATACAGATTCTAGGGTTGGTCTTCAGTGAGTGAATTGGGACCTCAAATTTGGTTGTGGCCCAACCTAAGTATACTCACAGGTGCAGCATCACTGTCAGAGCTGAGCCATAGGCAACTCCTTCAGGAGAGCCAGGAGTAAGACGTCTGGATACAGAAGCAACCCATGAAAGCCAGGATGGTGTAGTGGTTTGGGAGTCGGACTTAGACCTGGAAGATCCAGGTTCAAATCTCCACTCAGCCACGAAGCTTCCTGGGTGACCTTGGGCCAGTCACTATCTCTCAGCCCCACCTACCTCACAGGGTTGTTGTGAGGACAAAAAGGAGGGGAGGAAATATGTACACCACTCTGAGCTCCTTGGAGGAAGGGCGGTATAAAAATGTGAAAAATAAATAAATAAATAAAGACTGAAGCTGGAAGTCAGCACTGAGGAGTATTGCCAGAAATCATGGGGGGGGGGGGGGGGGGAAAACAAACATAAGGCCGGTGGGCTGGATGTGCCACCCGGAAGCTCTTTATCTCCCCCCCTGGTAATTGGACTCTCCCAGAGCTGCCCTTTCAGCAGCAGCACTTCTGCCGAGGCTCTGGGAGGGAGAGATGCAAGAAGGCCTCAGGAACACTATGAGGTAAGGGACAGACCAAAAGAGGTGAGAGAAGGAGACACTGCTGAGGCACTGGGAGAACCTGATTATCACGTGGGCTGCCCTTTCAAAAGTGCCGATTCCCTGAGGCATCACTCCACAGACCACCTCTCAGCTGCTGAGCCACAAAGTGACACTGTGGCAGAATCGGCATTGCTGAAACGGTGGCCCGCGTGATAATTATTTTTCACATTTTTATACTGCTCTTCCTCCAAGGAGCTCAGAGTGGTGTACATATTTCCTCCCCTCCTTTTTGTCCTCACAACAACCCTGTGAGGTAGGTGG
Source organism: Plestiodon gilberti rubricaudatus (assembly GCA_026170595.1). Taxonomy (NCBI): domain Eukaryota; kingdom Metazoa; phylum Chordata; class Lepidosauria; order Squamata; family Scincidae; genus Plestiodon; species Plestiodon gilberti. The sequence goes on along the minus strand of JANXHW010000004.1, from coordinate 50,218,991 downwards.
GGCTGAGAGATAGTGACTGGCCCAAGGTCACCCAGGAAGCTTCGTGGCTGAGCGGGCCCAGGTCCAAGTCCGACTCCCAAACCACTACACCATTGGGCTCTTCTGTATCTTGAAAATATGATCAAGGTTTGCACACTTTCTCTTCTTTCATTTGCAGCTAATGAATTCTATATAAGAACAAAGTGCCTGTTTCTGGCCATCATCTGGTTAATGACATCACTCCCTGCTTAATGATGTCACTTCCTTCCCTCAGCAGGCACCATGAATGCTATTCAGCTCACTATATGAAATGAGTTTGACACCCCTGTTCATGAGGAATGCCTCAGCAATAAGGAGACCTTGTTGCTTAGGTAAAGCCCCTGTCCAAACAGAAAACCTCTTGTAGTCCTTCTTGTTTCACAAGGATCTAATGGCCAGCCTAGGTGGGTGGATGTGGCTGGCAGTTTGCCCCCAGAACCTACGGTTCTCAGCTCCAGGACAAGCAGTTCCTGACAACTACAACCACTTCCTTTTGTCTTGTTGTTTTTGTTATGTTTAAAAAGAAAACTAGAAGCAGAAAGTTGAGGTGTGGGGAAAGAGATACAAAAAAATTGCTGGCACAGGGAGACTCACATGATCTCACAGTGTAACAAAAAATTAGTTATTTCAAAGGAAACCAAGTAAAGTCCTGTTTGCTACTGAAGGCGCAGTAGAGGTTAGGTTGAATGTTGGGCTGCTACTGTGGAGTGCAGAGGGAAAGAGAGGTTTCACTGACCACACAGGAAAATATAGCGATCGAAAACCAATAGATTAAAACAAATTAATCAGCTACAGGAAGCTTACCCAATGTGCTTCACACTAAAAAGTTCTTCTACAGGGGAAATTGCTCAAGAGCTACACAAAAGCTCTTGTATGCTGTTCCCGAAGACAATATCATTGAGCTCAGTAAGAAATAGTATACCTTAGGACTTGGAGAGAGCAGTTCTTTCATGAAGAGCAAACTAAACTAGTTGCTGCTTTTGTACAGTATCTAACTGTTGATTGATTTCCCTTGAGGAAGAACTTTTTAGTTCAGAAATACATTGAGACTCAGCCTGGCTCTACGACTACAATTGCTTTTGCACCTATTGGTTTTTGTCTCCTTTATATTATTATGTAGCAGCTGCAGGTTTAGAGCTTTGGTTTGAGCCAAAGTCAATTAAAGTTGAGAGAAGATTTTTTTTTTCCATTGGCTTTTCCGGATTCTGCATCACTGATGGAATCTCCATCATGGCCGTTTTGCACAACAATGGTAACAGGAGGGGCTTTCGATTTGTTTTCTTTAGGGTAGGCAACTATTAGATATACAAAACAAAACAAATGGCTACCTCACCTCCTCTATCTCTGCACAACAAACAAGCAGTCTGTTATGCTGCCTAGAGACAAATCTTTTCATTCCCTACCTCTCCATTTTGTCCATTTTAAGTAACAGTCTAATTGTAAAGTTGATCACTCCTGAAAAGCAATGGGAGAGTCAGCATCCCTTATGCTACCATAGCACCAATCTTGATCTAACACTGGTAGCTTGATATGTATACAAATATAATGTGTGTGTGTGTGTGTACACAGAATAAAACCTTTAACTGGTATCCATGGAGAATAGGGGTTGCCACTTAATTGAGTATGCTGGTTAATTAACAGAGTTTTTACCTGAGCCACACCACCACACCTGAGCCACATCACCGCATCCAGGACCTGTAACCCACTCCTGGTTTGCTGGCCAGCAGCGATGCTGCATGGAGGCAAACATGAGGCCATGTCTGGGACTTTAAAAGGGGATTGGGAAGTTTTATGGAGGAAAAGTCCATCACAGGTTACAAGTCATGATATATGCAACCTCCGGGTTTTAGAGGTAGCTTATCTCTGAATGCCAGATGCAAGGGAGTGGCGACAGGATAAAGGTATCATGTTGTCTTGAGTGCTATCAGAGAGGCATCTGGTGGGCCACTGTGAGATACAGGAAACTGGACTACATGGGCCCTTGGCCTGATCCAGCAAGTTTCTTCTTATGGGACTTGTAGACTGTTCTGCCTCTGGGCTGGTTCCGCTGGCCAGAAGCAGCAACACTGAGCAAGCAACAGCCAAGCTTGATCCACAGCCTCCTCTGTCACCTGCCCGCCAGCCAGGCGAAGATGCCATTAACTCAGTTTCCGTTTAATAAAGTGCTGGTTCAGAAAGCTTTTACTGTGTATCTTCAAGTATGTACAGCATCAGACATATTCATACATATTCATACACATTCAGACATATTCATCTGCATCTTTTTTAGATTGTGAGCCCTTTTGGGACAGGGAGCCAGTTAATCATTTGATTTTGTCTGTAAACCGCTTTGTGAACTTTTTGTTGAAAAGCGGTATATAAATACTGTTAATAATAATAATAATAATAATGCTTCATTCAAAAAGCACTATGCAAAAGCAAAACATTCTACATGTATTACCTTGCTGTAATCCTTACAACAACCCTGTAATGCGAGTATTATCACCCCCATATTGCAAGTGAGAGGGAGTTGCCTAAGGCCACCTTGTAAATGCATGGGATGGGAGAGGTGAAATTCAATTCCGGGAAGGCCTGATTCATAGTCCACTGTCTTGGTCAGTATATTACTCCAGTGTACAAAACAAACAAGCCCCTTGTGTGCAAAATTTGGTGCATTTCCCTTTGGGACTCATGGAACTAGCTTTCAGGGAAAAGTCAAGCACCCACTTCAGAATATTTTTTTTTAAGCGCTACATATGAAATCCTTCACATGATGCTGTGAGTCTGTACTAAGGCATTCACACGCAAACAAAATATAAAGGGAGAACTACCAACAGTCATTACAGTATTGTATAACAGTATAGTATAACAACAAAGATGGGGAAAAAAACAGTACAGTATAACAGAAAATGCCCTATGGAAAACAGAAGGCATTTTTAATATGAAAATATTTTTATATGAAAATAATGCATTTTTTCTGTTATTCAAATATATTTATGAGCAATAAATCCTGGATAAACGTCCAGTGTGGAGCCATAGTCAACTAAGTGGATGGATAAGATAATCCTAGATAAATGAAACATTGCATTTTGTAGGTTATCTCAGACATCCAACCCACCTACCCCTGTCAGAAGTTATATTTCCTCCATTTTACTTCTGTAACCCCATGAAGGTTTAATTGGCAGTTAGCTTACACTATGATCTCCTAGCTTTTCATGATTTCTTTTCTTTTCTGAGAACAGCTTTTTTCTTTTTTAAAAAATGAGCATTTTCTCAAGGGAATTAATTATTACCTTGACTTGTCTAGTCATATATTTCATAAGAAGTTTTATAAATTACTAAACTCATGACAGACACACTATGCGACTTAAAAAAAAAAATCACACAGAGCCTCTGCATTCTGAAGCTATTCCTAACCTCATTCAATCAGGTTTGGGGAGGAGGTTGCAAGCTTGGTGTTGCCGCCTCTCCCATTGTTTAATGACAACATTCAAACCTGAGTGCAGCGAACGTTGCATGCATGTGCGCATCTGCATGTACACGCTGTGGCACCATTGCGGATTCATGGCAATTATCCTGTGAGAAAGGGGTGCGTGTCATAGGGTGAGAAGATATCAAATGAACAGATGAGCTCATCACCACATGAACATCATTTCTGCAGAGAAAATGCTCATTACAGTCCTGTCTGTTCTACCTTGTTTACAGTTTATGGAAAGCTTTTAGAAAATCCAGCGACTGAAGTACTTTGTTGGGAGCCACAGCTATGCAACATGTCACCATATTATCAGGGGGTCACAATCAAGACAGCTCTGGTCGGCAGAAATGCTGGGAGTTGTCCGAGGCGGCTTCCCATGCTAGGATTTTCACTCAGGGAAGTGCCCCTGGAAATCACGGCTGTGCATAAAGCTGTCAGGTAGGAAAGATTTATACACAGTCGACTGCGAGGCATATACTGGCATAATCCCTCTCTAGCATTTCTGGCATACACCTATTTATGAGTGGACCAGGGCGGCTCCCCACAAATGTATCCATCTTTCCTCTGTCCTCGTTCTCCCTGGGAGACAGTCTAATGGTGGATTCTGGTGGAGAAATGGAATATGTCCCTGTTCTGCTTGACGGATTTCTTGATTCAATGAAGTGGCCACTTAAGCTATTTGAATTGCTCCCATTAATCACCAGGTTCCACCCTCAGTAGCTGGAAGATGGTGCCCCAGACTATCCACAGTGGATGTTGCCTATCCTGATCTAGGAAAAGTTTAAAATGAGCCCAGTTCAGGAAGCCTGGCCGGTCAAACATATTCAGAACATGAATATTTTAAATAAAGAACTAAAGTCTACCCCTCTGGAATTTGTCACCATAAAAACGTAGTGCCTCTGAACATTTTCAGAGAGCCTTTTCTGAGTGCCTCCTTGTCATACGCCTATCGAAATTGTAGCTTGAAAGAAAAGGGCTTCGAGTGTGGAGGACATGACTTCTTCTAGGCAAGCTTGCGCTTTTTAGAAATGACTGTTTCTGCATTTCTGCCTGCCTAGCATGAGGAGGAGGAGAGAGCTGGCATCACAAAGGTTGCATTGACTCTGGATTCCTTTACTTTATCCTGAGTTGAGGTGAACAAATGTAAGGGAATATGCCAAGGCCTTTTTACACCTCTCTTCTCGGCTCTGCTGGACACATACATTGCAGAGAGCATCTGTTTCTTAAGTAAGGACATCAGGGGTTGGTCTATTAAAAAAAAAAGGGGAATTGTTGTGGGAGGGTTGCTATGATAAAAGCAGCAAAAGCCAGTCTGGCTGCCAATGTATCCTGCGCTTACACTATTCAGCCTAATTGCTGCATACAATATATAAGATCATGCTGTGCTGGGAGATATAGGCAATAACCGAACACAATGGTATGATTTAAAGACAGGTTAGCTTTTCAATTTACTTGTGCGAGCATTTGGCTTTCCCACCCTGACACAAATGAACTCTGTTCATATTGTATAATGTCAAACTTAGTTATCACTTTCCTGGGGATTATTAATCCAAATAATGACACAATAAACTTCAGCCTAAGCTTTCGACCTAAGATGGATAGTGCTGTAGGTCTTCCAAAATACTCTGCTCTGCCCTTTGTTCTCAGCGGCCAGATCACACACCCAATTTTACTGTATTCTGTATCTGCCAACATTAACAGCTGTCTCTTTTTGGCTCCGAGTCTCCCAATGTTGCTCGTTTTATGCTGGATTTTGAAATTTGAAAATGTTTGTATTTTGGATTCAAAGCTTTGTGCAAGACGGACAAAGATATCCAAAGGCCATGTGGTGTTTAAATGGAAGGAAATGGATTTTCCTGATAGAAAGAAACGGAATTTGTGCAAGATAACAACACAAGTGGCAGATGCTGCCAAAATGATCCTGGAAGAAGCTTATATCTTTCACTTCTCTACTGAACTCTGAACCCTCATGAGGCCGATGTGGTTAGCCCCATGCCAGTAGTATGAATAGTCTTTAAGGATGCCAGTTTTTGAAAGGGGTTTACTCTAGCTGTATGTTCTACAAGCCAAACAGCACAACATCAAAGAATATACAAGGTCTTCTAGTTACATTGCAGTTTTTTTTCATGCTACTATGGTTTACAGTACTTTTTTTTCTATTTTCCATTTGGCATTAAAAACAGACACTGAGGGGAGATATATTTTTCTTTTTGTTCTAACCCCTCCCCCCTTGCAAATATCTGCATAACGTAAAATGGCCAGTCGATGTAGAGGCAACTCCCAAATCCCATTAAATGCAAAATAATCCACAATACAGTATTTTGTTCTTGATAGTAATGAATAATGCTTTCTAGATCTGCAACATGGAATATACATGTCTGCTTGACAATTTTTGGAAAAAAAACCATTACTTTGTCAGTCTTTTTCTTGAAGATAACTTATTAGTGTTAATATAACCATAATTTCCTTCCAGACAGAAGTCAGAAATGGAAATTAAAAAAATGGCTTCTGGGTATCAGAGTCTGATCTTCTTAACCATTAGGTTTTTTTCTTTTAGCCTACCCATAAAAAACTGACTATTGTCAAGAAGAAGTTAGACCAGTCAAGAGTTTGGTGGGAAGTAGACAATTTAAAGCAACAGCAGTGGTATTTTTCTGAATGTGTTCACTCATCTTTGCTCCTTCTAGGAATGACAACTTCTATTTAGCTTGGTGTGTTTGTGATGAACGGAAGATCCCAAATGCTAGTAGTGAGGGATAGCTAGAGAAAGCTTTGAAAATAAAATTCAAGGTCTCTTCTCTTGTGTTACTCTTCCTGTATGACTTTGGCTTGCTCAGTCCAGAGGTGCACTGTAGGGGAAGAGTTTGAAGTTTTCTGAATTTGCATGCCTTTGGTAGTCAAAGATAAAATTCTCTGTTTTCTCCATATTATGGATGCTTATAAGGAAAAAGGAATTGGGGGGGGGGGGGAACCACACATGCATATACAAAAAGTAAGCCTAGGGCACTTAATATTTTATTCTCATACACCAGCTATAAAAATGATTCTGTGATGTGAACCCATTACTTTGCCAGTTTGAGTTGAAGCACTTGTGCAAGTAAGGCAAATTGGTTTCCAGCACTTCCGAAACAAACCTCAGGAGATGACTAGCTCTACACAAGCAAGCTAAGCTGTGCTTTAAAGTTATGGCATTAAAGTCCAAACCTCACATCAATAAATGAGCATCTCAGAAAACCTATCGGAACGCCAGGTAAAGAACCTTAATTCTCTGCTTTACAGATTCTGGCCTGGACTGTCCTCTGAAGATTTATTAAACCTTGAATGTCCAATATGTACCATGGGCTAAAACTCATTATACAGTAGTAGAAGTAATCAGCTGAGTGTCTTGGTGAATTGTTCCAGGCAGAAGAGTGTGTGTAACATACTACAGCAAGGCACATTTGGGCTTATTTTTCCCATTTTGCTATGTGCAGAAGGAATGCACGTTTGAAGTTTTTTTTAACTCTTGCTTGGTTATCAACACCTCAGGTTGTACAGACAGAACCCTCAGTAGACACATCTATATGTGTCTACTACACCAACCACCAAGTATCTCTGCAACCTGCTTCAGTCATGGCTGGCCTCAGCAGACCATTTGGCTGGATCAAGAAGAAAAGGTAGGATATGATGATGATGCATACTGTGGTTAGATGGTGTTTTTTTTTCCATGTGGGAGGTTCAAATCCAGGCTCCTACTCGGCCTTGGGATCCTCATTTACTCAGCTCAACCTACTTCATTGGGTTATAGCGAGAAATGAAATAAGCCAGTAAAAACTGCAAAGCACTGTGTTCATGGCAACAGTGCAATCCTATGCATGGCTACTCAGAAGCAAACCCCATTGAGTTTAGTGGGACTTACTCCCAGGTAAGTGTTTGCAGGACTGCAGTTTTAATTCAGATTAATCAAGAAATACATTCATATTTTTTAAATATAGAATTACTTCAGATGGCAGGTACCACCTAGAAGAGGCATTCCCCCTTCACTGTCACACAGGAGGGAACGCCTCTTCTAAGAGGCCCTGCTGTGACACACAAACTCTGCACCTGATGTCAAAGCAAATATGTGCTTTTCTTCAAAACATGAAAAGCTGTGTCTGCTGTATCCTGCGAGCTGGCTGGGGACCAGGTCAGCCAGGAGAGGTAATGAAAACTTTTGCTTACCTCCCCCGCTGCTCCAGAGTCTCCTATGGGCCTATTCTTTTGCCCAAGATCCGCCCCATCCCACCTTAATCCACCCCTTTCCCAGCCCGATCCCCACCTCAATCCTCCCCCACCACTAACAACACCACACCAATGGCCAGTCTGCATGGCACCACTACCAGTGCATGGCCTCCCAGCCTTTGCACCTGTGGCTGCACTCTGCAGACCATCGTAGAAGTGACCGCGATGGTGTACCATGTGGATAGGATTGGGCTGTTAGTAGGGTAGGGCTCTGGAGAAGTGTTGATGAGTTCTTGCTATTCAAAATTTACTACTATACTACTGCATTTATTTACTACTACTATACTACTGCATTGATTGGTATATTGTTGAATGAATGTTGTAGACAAACCCCTGCGTGTATACAGTATGCATAGGACAAGACGTGGAGCAGCACCTACTGACTCTACTCCCAATACCTAGGTATCTACCACTCCCAGCTCCGTATCAGGGGAATGTTATAAATAAGAGTCTATATGACACACACACAACGGTATCATGGCAAGGTCTTGGACTGACCCTGGTTGTGTACACAGCCCTTGAATTTTCCTGACATTTACCAAATGTAAATATATCTTTTTAAAAAGCAGCAGGTAGATTATTGATTATTACTGATTATTTTCCTGACATTTATCAAATTTTGGGCATCATCTACTATATCTTTTTAAAACTCAGCCGGTAGATTGGACATCCCCATCCATTACATGGGATGCAATAATTTGCTACAGGTCAGTGGTGTAGCTATTGTGAGGCAGCTGGTGCAGTCCACTCTGGGTTCCGCTGTCCGAGGGGGCGCTCGCACCAGCTGCTTCACAGTGGTGGCGGTGGTAGTGGGACCTGTGATCGACTGCCCTGCTTTCTCCCTGCCTTCTCCGGCTGCCTCATGTCTTTCGGCCAGTTGATTGGTGGGTTGAAAGACTAAGGGGGTGGGGCTGCCTTCACTACGATCGCGCACAGTCTCCGATCTCCACTCCAAAGAGGCGCATGTGGCGGTGGCTGCCCAATGTCTTTCGGCCAGCCAATCAACTGGGGAAGACTAGGGGCAGCTGCTGCGTGCACCTCTTGGTATTTTCAGCAGCTTTGCTCCGAATGGAGTGAAGCCACTGACAACACAAAGAGGGGGTGCGCAGGACCCAGAAGTGATGTCATGATATCATGATGTCACATGACATCATGATGCCACCCAGGTGCCCAATCGCCACTCTGCACTGGGCTCCAGATTGCCTGGCTATGCTACTGCTACAAGCATTACAATATTTTACTAGTACAAATATATTGCAAAGAAATAAACATTGGTCTTTGTAATTTCTTCTTATCCAAAAAGGTTTATAATCTATATTTGAAGGGATCATTATGCATCCTACCCGTCAATGTTGTTTACGCATCCATTTTCAACATTAAAAAAACAGTCACCACCTAAGAGCATATTAGTTGCTTTCTTTTGTATTTGTGTGCGCACGCGTGCACACACACACACATAACGTACAACAAAGGAAAGCAGGAAAACACAATGAAAGCACATATCCATAGCCAAAAGAGCTCATGGGAATTGATGCTTCAGGAAACGTAAACAGAATACAATTAGAAAAAGGACCACATAGCCAGGAGTGATTCAAACTTTTCTCACCAACATGCTTTACCTGTAGTAGTCCATAGATATTTTGTATCGTATTGGAAAAGGGTAGCTTAAGACTTGTCCATAAGAGAGAGCCACATCAGAGTTATCTCTAGTCTCCTACTTCTTCCCTCTCAACCGTATTTTATCTGAAACTTTTAGTTGACAAAGTTCTTCAGAGGAAAAAAAAACCTTCAGAAATACTTAAAGAACATTCAGGTTTGGGTTGATTCACAATAACATTTAGACTCTGGTAACATGAGGATAAACTATACCTCTTCTGAGTCTGTGAATCCACTAAATTGGGCATGGGGAGCCCAAATCCGAATTTTTCAAATTTGTGGTACAATTTTAATGTGCTACCATAACGGCTTCCAGTAGTAGGCCAGCAGCAGTGCAGCCAGATGCAGAGGCGTCACTAGGGTTGGCATCACCCAGGGCAAGAGCTCAGGGAGTCAGCCCCATGGACCTCCTCCCGTACCAGACCATACAGAATACTTAGTAATTTTTTTTGTACTAATGTCACTCATAAATCGTAATGCCCGTATATCACTGAATGTAATGGTGATAGTACTAGTGACATAAAGCCCATCAACTCCCTAAGACAGAGGTTCCCAAACTTTCCCCCCCCTTCGTAAGTGATGGTGACAGTGCTTCCAGGATTGCATCACCCCTGAGACAAAAAAGTTGGTGTAACACTGACCCAGTGGTTGTGCTGGGCTTCTGGAAGGTGCGCCCCCCCCCCCATGATCCACTCTACAAGCTTCCCCATGCCCCAAAATGGCTCCCTTGAAGAGATCAAGGATGGGCCGATCTTGAACTCTCAAGCCCTGTAACTTGGTGACGTTAAAATAGGGGAATTGTGCAGTTTTTACCCATGCTTGTAGTGGTAATCCTTGTATTCAGTTACCCATCTCAAGGTGAAAGTGAATATCATCTCTGTGGAAGATAGGTGAAATGAGAAAGAATGCAGTAGAGTAGCTGGACTCGCGCCAGTGGAGTGGCGGGTGGGTCAACACATCATTGCCCCGCCTGCCCAACCACCAAAATGGCCCTGATCTGTTTGGCTCCGGATCAAGGCCATTCTGATGGCGGGGCAGGAAGGGTTGGTAGGGCGATGATGCGTCACCCCGCCCACCACCCCAATGGCGTAAATCCAGCTATGCTACTGAAATAATGGTTTGCAATGGAGCTGGAAAAACAGGGGACTGTTGGAGCTAAAAATCATTTTCTAGTTTCCTGCGTGGCAACACCCATAGCATTAGGCATGTTGGATTTTTGCAACATGAGGATTGACCTTCACTGGGGAAATCAATATCTGTCTTTTCAGTGTACCTTTCTGGCTGACCAAACAACTTAGGCAAAGAACCATGGAGAAAGTCCTAGACAGTTGGTCTCAAATGCACAGAATACTTACTATTCGAATAGTATAATTGATGTTGTATAGAACTGGAATGAAGGATTAATTGCTAATGAAAGCAGCCTGCGAATGTGCAATTTCTACACTTATGTCTTACATGCATTTTCTAAGATTGTCAGAAAAAAAAAACTGTTTTTCCCAAATCATGTATTGGGTAATTTGTTGCATTTTTAAAGGCCATTCGTCCTGAGAGATTATGAATGTATATCGCCTAAGGTTGTATTCCATCATTACAAAAGTGCTGGAATCCTTCTTAAAGTTTGTTTTACCTGTAGAAGCACTGGGAATTTTGCCTCCTACATGAAATTCAACAGCACTGGCATTTTGACATTTGAGAGGGATCTTTTGGTTTTGTCAGCTGCAGGAAAAAAAACCCACAGAGAAACAACTTCTTTTAATAATGCAACCAGTGGTTCTGCTTATTCAAGTTGCCCTGAGTGCATGGCACCGTTTCATATTTTTGTATACAATCTTCTTCCTACAGACTGGCATGTGTTTGTAAAATGATTAATGTTGCTGATCATCAGCAAAATATGCTTTTTAAATTTCATAAGCAAAACATGTGAATTCCTCTTGCATGGGAATACAGTGCAACCCTTTTTAAACTGAGGGATTTTGAGCAACAGCGTATGCAGTGGATTACACAGAATATGGCCAAATATGTATAGCTGCTTTTTACAGCCTGGGGCACAAACCAGATGGGGTTTAGATGTTATTTTTTATTTTATTTAAAAGATTTTATTCTCCTGTTCAGAGAACATTTCATTGCAATTTACACAATTAAAAACAATAAACAGAGCCAATAAAATAATATAACTGTAATACCCGTAATTAAAACAATATAAAATGGCAGCAATACCTAAGCTCACAGTATAAAGCACAGGACGTGGCAGTGATCCATCCTCAAAGGCTGTCTAAAAAGGGTGGTTTTTACTCGTTTTTGAACAGACAGCAGAACAAAGGCTGTCTGAATTCTTGAGAGTCCTATAGAATTGGGGCTGCCACCAAGAAAGCCCTGCACCTTATGGAAGCTAATCAGCTGCCCCATAAAATGAAGCAGGTTCTTATCAGAACATATTGTACTGAGGCCGGGCTCACACATGAGGAGATGTTTCTAAGATAACCAGAACTTAAGCCATTTATGGCTTAAAAAGAGAAAAGCCAGCACTTTGAATTGGACTTGGAAATAAACGGAGGAAATAAGCAATGTAGATGCTTCAAACACACATGAAATATGAGAATATTGGTCCACCCTTGTGGGTAGGTTGCTGCATTCAGCACTAGCTGAAGTTTCTGAACTGCTTTCAAAGATAGTCCGATGTAGAGTTCATTGCAGTAGTCCAGGCATTAAGGTTGTTAATGGTTAGGCATTTGTTTGTTTGCCAGACTAGAGGCCCCCCTAACCATGCAGAATGCTGGTGGAACATGTGTTCCGTTGGCATAGCGCCCTTTCCAGTTTTTGCAAATTTGACTCCGCCAGAAAGCATGGCCTGGCCACTACCAGAAGCAGTCAGTGGCCGGGGCCACGCAGGAATGGACTCGGATACCCGCTGCCTCAGGTAAGGCCACGCAGGGGATGGGAGGGAGGTGGGGAAGGGGCAGAATGGGGCAGGGGTGTATGGAATAGGGTGGCGACAGTGATAGGGAGGAGGGGTGCATCAGGTTCGGGAAGGAGGTGGGTTTGGTGGCAGTGGCATCTGCTAAATCCTGGCCCCCTTCCTGGGTCTGATCTGCCTTCATGGGTCAATGTAGACTTGAGACAGCAATATTGCTGGTGCAGGTCTGAGTAGACCCATCTGTCCAGCATGGGCCTTCCCTGCGACAAGAGTACAAATGCTCCATTACCCTGAGGAGGCCTCAACATGCCAACCACCCTGCGGGATACAGTGGAGGCCACGTTGGTGCCGCTGCATCGCTGCATGGGAAGTTTTGGTAGATTGGGCTGTCCATAGATTTTTCCTAGACTGCAGAACTTTTGTCACTTCAGTTTTTTGTCCTTTTAGCTCAGTTCTAATGGTAAATTTGCATTTTATGTTCATTTTTAAAATTGATATGCTGTTCTTCATCTAATAAATCCTAGGGCAACGACCAATATTGCAATAAGAGAGTTCCTGGCACTCTGCTACTCTTGTATGCTCCTAAAGTAACATTGAGGGCCCAATCCTACTGAGCCACTGTGCCGCCGGCGGAATGCACGCCGGGCTGTGATTCATGCAAGATGGATCTGCTCCTGAAATTGTGCTGAAATTGCACAATTTCAGATTGAAATCTGTTGAAATTGTTCCTTGCAAGGCTGACCTAACTGGCCCCACTGCCTGACACTACCCCTGACTTGCCGCTTCCACCTTCGCTAAGATAAGCTCTTTACCTCCTTATTGTGTGCCATCCTCACACATGTTCTCTTTAAACTTTAAACAGTGTGAGAGGAAGGAACACTTCACTACCCCCTTCCCTCACTTGCTTCTCACACTAGGTTTAAAGTTTAAAGAGAATGTGTCCCTTTAAACTTTAAACACCACATGAGTACCGGCTAAGAGGAGGGGGAAGTGGAACGCTCCTTCCTCAAACAGGACTTAACGTTTAAAGGGATGCATTCCCTTTAAACGTTAAATCGTGCAACTGTGGAGCATGTGGAGAGAAAGGGATGATCCAATTCTCACTTGCTTTTAGTGTGTGGGGAGCAGAGGAATGCAACTCATGCGAAGGTGGGCTGGAGGGAGGTGGTGGCAGCACTGGCGTCGCTGCAGGGGGGGCGGAGCTCGAAGTTCCGCTGAGGCTCTGACCCTCCGTTACACCGGAGCACGAAGCGGCCCCACCCCCTCGCCTTCGGAACTATTCAAGGCGGTGAAAGCATGGGGGCGGAATGGAGGAGGAATGGAGGGTTACTGGGTGGGGAGGAGGCAGGCAGGAGGTGGAATGGGGGGAGGGATGGGGTGAATCCCAATGGCACCAGCATGTGCCAGGATCCTATCCCTTCCCCTGTTCCCTCTGCCTCTCCTCGATTCTACGCCAGCAAAATGGCTGACACAGATCCGAGGAGATCCAACGGGACAGCAGAGGCTTACCCTATCGTAAGGGAACAGAAGGTTCCTTACCTCAAGGAGGCCTCTGTGACAACCCCCCACCCCAGGATGCAGCACACACTCTATTGGTGCAGCTGCATCAGTGGGTGAGTTTAATTTAGATTGGGCTTGGAAGTCTACTAACTATGTAGGGTTGCTCTGACTCAGTTGTGGTTTGAACTGAAGAGCTGAGAATGAACTAGCTGGGAGTGCAACTGGGACGTGAAGAGACTGAGAGCTTGATCTGTGACTGAGATAGTCGACCTAGGGTGTAGGGTTGCCAACTCTGACTGAAGCTGTTCCTGAAGACCTCTTTCCAACATGATCTAATTTTGGGAATTCCAGTTTTTGGCTTCTAGTTGGAACACAGCTACACAGAGGGTGAAAGGGAGCTGGGATTCACTGTTAACAGAGACCCAGCAGACTTCAGGGCTGCTGGTGGGTTGTGGTCAAGCCCCAGAGAGTGTGGACATCGCTGGAGTAGCTGGAAGGGGGGATGGCCAAGGTTGTGTAGTGCAACTGATTGAATAAACCCCCCTCTGGTGATATTCACTGGCAATTACCTGGGTAGAACCCCTGCAGTCCAAATCAGGGGAAATGAATGTCAGTCCGACTGATCACAGTAGCCATTGAAAATCCTTGGCTTGGCAGAACTGTAAATTGTTCCGTCGTTTGAAAGGTGGAAGTTCCAGAAACAGTTTGCAGTTCTTTCTGCTACGTTTACTTTGGATTTGTTCTCAGCATGAGTTGTGGTGAAACGGGAACACCGGTTGTACAAATGCAAATGAGTCGGTCCAGAAACGTTTCATGTGGTGGCTCCTCTTCGTGTGTTTGTAGGGCAAGCATACTGTTAGTGTATGCAGGATGCCCCCTTCCTGGCATGCTGGACATGGGAGAGGGGGGTTGTGTTGTCTGCACCACCCCTCTTTACACATGCTGCTAATACTACTTTAAACGTGATTAAGGTCAAATGTCCCGCTTGGCCAGGAAGTGAGGGGAGTATGTGTGTTCACACATGAAGAGGGGGTTGGTGGATAAAGTGTCATCGGAACTGGCCCAGTGACATAAAATGTGGTTTCCTTGGTTCATCCCAAATCATCTGCGCTCAGGTGTAATCAAGTACAGAAGTGAGTAGTCCAAGTCTAACACAAATAGCCATCTGTTGGAAGTGATCCCTCCCCTAAGCATCCCAGGAGAATGACTGATAGCATCTTTTGTGAGGATAGATCCCTTGAAGCACTAGGAAGGATGAGTGAAAATATTTGCATTTCTACCAGGGGAAAAAAATCAGGTTCAATTCACGGAAGAAACTATTTTCGCACTCGCTTGATATTACTAAAGACAATCTCTGGAATGAAGGTACAACCGTGCATCATCATTCCCTGAGATATGTTAAATAAATATATATCAAATGGATGGAAGTGGGTCCCTGAGGGAGGATGGGAAAGAGAATAGCACTTTTGGTGCTTACTTGACCTACTTGTGGCTCCACTTTGCTTAGCCACCTGAGAGATACGCTGTCATCTCTCACTCATGGGAATATACCATTAAGTATTCTTTCACTTTCCCCTGTTATCTTGCCTGCTGCAGAACAGAGCTGCTGCCCTGCAACATGTGCCATCTATCATTTATAAAAGGGTGAGAGCAAGTAAAAAGAGCACCAGAAAACGTACCAGGCCTCATATGATTTTCACCCATGCATGGGTGGGGGAAAAAACACATTAAACAATGGAGTTGCTCATCACCCTTTGCAACAGGAAATGCAAAATATTAATAACCTGTTTGTCATTCTATGAAAACCAGAGGAGCAAAATATTTTAATTCTGGCTCAAAGCTGTCTAGAATAGCCAAGGAAGAAGAAGCATATGGTGATGCAGCGTGACCTGTAAACAAATGCAAGGATGGGGAATAAGAATCCGCCCCCCCCCCTTTTGACTAAGCTACTATATGCCCTAAGGAAGGAAGGAAGAAAAGGAGATGGCAAGGTAACTTTCTTTCCCCTCCAGTCATCAAAGGGAGCCTACATGCAGGAAGTCGGGGTTGTCCTCTCAGGTGGAACATATGACATGCTTGTATTTGTAGTGTGGTGAATAAAACAGGCTTTACTGCTACAGGGACTGGAGTTTGTATAATTCCTTTTTATAGCACTTGAATAACTGGCTGTGAAGCCAACACAGTGAGTATGTACCTCAAGGCTGGTACCTGCAATACTTGCTGCTGCTGCTGCTGCTACTACTAATGTTTAATATTTATGAAGTGCCACAATATACTGTGTTCAGATGTGATACGGCTTCCAGGGATTGGCCGGGTCTTGCCCTGGTTGAGGGCCAATACTCCTCAGAGGGCTCACCTGGCCAGACCAACTCCTGAACCCTCCATACTGCTGGCAGCAGTAACAGCCCATCCACCATCAGAGAGCAGGCAAGCAAGAGGTGCCATGGGAGATCCGGTGCAGGGCTTTGTAAATCTGGTGCTGGCACTGATGGCTCCTGCCTGTCCAGAGAACTTACAATCTACATCAGACATGCTAGAAGGAAGGTGGAGGTGACTTACAGCGCAATCCTGTGCATGTTTGAATGGCCGGCCTAAATGGACGGTCACTGCATCCTGTGTGGATTGCGGATGCACCTTGGGGGAAGGGGATGTTCGTCCCCTTTCCCCGGTGTAAGCCCCAGTGGCCCCAATGGGCCTCCTTGGATGCACGCCAGCTCTTTAGCTGGCACACAACTGCGGAGGCCATGTAAGGCCGGCCCGGGCTGGATAGGGGCTCGGGATATCAACGTAACTCAGCACTGATATCCCCATCCCCTCCCAGCTCAGGCTGGACAATGGCCCCCTCTCTCGCTGCCCTTGCCTGCCTTCCCCCCCACCCCATGCCGATTGGCATGGGACCTATCTGCGGTGGCCGGCTCCCACCCGCCCCTGGTCCTAGAAGGCTTCAACTGAAGTCTTCTGGGAGCAGAGGGGGCGGTGCCATGCCACAAAACAACCCCCTCCTACCCTCTCCCAGGTTCACCCCAGAATGCATTGCAATGCATTCTGGGCAAGTCTGGGCGGAGGGGGGAGTTTTGCGACCCGGAAGAGGCAGTGGGAGCGCGATTTCCCCTTCTAAAGTCTTACTAAAACCTGAAAATGGTGTGGTTTGGCGTGCGAAGGTAAAAGCAAGATTTTAAAACCATTTTCCCCCAGTCCCTTTGCCATCCATGGGGATATGATCTGCAGATGGTCAAATCCTCAAGTGTGAAACCTGCGGATGGCAAGCGCCCACTGTACTTACTTTACAGCAGTGATTTTCAACTGTTGTGCTGCGAAAGGTCCACAGGTGTGCCACAGGAGTTTGGAACACAGTGGTTGAAAATTGCTGAAAAACCCTTCTAGATTCAGCGGTTCTGTTTCTAGGGCAACCGTCTGTAGTAACACATTGTCTGTCCCTCTTCTTCCGTCACTGCTGGAGGACAGACAGTTCGTTACTACAGGCAGTTGCTACAAACAGAGCTGCAGAACCTGAGAGTCTCCAGGAAACTGGAAGGCACAAAAGGCAAAGACCATAGAGAAGATCATAAAGGTCAGTGTGCCATGAGATGAAAAACATTGAAAAATGCTGCTTTACAGGCAATACATCAAGACAGTCTATGTAAACCATTTTGCCCATTCAGAAAGTGCTATACAAAATGCTAATCGTTGTTGATGAAAGATCTTCTTTTACAATGAGCAAGGCTTGAAAACACATACTTTGTGATAAAGGAGCATCACACAATGCACATATCCTCTCTAAGACATCCACTAATGAACCACAACAGTTTTTTTTTTAATTTGTCTGAGCTTTTGTTCTACAGCGTGTTTGGCAGCACAAGGAGTAATCTAACAATGTTCTTCCTAGTTCAGTCTTTCCTCTTTTGTTTTCCTCAAATAACTCATCCACCTCCAAATATATGTTTTTATCTCAGGATTAGTCAAATTCTAACCATCAAGGCGCCTTCCTATAAATAAGGATTACTTGCATAAGTAAAGGGTTGCTGAATCAAGCTAAGAGTCCCCTGGGAGAGGCTACTTGTCAAAATTAATGTTAATGATACCTTTCAAACAAAGATAACAGACAACTAGCATCCTCTGTTCCACTGCTGTTTATTATATAAGTGTGTGTTTGTTTGAAGAGATACCAGGCTTTGACTCCTGTCTAGTCTCTTCCATCTTTCATCCTTCAGAACTAGAGATGGGAGTGAGGAAGAGGGCAGATTTTCTCATGCTGGTTCTAACCTCTAAACATGCAGAGCCAGAACTGGGGGAAATCTCTGTGCTAAAGTACACAATCTCATTTAATTTTTTTTCCCTGACACAGCTTGCAAAATATTCAGTGTCTCCTAACAAATTGCATTTCTTCCATGCAGGATTTGCATTGTTGGCTATAATTATGCTGTGCCCACGAAAGCTATTCAAAATCAATAAAGTCAGTTGAAATATAATAAACCATAAACAAGCTTCTTCTAGTCCTGAATGAATTGTAATGGAAGAATTGCCTGAGTACGTGCTACATTTTCCTCAGAGCTTTCGCTATTCAGGGTGGGGCCTAGTGATTAATAGAAGGGGTTTAACACCATTAAATGGCTGTTTCACTCAAGCAAGAAGCCTGACAAACAAGATGAGGAGGGTTTTCCCTGGAAACCATAGACAAGTGCTAAAGAAGGTGAGGGATGGATGACCAACAGCAAAGCAAAAGTTCCTCACTTTACTTGGTTTACCACAGAGTGTGACATATGCAGGTCAAAGAATAATAGCCATTGCCCTATTTCTTATGCTGCTCCTGTATCCTAAGCTGCACCTGTAGACATGAACTCTGGGAGCTGTAGTTTTTTGTTCCTCTCATTGACCAGGAGGAATACAAAAATAACAATTCCTAGAATTAAGCTGAATGCTGTTTCAAGTGGTTCCTTACGTTGCTGGAGCTCCCAGCATGTTTCTCTCAGCTTGTTTATTTGAACATCAGTGGCTGGGTAGGCGGGAACAACCAGGAGGAAGCAGTAGACAAACAAGTAAGAAAGAGGAGGGGGCAGGGGTCTATTAACCCATGGCCGGGCCCCTAGGCTTTCAGGTATTTCAGGGGCCCTCCAGCACTTTAATCTTTCACCCCACTTCTACAGCTGCATTGCTGTCGCATCACTGACTGCGATCCATAACCGAGACATTCGGGGACATTGGTGGGCAATGCGGACCCCTGTCCCTGCAGGGCCCCTAGGCTGAACCCTAGATTTTACAAGGATCTCATAAGAGTTCAGTACTAAGGATGAAACTAGCTGTTCAGGGCAACCACATGTACTTGCCCTGTAACTTATAAAACAGGACTGGGCAGCAGGGCAGGGGAGGTCTACTTTTAATACTAGGGGAGGGGAGGGGAACCTTTTCCCACCCCTATTTTTCCTTGCCCCATTTGGCAACTCTAAGCAGTTTTCTCCCTGCTCAGCAGCCCTCTGTTAATCAAGCAGGGGAATAACCATACAGTACAGGTGGGCCCCCATATCTGCTGGGGATATGTTCCAGGCCCCTCCGTGGGTACTTGAAACCGTGGATAAGAGCAAACACCCCCTCCATAGTTTCCTGAGAGCCCCCCAGCCTGCCTCCCCTGCAGGCAGGCATGCTTGCCCCCCACCCAGCTCTTATTTTCTTTCAGCAAGCTTTGTTTCTTCCTTACAACAAACAGAGAAGCAGCCTCCATTGCAGGCAAGTAGAATGAGACTAAGTCCTAGAGAGGCTCTGCAAGGTTTCTGTTAACCTTGCAGAGCCTCTCTAGGACTTAGTCTCATTCTACTTGCCTGTAATAAGCAGTCAGAGGCTGCTTCTCCTGTTTCTTTAAGGAAGAAACGAAGCTTACTGGGAAAAAAGTTAAAGCCTGGGGGGGTCCCCACGATCCGTGGATAACTGAAACCGTGGATAGCGAATCAGTGGATATGGGGGCCCACCTGTATTTAGTCGGAAGAAGGAATTTGGGAAAGGACTATAATATTAATAAGTCAATGGTAGACCACCTGCTTTGTATGCAGGAAGTCCCAGATTCAATCTGTGGTATTTGCGGGTAAGACTGGGAAACATCCTTCTCCGAAACCTGGAGATCTGCTTCCAGTCAACATAGAACATACTGTGCTAGATGAACCAATATAATATAGCTATGTTCATGAGCTGGGCTGGGCAAAAAAAAAAATGCTTAAATATAGCAGAACGCAGTGAGCTGGGTTTGAGGCTGTCCTTAACTTTCTACCATCAGGTTTAGGGGAAAGCAGAAAATTAGCTACTCGGTTGTAAGTAGCTACTAGGAAATGGCAAGAGGTTTTCTAGAACATTTTCAGACAATGGTGGCTTTACATTCCTACTTGTAAATCACCTGTAATATTCAGCAGCAGTTCATAAGACTGCAGGACTTTTTTTGCTAGCTGGCATGAAACATCTGTTACAATATTTTCTTTACTATATTTTCTTCTGTTCAGAAATCTGAGCCAAGTTGAAGGATAGTCATCCTGTGGTCCTTGGTAAAACAAGGTTTTATGAGGTTGATATGGGAATTTTATTGATTTCTTTATTCATTCATTAATTAATATTTTTCAGCACAGCTGATCCACAGCAACATTTGTATTAGACAGCTTGAATGCCCTCAACCGGGGTGAGAAGCCTTCTCTCATGTTGGTATTCTTGCAAAAGAGGTTCTCAGAAGCTGTTACTGAATGCAAAGACTAAATTAACAGCATAACCAAATGTCTGAGCAAATGCATAAATGCTTAGTTTAGTTTATGTTAGTCTTTGAAAATAGGACCAGGGGTTCAGAAAACATTAAAAAGTGCAAAGGAAACACCAGAAGACCAAAAGAAAAAAGAGTATTTCCCCCTAAATAATATTTAATATTATTTATAAGTAATATTTATAAGTATTTTCCCCTTTAAAAAATTATTGACTTTCTGCCCAATCCCTACCCCCCCCCCCCACATTATAGCATGCAGCTGTGCTAACGGGGGTGTGTGTGTCAATCGAACACTATGGAAGTGGTTTGCTCATTTGCTTTATTTAAAAGCAACCTGAACCCTGCACATCTACGTAATCATACTGAGCATTTGTGTAGCCCTTTCTGAATGTGCAAAGCACTTCACATGTATTAATTTGACGGAATCCTTACAACAATCATGTAAGGAAAGAATTATCGTCACCATTTCCATACTGAAGCTGAAAGTGAGTGGCAGCCCTAAGACCACACAATGAGTTCATGGCAGAAGGTGAGAGTCACACCAGAGAAGTCCTGAAGATCAGGTCAGTGAGTCGCTTAGCCACTCCACGACACCAGCTTGCGGTCTGGATCTTTGGATTTCTGTACTTCTGCAACTTATTGGAAAGCATGCCTCTGTGCATGTTGTTTTCCTATCAAAGGCAAGAACTAATTTTTCCCGTATCTACCCAATTCTCTCTAGGCTGTTGAACTACACTTGGCTGGCAAAGCATGGGCAGAGCATGAATGATCAGTAGTTCATACTGCCATGTGGACTCCTGGAGTGACTACATAGGCTTTGAGAGGTCCATACATTTTATTTTAGGAACCATTCTGATCACCAGCTTCTGACCCTATACAGTATACTGCTAGCCTAGTGGGCCATGGATATCCTTAATGAAACGGTCTTTTTTTCTGGGCTAAAACAGTGGTTCTTCCTCTATGCTAATGCAGTCCCTGTCCTCTCTTCTGTGACTGCCAACAGCCTCATCAATTAGCAGTACCAGTTGTGATAGTGGGGTTTTTTTTTTGGGTGATGTGAACACCTGCCTGCTAGGAACTGGGCTATGGCTACTAAACAGTTGTCAGATGGTAACTATAATGTTAATAGATCCCATCCATAGATCTGTCTCTATATTCAGTTTAGTGCCAGGGAGTTGCACAGCCAGACATCTGGCAACTAGATGTCCATGGAACTCTTTATCAGTTTGACTTTGGCAGGCGGAAAAGCTGCTTTGGTTGCCTGTGCGGGTATATGTGCCATACCGCACCTAAAAGAACAACTGTAAAGCAGTGATAATTATATCATCCTCTTTGTCTTTATTAAAGTTACAGTGCTAGAGTAGTCACCTTTGCTCCCTGTTAGTGTGCAATACATTTGAACCAATGGCCTAGCAGTGAAAGTGCCCATATATTGCAAATTCAGTCTTATCATACCTGCTAGAAGTATTGAAAAATCAATAAAGAACAGTATTATGTCATGAAAGGTTCTTCTGTTCTCTGCTTTTGTCCTGAAATTATGATCCTGACCCCCCCCAACCCCCCTGTGATTAGTTCTGCATAATCGTGGGGGCTTTGACGTTTCTCAAAGGAGCAGCTGTACAGGAGTTTCAAAAGCAGTTTTTGTTGGGGAGGGGCTGTTGGGTAAGAACAAGAAGTCAAAGTTTACACTGAGCATGCTCAAGTCCATGATCATGTAGATTAGCTTTTTAAAAATCTTGACACAGATATTCTAGAATCTAAAGCTGACCACTCAGCTGTTCCAGGGAGATAAGGCTCTTAAGTCTTAAGGCTCTTTCCCGGCTGGGACTGCTGTGGACGCATGCTGGGGCAGAGCTTCGGCGTGGAAATAAGTAACTTTAAAATTTCCGGGCAATCAGCTGCTGATTGCAGCTGATAAGGGAGACGCTCTGGCGTACCCCCAGCCGTTGGTCCGCGTACCCCTAGGGGTACGCGTACCACAGGTTGAGAACCCCTGTTCTAGATTGTAACTATAAAGAAGGGGGCCAGTGATGAAGACCTCTCTGAATGCTTGCAACGGTAAGAGCTTAGCAATGGCTGTCATGATGACCAGTGTTGTCCACTGACGCTCCGCCATAACTAATTCAAATATGAAGAAACCATCAGGATAGTTCCAAGGCTGCACCCACAGATTTGGACTGAACAGGAACAGATGGGACCCATTTCATTCTCATATTTTAATCCTTGAACCTATTTCCCACACAGACGAACAAGAATCTAAGTTCTTATGTCTCATTTCAACAGTGTCTTCCATTTTCTACTTCCCAGTTAACACAAGATTGGAGACCATCGTTCTTACCATTGCCATTGCCCCCCTCCCCCATATATCATACATAGGATAAAAATGAATAATTGTATTGTACAGGAAGTCTTAAAGAATAAAGACCTGGAACAATGGTGGCAAAGATACTAAGCTACAAATCAGGACTTACCCACTTCAGATCCCATCTCTGTCATGAACTCCAGGTGGCCTTAGGCAAGCCATTCCTTCTCAGTGTCATCTCCTCAGCATTGGGTGATAATGGTGTAATAATGCTCATTTCTCCTATAGCACTGTTGTGAGGATTGCATCAATGCAAGTGAAGTGCTTTGCAGATTCACAAAGGAAGCACCATATAAATGTTAAGTATTATTAATGACCAAATAGGAAAGAAAAAAATACAAGTGATGAAATCTCATGGTTTCCTTGAAAAATAATGAACACACAACATAATTATTACTATCAACAGACACAACACATAGCCCAAGATCAGGAATCTTAACTCTGAAGTCTTCACCAGTGTTGCCTTCTTTAATCTTTCCATCTTCCTTATATGTCATATGTTGAAGAAGACAGTTTTGTCTTCTTCCTGTCCTAAACTGTTGAATACTGTTTCTGTGCATTGTTAAATAGCATGTCTTCCATCCCAACAGATGCAATTTGACATAAATCATTGAACATCCATCAGGTGGTGACAATTTTCAGCTAGCTGCTTGAATCCAACTTAAATCTGTGGCCACCATTATTTCACGAGTTTTTTTTACCATAATGGAATATGTAATCATCATCATAATAAATAATAATATGCAAAGTGCTTTATACTGCACATCAGTGCAAATATTAGTTTGAAATTCTGTGTTTGCTTTTCCCTTCTTTCCATTTCTGATTCTTGTTTGTATTTCATAGTAAACAGTAATGCATAGAATAATGTAAAAATTGATAGCCATCCTCTTTGCCTTCCATCCTTCTTTCCATTCCATCTTTCATTGCACCTGGCAATGGCTGATTTGAAATTCTAAAGTACCCTTTCCTTGGAAAGAAGGCATAGATAATACTAGGAATATGTTGTTCAACTTTCCTCCAGAATCTTTCTGCATCCAAGGTTGTAATGGATTGAAATACAGTAATAGGACAAACTATGTCAGCTTCAAACCATTAAGCATCTTTTGCAAGTCAACGGTCTGCCCCCTACCCCAGTTCAACAGCTTTGAGTCCTTCATGTACAACAGAGAAATTTTATATTTACTACTGACCTCAAATTAAACATGAATTGTGTGATAGACTGAGAGTTCTGTGGTGATACAACCCTGTACATCTCTCTCTCTCTCTCTCTCTCTCTCTCTCTCTCTTTGTGTGTGTGTGTGTAATTCCATAAAAGGCATAGCCATCAAATCTGGAATATAGCAGTATAGTTACTATACTATACATTATAATTAATATATCATAATTGTTAGTTCTTTAAGCAAAGCATTCTTAAATTGGAAATGATACAAGGAGGTTCTCCAAGACACTGGAATCCATTTTTATATGGAATGAATTCCAGGATTCCAAAACATTTAACACTAGGAGTTGGGATAAAAGGCCTACTGTTTTGCTAGGGCTTGGCATACGACTTCCTGTTCCCCAAATACTGGTTCTTGTCAGCTTCCCAACACACAGCTGGAAGAGAGGTAGACAGGGATGGCATGCAAACATGGCCACATCTGCAGGTGGTCAAGTACTGACATGACTTGCTTGAAAAACAATGGCTGCCATAAATTCAGTGTTCACGTAAAATTTATTTATGTATTTAATAAACTTATATCCTGCCTTTCCCCCACAACTGAAATCAGCTCAAAATGTTGGGGCTTGGAGCAGACTAGCTTATAATTATTATCATTCCTGAAACTGCCTCTCAGCTGGACGGTGGATAAAGCTCTCAAATGAGTGTTACAGACTTTCCTAACAGAATGTGACATTTGGGAGTTTGTGAGGGGCATTTCAGTTCCTGAATTCAGTTCTGTATTATAAGCTTTATGCATAATACAATTAAGCTGCAATCCTATGTACGCTTATCTAGAAGTAGGCCCCATTGAATATAGTGAGACTGACTTCTGAGTAAAAATGTTTAGGATTAGGCTTACCAGATCTCCAACCGGGACAGAGTGCTAGACCTTTAGGAGAAGGAATGTGGGCAGGTGTAGCTTGTTAAGTCCTAGAGCACAATCCTAGGCATGTCTACTCAGAAGCAAGCCCCGTTGTGTTCAGTGGGGCTTGCTTCTGAGTAGACATGCCTAGGATTGTGCTTTAGGACTTAACAATCTACACCTGCCCACATTCCTTCTTCTAAAGGTCTAGCACTCTGTCCCGGTTGGAGATCTGGTAAGCCTACTTAGGATTGCGCTGCAGATTACTTAATTTTATTTTAAAAAATTGTATACCATCTTTCTCCCATGAGGTGGAATTCAAGATAATTAACCTTGCCAATTAAATGTCAATAAAATGGTTGCATTTCAGGTATGGAGAATAAATAAGGATATGGGCATAGAATGAGGACAGGCCTCAAAGAGCTGTTTTAAAATGACCCAAATCCAAAACCAGATATGACTATCGGAAACTCAAATATAAAATATGAGTGGAAGCATATAGCAGTAATGTTGACACATGTTTTGTTCTGATAGGCAATGGGTCCAACTGCAGAGAAGAATGCCTGTAGATATGTGATGTCAAAAGATACATAGTCCAGATGGCACCATGGAACTATGGAAAATAAAAGTATGCACTTCTTGATCTGCAGTGAAGGATTGCACATGTTAAAATGAAGACTAATTATGGAGGGAAAGTACAGAAAACAATGCCGCAGTGGTTCCCTTTTTTTCCATTTGATATTTTAATGTCAACATAAACTGACAATCATAAGGGCGTGTATGATTGGCAAGTGTGTAAAAGGCCATCCTGGATGCCAGCTATTCACACCACTACCTCTGAAATTATCCTTATATGAGAGAACTGATGTCCATTTTATTAGTACAAATAAAGGGAGTTCTCTTCCACTTAGTTGTATCCAGAAGGGCAATAGGCCATAAATCAACTCATGGCATGATTTTCCTTTGCCAGTCCATCAGCATAATTCTTTTGGCTGTCAGTACTGCTCTCAGGAGCCATCTCGTGTCGCATTTATTCAAATTATGTAGAGAATTGGTGCATCCTCCTACTCACATTGCTGCAGATTTGTCTAAATTGATTTACTAAGACTAACTCAGTTTGTCTAAAAATCTCATTCCAGAAACTGGCTTATCCCTTTTCAAAGGTCTAAGAGCTCTGAAGTATCCCATCATATTTTAAGAATATGCCAGAACTGTTACGCTGTAAATAAGAGGTTAAGAATTCAGATATGTTCCCCATATTTGAACAATTGGAATATATGTTTTGTTAATCAGATCAGATTTCTGATTCATTTAATTGTAGACCAGTCGGAATGACTCTGATTTGGAGCTGAACGGGAATACAGGGGAGGGCGGGAGGACCGAACGTCGCTCTGCTCGCAAGGAGAGTGCTGCACACACCCTCCCACGGAGTGCTTCCCCCACCACTTCCCCACACCACCACCACTTCCCCAAGAGCACTTCTCCTGCTGCCTGGGGGGCTGTCATGTCACCCCTCTGGGTTGCTGTCTGGGGCGGTGCCCCCCCAGCTACGCCACTACTGGGAAGCCAGACTGTACCACTTCTATTTCAAACAGAAGCGACGTGGACCAGTCAGGCTGCAGATTGTGCTCTTGATAAGTCAAGGATGGGAATGCACGCAGAGGCGACACTGGGGAAATTGAGGCAGTGCAGGGGCATGTTACCTCAGGTGCCAGGAGGTCTTGGGCTGGCCCTGCTGCAGATGATGGAGGGAAAGAACAGTAAAAAGAGAAACGTTTTATGAATTTGTGCAAAAGCTTCCTTCTTTAATTATCCATCCAATGGTTGTACCTTGTTTGGGGGAGTTGCCTACATATCCCAACCCCTGGCCACTGGCGGAGGCGAGTCCAAGCGGTGCAGAGGAATGTTGCAGGAGGATGGAACAGAGGTGGCATTTCTGGATGGGGGAGGTCGGAACGGGGCGTGGGACAGGCCCGGGAGGGGTGGGATTGGTGGAGGAAGCCTCTGCCATATCCTATCCTCCCTCCTGGGTCTGGATGCCCTATGATATGCAGGACTTCCCAGACTTGCACCAGCTAAATAGTGCAAGATCCAAGAAGCCCCTTCAGGCAGGCTGGGGCTTTAACTGACATAAGGAGGTCTACTCCTTACCCTGAGTAGACCTCCAGCCTCCTCCTAACCAGCATAGGATACAATATGGGCTGCTGGTCCCACTGTGCTGGCACTGGTTAGGATTAGGCTGTAATTCATGTCCAGAGGTCACCATGTGTTGCCTCTTTCCAACACAGGAAGCACTTCCATGTAAAAAGACAGCATCCAAACATGTGCAGGTCATCACATGTGACATTCCTGGGTCTGGGTGTGTATTTCACTGTGTGTGTTCTGCAATGCAATACATGCCAATCACATTTGCCAGTGTACCAGTGGGTTGAGTGTTATTTCGTGTCCAGACATGCTTTCCATGTAAGAAACAAAAAATGCAACATGTGCAGTGACTGTTGGCTCAATTCATCATATGGAAAATTGGAATAACAATAGGTCAAATGCAGTGGTTGTGCTCCTGCACACTCTTAGGCTACTTACATCTCATAGAAATCAGTGGGATTGAAGCTTCCTATGTGTGCAGGTTTACAGCAGCAAATAGAGGCTGGACAGCACTTTGCTAAAGTGGTATATTTAAAAAAAAATAGCTGCAGCAGTAAAACTGAAACACCAACGGTTGTTGGTGAAAGATCAAGATATGAATATAGATATTTATAAATTCATAAAAGCATTTTCTTGATATCATAAACTCAAGATACATTCAAGCAGCTGGCGTACTGTTGAGACCAGTACAGATCAACGATCTTGATACATCCTCAACATTACTGCAAAGTTTTCTAACATTTAAATTGAGACAGTGGAATCGTCTGGTTCCTTCAGGTCCATTTAGCACTGGCCACTGCAATTTTTCATTTCATGTGTGCCTTATAAATATCCCAAGAAGAAGATAAGATTCTCTGCTTAATATTGTGGTTCCCAAGTGATCTCTGCCTTATAGAATAACTTTCTGGGCTACACCCCCTGGGATCAGGGAACCATTTAAAGTCTCTGGAATTCAGTGTTTTAACAAGGATTTAATTACAAAGGTAAGTGTATGCACCTGCTAAGGCATTCCTAATTATTTGATAATGGTGCAATCTTTCTCAATACAGCCAGTCTTTGTGGTGGTAAGCTACACTAATGAAGCACACTGAGAGAACAAATTCCCCCAATGTTCAAGCAGCTTATTTAAATATTTTTTTTTATGCACTAACTCAAACCTTTGGAAGACTAAGCGTTGTTGTTTTTAAATCAACTGCCATGCCATGATTTTCTAATTTTGAAATCAACCTATATACAGCCCATGCTGATGGTAAATCAAGGTCAGTTTATAGAAGGCTTGGAAAGTTCCTTTTGAATAATATCATCCCCGTCACATCACAGGTTCACACATTTTTAGGGCATCGTGTGCCTATTAGATGTGGCATCAAGAATTGCTGACTTGGAAACAGCTGCCGCAACACTCTTTTGACAAAAGAGAATCTCTTTTCCAGCAACTGTGTCTAGTATTGTATGGTATGGACTTCGTTGGGAATGCACTTCTCTGTCACAAACTCACACCCTGGGCTGCGGTCCCTAGAATGCTTGCTGACAGTTTGCTATTGCAGAAAGCCAGGAGCTAAGCTGTAGTATTACTATTTCATCATTCCAAGCAAACAGGGAAAAAATGGGGTGGTGAAGGAGGGGGGGAGACTGTGCTATAAACCAGATGGATTCCAATACCCCTGTCAAAAGCTATGCTGAGCGTACATTGCTTGTTTTTTCCCCAGTAACCCAAAACACGGTCACATTCAAAAAACAAAGGCATTTGACATCAGTTCCAGTATAGCGTCCAGTCATCTGCTTTATTGTGTTTTGGAGGAATTTAGCCAGAATGCTCCATTTCCATGGGAATGTTATTAAAACAACTTTGCAGTTCAGTCGGAAACTCAACTGAAGGCAATTTCATTCTAGAATGAATGAATGTTTTTTTTTCATTCTGTTCCTTGTTCTATTTGTTTACCTTGCACACCGTAGGAAAAAAGAAAAAGAAAAAAGAATGAAAGGCAAATGTGCTTCTGCAAAGAGGAAAGTAAAGTTTTATGAAGCACATTGATAATGCAAAGATAAAAGGCGGAAACCTTGCACCTCATTAGCCAAACACAAGTCCACTGAAATCAATGCGACCGAACTTTGCATAACTGATGGCTGGACTGCACCCTGAAAGTGCAAACCCTAACAAGCCAAATGTGGGTATTATTAGAAGTCCCATTAAAATTAATAGGACTTAAGTATGCATTATAAGCACTTAAAGCCAATTGACTCCATTGCACCTTAACAGACTGATCCTATACAGATTCGGTTGAAGAAGGCACACTTAAAGCTGCAGAGAATAGTATTGGTAAGATGCTTGAGTTCTCTGGATCATGAAAAAAAATGAAGTAGCAACTGTTGAAATTCAGAAGGCATTCAGCAATGATTTTAGGATTTGGTGTACTGTATATGTATAATACATATGTTACTCTAGTTAGTCAGTAGGTTAGAGTGCACTCTGAAATAGTCAAGTATTTTCTACTCACCTAAAGGCCAGGAGAGGTGGAACTTCAGGAACTTCCGAGGTTCCTGAGTTCAGAGGTTGGGTGCGACTATGGAGAAGGACCTGTCACACATGTTGTGTGACAGGTCCCCAAGGGGGGGTTAGGACAGCCTGCCCATGTACACCGCCTTGGATTAAAGTCGGAGGAGAAATCCAATGACAGAGAAGGCGGTATATAAATACTGTATATTATTATTATTATTATTATTATTATTATTATTATTATTATTATGTTCTGCAAATGCACCTCTGAAGACAATGGCATATGAAGCAGAGCCCCCCCCCCCCCTGACTATCTTAATGGATAGGGAGATGCATATGGGAATAGGCAGTCCTTTAGAGACCTGGGACCCCAAGCTGTAGAGCAGGGGTTCTCAAACTTTGGAGGCCTGGGTACCCCTTTATCATGGTCCAATTTTCTGAAGTACCCCCTGCTAATTAACTGCAAATTAATTGGATTAATCAATTAATTAATTAGGTAATTAATCATTAAGTAAAAAAAGTACTAAAACAATTTTAAATGTAAAAAAATGTCTTATTTAGCTGTGTGTGTGTGTGTGTGTGTGTGAGAGAGAGAGAGAGAGAGAGAGAGAGAGAGAGAGAGAGATGCAAGGATCTCTTTTTTTCTCCAAGTCACACTTCCCAAAATCAGCTCCTCCCTCCCCCACCCCACCAAAGTACATTTTCCAAAGTACAAAAATAAGCCCAAAACCAAAATCAGAGAGACAGAAGGGCTCCGAAAACTAGGGATACCCGTACCATAGGTTGAGAACCCCTGCTGTAGAGGACTTGAAAGGTTTATGGTGCCGGAGTCATTCTGCTGGTCCCTGACAAAAAACCAGCACCTTAAATTGCAACCAATTAAAGAGGCCAATGTAGACTGTACAGTACAGGAGTAATATATGCTTCATATATGCATGGCCCCTGACACTGCAGCATTTTGCATCTCTTGAAGTTTCTGAATACTTTTCAAGGGAAGCCTAACACAGATCATGCTGCAATAGCTGAAGTGGGGATGTGAGCAAGGTGCAGGTGATAGTGGCCAGATCTGCTTTCTTCAGGAAGGGCCACAGCTGGAGAAGCAGCCAAAGCTGTACAAAGACACATCTGATCAAGACAACTGCTTGACCCTGCAGGAAACTCTGCACCTTTTCCTTCAGAGACAGTGCTTCCCCACCCCTAAGAACAGACTGAATACCACTTCCCACTTCCCAGATCAGCTCTCCTACAAGAAGCACCTCAGTCTTGTCTGGATTAAACTCATCTTGTTCCCTGACATCCATCTGATCACTGCCTCCAGAGACACACTGATCACTGCCTCGGACACCCTGGTATCCAAGTGTGATGAATAGTTGGAGTTCAGACCCAAACCTTGTTTCTTTGTGCTTTTTAGACAGCAGTAGCTAGAAATTAGCTCCACTACCTGGACACACATTGAACCATTCACAGTCTCTTGATGCATGCAGGTATCGGGTTGATAGGGATCTCCATGAGGTGGAAAATCAGTTCTATATGAATAATCAGTTGGATCCATTTTAACAGTGAATGCTTGCTGAATGTATGTTATTGTGGAGTGCTTTAATGGCCCTAGGGTGGCCATACCTTTGTACTTTATATTACTTGTCTTAACACACTCTAACTGATTTAAGAGCGCTTGTGTGAATGTATTCGTAAAGAGGGAGGGTGAACAAAACCGAATCAACTGCTTTGCCAGGCTAGGAAATCCAAATGGTGAAGTCAATCTTTCCATACAATTCCTCAGTGTCCTAGAGATCTCCGTTATTAATGTGACTGGGGGTGCGGACTGCTGATAATTACTGTTAGCTGGAATAATTAATAAGAGTAATTGCTTAGTAGTACAGAAAGGGGAGGGGAAGCTCTGGGAGAGGATAAAACAGGCTGGAGAAGTGAGAGTCTCCCTGAGTACATTTTATATAGACAGGATGTTTGGCAGAAAGCATCCTGAGAATAGAAAATGTTGTCTGGATGCCAAGGACAAATGTTCAGAGTTAGAAGTCAAAATTAGATAGTCTTATCTTGGAATGCAACAGGGAGGAACCAACCATAGGTAGCTCTGAGAGATGAACTCTAGAAATAGGAAGCGATAAGGGATCAGCATGTTAAAGACTTGGAAGTGAGTTGGAATAAGAAGAGAAGCCTGCCTGACTGTCTACTATTTGGGAAGAGAGCAGGAAGATGAAACTGGAAGACATGAAGGGAAATGCTACAGGAGAGAGAGCGAGAGCGAGAGCGAGAGAGAGAGAGAGAGAGAGAGAGAGAGAGAGTGCTGTGGTGGCAATGGTGGCGGCAGTAGATCATCATCACCACTACCTTTTGGGCGGCAGTGTGCTTTAAGAACAGGATGCCAATGTACGTGATATAGAAAATAAACACAGACTGGTCTAAAAGGTAAATGAACTGTTTGTAATGATGTACCAGAAGCGATAGGCAACAACACTATGTAAAACTCCTCAACAATAACAAAATGTAACAAAATTAAAAGGTAGCAGTGTGCAATGTAAGCCTAAGAATTAGCCTGCTGCATCTGATCAAAGGGCCTTTGCACCCAGCACACTATTGTCAGCAGCAGCAGCAGCAGCAGCAGCAGCAGCAGCTCGTCAGATGGCTTTAGGAAGCTCTCAGGCAGGACATAAAGAAGTGAAAATGTCAGACACATTGTCTATGGTTCTGTCCATAACTTAAATGCATCTATTTATCTGCCCAATCCTTTCAAAAGTTCATGTATGCTATTGACCATCACAATAACTTGCGGCAGTAAATTCTCTAAGAGCCCAATCCTATCCCCTACCAGCCCAGACCATGCAGCACTGCTGACAGAGCACACACTGCATGCTATGTGCGGGGGGAGAGGGGAGGAATCAGACAGTCCAGGAGAGGTAAGTAAAGACCCTTTTCACTTACCTCTCCATAGGTTACCTGGTTTCCAACGTGTCTCCTTGGACCTATGCCAGCTCTGTTGCTGGCATAAGTTCAAGGACACTCCTGGTGGTTGGTGATAGGATCTCAGCATGCATGGCTGCTGCCGAGATTGTCCCCCTCCCACCCCTGAACTGCCCCCAGTTTGGCCCACTCTACAGCCCCATGTGGTGGGGCCACTGTGAGATACAAGAAGCTGGACTAGATGGGCCCTTGGCCTGATGCAGCAGGGCTCTTCTTATGTTCTTATCCCAAACTGCCCTGATCATCCCTTAATCTACCCCTTCTGCTGATTTACTGGTGACAACAGTGGACGGAGGAGGCTCAGCAAGCCACTGATGCCTGTGCATGGGCTCCAGCCATCTGCCAATGGCAGAGCAACATTCCCACTGTCAATCCAGGACTTGCACTGACAGATTGCGAGATCCATCAGTGTAAGCCCTGGATAGGATTGAGCTATGGTCTTAACAGTTTGGATATAAGTTAACTATCATCATGTTCAGAAATAAACATGAATTGATTATCATTTAGTATTCATGTAGGCCATTCATGTAGGCCATTGAGGCCATTAAGGGTCATCGAGGGTGCCATGGTGGCTTAGTGGTTAAGACACTGAACTGCAGATTGGAAGGTAGGCAGGACAGCAGTTCAAGACATAAGAACATAAGAACATCAGGCCAAAGGCCCATCTAGTCCAACTTCCTGTATCACACAGTGGCCCCACCAGATGCCTCAGGGAGCAAACAAGACAACAAAATACCTGTGTCCAGTCGCCACTCCCTTGCACCTGGCACAGAGAAAACCTACTCCTACAACCAGGAGGTTGCTTTTCCCCATCATGGCTTATAAGTTGTGATGGACTTTTCCTCCATAAATCTGTCCAATCCCCTTTTAAAGGCATCCGGGCCAGGTGCCATCACCACATCCTGTGGCAAGGAGTTCCACAGGTGAATTACACTCTGGGTAAAGAAATATTTTATTTTGACCCGAGTGCCACGTGACGGAGTGAGCTCCCGACTTCGGCCCCAGCTCCTACCAACCTAGCAGTTCGAAAGCAAGAAATTGCAAGTAGATTAATAGGCACCACCTCGGCAGGAAGGTAACAGCGTTCCGTGTGCCTTGGCGTTGAATCATGCTGGCCACATGACCACGGAAGTGTCTTCGGACATAATTGGCTCTTTGGCTTTGAAATGGAGATGAGCACTGCCTTTAGAATCGGTAAGGACTGGCTTCTAAGCAAGTGGAACCTTTACCTTTAGGGCAATTAAAGACATGTCCCTGTCCCCAAAAGCTTACAATCTAAATGTAGATATTGGAGGTCAATAGACCACAAAAAGCCGTATGCCACTCATAGCCCTATGAAAAAAGCCCTATGCTGCTTCTACCTATCATATAGACAACCAATAAGTGGTGATGATTGTGCCTGCTAGTCATGCTGCCCATAGCTGGCCAGTCCCCTGGAGTATCTGGCACTGCCCTTTGCAGACAAATGCCAAACATGAGAAGCCCTGAGGGCAAGTCCAGTGATCATGTCAGGAAAGGGACAAACCTGCTACCAGGGGCGTAACCGCCTCCCTTGGCGCCTGGAGCACGGGGGGGTAGGCGCCCCTATAAGTAAAAAGCGTGCTGCGGCCGACAGGCCGTGGCACGCTCCGGAGGGGGGGCGCGCTCCGGGAGGGGGGCGCGCTCCAGGAGGGAGGGGCGCGCTCTGGGAGGGGGCGGCCCGGCGGACCCCCCCAATCGGGAGAGCCGGCTGGGGACGTCTTCCCT
Source organism: Plestiodon gilberti rubricaudatus (assembly GCA_026170595.1). Classification (NCBI taxonomy): domain Eukaryota; kingdom Metazoa; phylum Chordata; class Lepidosauria; order Squamata; family Scincidae; genus Plestiodon; species Plestiodon gilberti. The sequence goes on along the minus strand of JANXHW010000004.1, from coordinate 50,184,670 downwards.
GGCCGGCTGCCCGGGGCCTTCTAAGGCAGGCCCGCTGCGCAATTTTTTGCACATGCTCAGACTGTTACTGAGGGAAAAGGGCTGCCCTTTTCCCTCATTAACAGTCTGAGCATGCGCAAAAAATTGCGCAGCGGGCCTGCCTTAGAAGGCCCCAGGCAGCCGGCCGGGGAAGACGTCCCCAGCCGGCTCTCCCGATTGAAGGGGCTGGCCCGAGTCGGACTCGGACTCGAGTCTCCGAGTCGGACTTGGAGACTCGAGTCTGAGTCCGACTTGCGGGCGGAGAGGCGGGGCGCCCTTCGGGCGATGGCGCCCGGAGCGGGTGCTCTGCTTGCTCCGCCCTAGATTCGCCTCTGCCTGCTACTCCACCGTATGTTTGCTATCCAGGGCACACATAATTTGCCTTACCATATATGAAGGGGGAAAAAGTGCCTATACCTTGTATAGAAGAGGAATTTGGGCAGGTGCAGCTTGTTACACCCTTCTTCCATGATGAGCTGCACCTGCCCAAATTCCTCTTCTATGCAATGGATAAAGCCTAAGGCAGGGGTGGGCAATTAATTTTCCTAATGGCCACATGAGAAACTGGGACAGTTGTGGAGGGCCGGACCAATAGACTGAACGCACCCTCCGTGGCCCCCTCCGCAGCGCCCACACGCCCCCCTGGCCATTATCTTACCTTAATTAGCTGCTCCGTGTCTTTCTTGCAACAGACGCTATAAGCAGCAGCATGCTGCTTATAGCGTCTGTTAAAGGAAGACACGGAGCAGCTAATTAAGGTAAGAGAATGCCCGGGGGGGGGCACTATTTTACCTTAATTAGCTGCTCCATGTCATAAGAACATAAGAAGAGCCCTGCTGGATCAGGCCAAAAGCCCATCTAGTCCAGCTTCCTGTGTCACACAGTGGCCCCACCAGATGCCTCAGGGAGCACACAAGACAACAAGATACCTGTGTCCAGTCGCCACTTCTTTGCACCTGGCACAGAGAAAACCCACTTCTAAAACCAGGAGGTTGCTTATGGCTTGTAACCTGTGATGGTCTTTTCCTCCATGAATCTGTCCAAACCCCTTTTAAAGGCATCTAGAACAGATGCCATCACCACATCTTGTGGCAAGGAGTTCCACAGATGAATTACACGCTGGGTAAAGAAATATTCCTTTAAACCTCACACGGGCTGGTCAGGGACAGCCAAAGGGCCGGATGTGGCCCTGGGGCCCACTGGCCTTCCTTACACAGCCCCGAAGCAGCCCCGCCCCCTCACCTTCCCAGCCGGTCACGGAAGCGAAAGCAACAGGCAGGGAGTCTCCTGCCTGTTGTTTCGCTTCCCTGACCGGCTCAGAGGGTGAGGGGGCGGGGCTGCTTTGTTCGTCTGTGTAAGGAAGGCTCGGATTTCAGCAGCACTTACAGCTCCGCCCCCCCCTGTAGTGACGCTAGTGCTGGGGCCGTACAATGGCCAGGTCTGGTCTAAGGTATAGGCACTTTGTCCCCCTTCATACCGGTATATAGTAAGCCTACACATAATGCCCGCATAGAGCTAAAGATCTCTTGTCCCAAATTATTATAAATAAATAATCATGTAATCCATTTAAGAAATTTTGAAATCATACAACATTTATTTCAAGAAGGAATATGAAAAAGTAGCATCTCTGCAGAAATATGACAGATAACATGTTAAAAAAAGAATATCCGTCACCAGTGATGTCCAAATGTACATTGAGTTTCAAGACATACATGAAAAACAAATTTTAAAACTATTTTAAAGAAGACCTTGATGGGGAAAACAAAGGTAGAAAGGTTTTCCGTTTGCCTGAAAGCAATGGGAATCAGTCAGGGAGAAAGTTAGATGGCAGTGCTACAGGAAACAAAAATGAAGTATCTGCTAAGGGCTTTTCTTTGTTCAAATGAGGTATTATGTACAGAGTGCTTACACTGAGCCTTAGAAAGGAAGAAGTAGTTAGCTAGAGGTCAGCCTGTGTCAGGGTTACTCTGCCAAAGGAGGAAATTGCTTAAGGAAACTAAAATTTAGGCTATTGGTGTGACCTATTTATTTATTTAATTTATTTAAAGAATTTTTACCCCGCCTTTCTCCTGATAAGGGCAATCAAGGCAGCTTACAATTAAAACATGTTAAAATACATAATACAATACAATAAAAACAATTAAAACAGGTATTTAAAACAATTAAAACAAACAAACAAACCCTCCCAGTGGGTCACCTTATGATTGCATTTATTAAAAAGCCTAGGAGACCTAGACAAAATGATGCTGGAAACCATCAAAATCCTTTCTGATACTTGTAAGGAAAACTGCAATTTATTTAAATATTTACTGTAGTGATGTAAACTTGAGTCTATTGTCTCGGACTGGAGTCGGACTCAAGTTGCGTCAATGACTTGACTCGGACTTGACTTGGTGATTGTAAAAGACTCGAAAGACTCAAATCAAGACTTGGAGCCTTTTATGACAAGTCGAATTTTATTCAGGTTGAAACCCGTTTCCCCCATTAGATAGATAGGGACTTGCAACTCACAACCAAAGACTCGGGACTTGGGGGCAAAGACTTGGGACTTGACTTGAGACTTGGAGTTAGAGACTTGATCCACATCCCTGCTTTACTGTATATCCTGCCTTTCCCATCTCAACCAGGAGATGCCCAAGGTGGCTCACAAACATCTGAAAAATGTATGATTCAATAAAAATCTTAAAACAACAAGAACTAAAAAACTAAAAACAACTGAAGTAATTAATATAATGTCAGAGCAGTAGAGGACAGAGCAATCAAATCACAGCAGCAAGGACTACACAGAAATGCCTCCCCTGCCCTCAGTTACCCTCTCCTCCACTCGTCTAGCTGGCCCTGGCCATAGACAGATAGGCTAGCATTTCTGAAGATGTTATCCTGGAAATCCTGGCCTTCAGCATCCTACTAAAGGGTTCTGGGACCACCTGACTACATTTCCTGACTTCATTGGTGCCAACATGCATCATGACATAGAAGTTGCTCCCATGCAAGCTAGTTCCAAACATTTACTTCTGGCTGGCTTCTTTGTGAAATATATTAGAATAGGAGGGGTTCCTTTAAAATGAAGCGGATGTGACTCAGCTTCTGGGCTGCACCAGACAACACCGATGCTAATTTAATGTAGGTTAGGGGACTGTCAACCCCTGAAGAAGGTGATTTTCTCATTAGGCAATGGATGCTAATCAAACAGGTGGATAAGGCAGTATCAGCTCCCAGGGAAGGAAAAGTCTGACTTACTGTTTAGTCTGCCTGCAATTATCCTTTTTTTCTGAACCTGCACTCTGGTTTTTAAACTGGACTGGGAGCTAAGCCCACAACTTTAGTTAATTATATTAGACTATAGATCTAGATCAAGTTTGAACTGAAGTCTAAGTTGACTTTTCTCTAGCTAAGTCTGCACTGTGGTTCTAATTTTTTTTTATCTATATGCAGTACTAGCTTTCGTCTCTTCAAATTTGGGATTAGTCTGCATTTCTAGCTGAATTTTATTGCAGCCAATCAAGTCCTAACTGCTACAACAGAACTGAAAATCTGTAAATTTGTACAGAATTGGCTCCCTAGGATTCAGCTCCTATCAATGCCCTTCCTTGCTTCAGTTTAATTAAATCATTTAAACAAACAAACAAATGAATAAATGCTAGCACTTCCTTTCTCCTTGCACAGATGCTTAACTCACCTGTTCGTTTCCCCTTCTCCCCAATGCTTTGTCACTGGGATGCCTTGTTGTTGAAGTTCCCTGTAGGGCTGACTCCCTCACAAGCTAGTTCCCTGCTGTTTCAGAGAGTGCTGAATGATATTTTAATGAGCATATATATTTAATCTATATGACTGTTTTTGATTGTAGTACTTATATTGTGTTCCTGTATTGCTTCACTGTTAACCACTTTAGGCCGCGTGGAGAAGGTGGGATATAAATATTGGAATGAAAGAAATGAATGCGTTCTTAGAAAAGAAAGAAAAAAGAAAAGAAAATGTTTTTATTTACAACACAGCAAACGACAGAGAGACAGACAAAAGGCACTAGAGTCATCGTTCTGCACTTGTACCTGAGTCGCACACAAGGTTGATCAATAGCACAAAATAGAGAGACTACTTAACCTGAGCAGTCATGGTGTTAAGAGATAACAGAGGCTTCCTGGTCAACCCTCTTCAGTATTTTGAACAGGTTGCGGTGTATGGCAAAATACCATATTGACTGCGGAGTTTTGGACAGCTTGTGATAAAGTGCCACATGGCAGTCTGCTCCTGAAACTAAAAGCAGCAGGGGCTCCAAAGAGAAGTGGGGATAAAATTAAAAAACAAAACAAAAACATGGCTGAAAAGCAATGCCCCACTGGAGAGCAGCATTGAGTGCAACCCCCATGGGGACTGTTGCAAGGACATTTAAGGATTTCATGTTCACATGATTAACTAAGATGAAGAGGCCAGCTGCAAACTTTAATTTCCTGCTAACACAAAGGTTTGTGAACTCTCCCTCTCTCTGTATGTAGAGGAGGTGGATTTGTAATAGCTCTGGATAATATGCAGAAAAGGGCCATTCAGCGTAGATGGTAGACAATAATGCTGCTCGGGGTTTATTGATGCTTCATAGTTAGTGGATACAATTTGTTTCTTCGATAATTTTCCTCAGTGACAATTAGAGAAAAGAAAAGGCAAGAAAGCCTCTGTTATTCTGAGAGCAAAACTGCCAACAGATCTATAAATTGTCGGGGCTACAGATCCAGGAGAAAAACTGCAACAACTGGTGAGCATCGACTGAATAGGGCGGCTTGGTGATATATTGCTTAGGATGCAAAACTTTTCAGCTCAAGTCTTATTTTACAGAATCCCCATGAGGCTGGGGAGGTGCATGGGCTGGACCTTTCGGGACTGGTGTGACTCAGTGGGTAGCATTGGACTTGAATGGATACATCTGGGTCCAAATCCTTGCTCAGTCACAGGCTCCTTAGGTGGCATTTGAGACATCCATCTTGGACCCTTATTGGAAGATAAATTGGAAAAAGAAAATGTTGCCTTCCCTAAGCCTGACTCTAATTAAATGTAATCTAACTAAATAATAGGAAAACTACATTCGGCTACAAAAGGAGAGCAGAATTCAAACTCAGGAACGTCACATTACTCCATTCACTATAGGAAAGCATTTTTTTTTGCTACAGTTTTAATTCAGTGTTTTCTTCTTTAACACATTCTCTGTTAATAATAACACCCCCCCTCAGAGCATGTTTTTCCCCTTCTCTCTCTGTGCCCTATATGTCTCTTTGAGCACCTCTCTCAGTTCACTTTCCTTTTCTCTGTCCTCTCTACAGCATACATTTTCTCTTCTCTCTCTATGACTCATGGAGTACTATGAAAACAGCAGTAGCAGTGCCTGTAGACAGTGAGGGGAGGGGCCTGAGTGCACACCTGTCCTGAGCTTGCACATCTTTGATCATGTGAGGCCAGTTGGGAAAAAAGCATTATCTGAACAATCCCTTTGTTTTACAGAGATGTCCTACCTAGACGATAAGAAATAAGCCAGCACTACAGCCAGGGCTGGCCCATCCACAAGGCCAACTGAAGCAGTCACCTGAGTCACCTCTGTCCACCTGCTTGCCTCCACTGATCCTCCTCATCCTCCCACTGCCTGGATTGGAAAAGGAAGAGGGGGACAGAGCAGAAGTGTGGAGCAGATGAGAGCCTGCAGGCAGGCATAGAAACCATTCCAACAGTGTGCGGAGTCATGCATTGCTGGAGACCGGTGGGAAGGTCAGAGTCTTCCATCACATGCCGGAGGATTGTCACGAACCAGACGACCCAGGTAGGATGGCGGGGGAGGCAGAACAGGGCGGGAGTAGGGCAGAACATGGGAGGAACTGTTGTGAGCACCCCTGGGTGGGATGAGTGATTTCAGCTCGTTTGATTCGATGAGCAGACACCAGACTCCAAAGATGGAGAAGGTACCCCCCCCAAAAGGAGGAAAGGATAGAGAGAGAGAGAGAGGTCCGCGTTTGCGGAGGCGCCAAAAACAGAGCTCCAAAAGGCCAGCACTGGGATAAAGAAGATCTTTACTTTGCTAGCAAAGGACACGATCAGCAAGGCAGAAAGTGTAACATATAAAATCAATACAAAAGCTTATATAAATGTCACTATTTCATACAGAATCATGGAGTTCATTGTTACAGAAGATGCATAAGAAAGGGGCACCAATACAGAGGGGGATTCAAGGAGTTACACTTCGATACAGCCAGTCAGATGTCGGATTGAAACTTTGCACCAATGACTGAGAACAGCAGCAGCGTGTGTGAAACTTTGAACCAATAAAAGATAAACTTTATTAAAAGAACCAATGAAAAGTGTGGTGCTTTGTGTAACTGGGAACCAATGGGATGATGGGTGGGGGGTACTGGGTGGCAGGAGGTAATAGGATTAGACCCCCACTTCGGGTGAAGCGAGGTTTTCCGGAGTTTTATGAATGGGTCCTTTTGAGAAGCCTGCTTGACACAAAAGGCAGTGTTTCCAATTAGATAGCCCAAAAGTGCCACACAATAGATCTCTGCCCCATGGCACCAGGTATACAGTTGGGGACATTTGAGTTATTGCTGTCAGTCAGGCAAGAGCAAGGCAGATAATTAGATTAGTATTTGAATAATTGTAGCAAGGCAAAACAGGATCAATGGGAGGTGAGATAGTGGTAGTTGGGATAGAGCATGCACAGAGGGACAAGTTGCAATCAGGGAAATGGCAGCAGGAGATAGGCATTTGCATGATAGTGACAAAGGGAGGTGGGAACAAAGGTTCCAAGATGTGGGAGATGGTGGTGATTGATGTAGGGAAGATGCATGCACAGTGAGATAAGATTCTGAGGAAAGGAAACGGTGACAATCTGACTCCTTGCTGTGATCCTGGGATTTCCCTCTTCCCTGGCCTCAGCCGGCTCCCCAGGTAGAAGGCAGCCATTTGGGGCCAGCACAGAACAGGTTGATACACATGAGTTAGGCTTTCAAAATGGCTTCCCCTACTCCCTGCAGTGCAGATCCATGGCAGGAGGCGCACCCCCGGTGCTGCCTTCGTTCAACCTCCTGAGTTCCGTCGCTGGAGGAGGGGGAGGGACTCAAACCACTCTACTACCACTGCTCCTTGGGACCTCAACAGGATACCCAGACTCGAATGGGGTTTTTACGGCTGCAGACCTATTGCACTGCTGCCAGGAGCCTCTCCGCTCAGCCTGGGACTAGCCCTAGAGGATCGGGACCCTTCTGTGTGGGGCCCGTCCCTGGGGAAGCCCCGATGATCCTTAGTGAAGATCTGGTGCATAACTCTCAAGGGAAACCCATAAACCACAGCAATTAAGCAGAATGATCCACTGCTTAGAAATAGGTTCGTGTCTCTTTAAAGCTGTCAAATACAGGGAGAGAGTGAAAGCCGGCTGTTAGTGCGGAAAGGCGAGAGGTTAAAGTTGGGTTAGTTAACAAGCGGCACACGCCGTCTTTGAGTTTTGGCTGAACGCCTGGAAAGAGGATTATAGGCTTAGTGGGTTAACAGGTTTAAAGGATTAAAGAGGTACATGGTAAACTTTTGCTACTGCCGCTTCTCTTCGGGCTCTGGAGGGCTCGTGGTAGGCGCGTGCCGGTGAACTTTTGCCCTCGGTGGGCACGCGCCAGCTATCAAACTTTGCGAAAAGCGGAGAAAAGCCGAATTAAAAAGGCGCTTGACTTTAAATGGCTGTATCTTCGTGTTTTCTGGACAGATATGGATGGGGTAAAAGGCAGGGGGTTCAGGAAAGAGTGGCTGACAACTCAAAAATATTTGGGGAGGGGTGGGGCCCTCACTACAGAACAGGGGTGGAACAGGGAGGCAATGGGGGTGGATCAGGTCCAGGAAGGGGGTGGGTTTTGTGGCAGCAGTGGTCACCAAATCCAAAACCTCTTCCTGGACCCAATCTCATGGCACGGATCCATGCGCCAGCTGGCACAGTTCCTAATAGTAGACCCATCCATGAAGACTTTTTGTTAATGGAACATTTGTTCCCTTACCCAGGGAAGACCTCCGGGACCCCCCCCCCCCCCGCAGGATGCAGCATGAGTCATTTTAGTGATGCTGCATCAGCGGGAGGGGGAAATCATAGGATTGGGCTGTAAGTTCAATAAGAGTGAGTCAAGCACACAACTTCCTCCCATTGAAATGAACAGGAACTTCATTTTTAAATGAAGAATATCTGGTACTGCTACACAGTGGAATACCACCAGCTCTTTTACATCAATATTCCTTAGGAATTCTTTAGGAATACATAGCATTGGAGAAAGGATTCTCAGGTGTGACAATAGAACTCTGCTTTTGAGGAGTGAAAACTAGGTTTGCTCCCAATTTGGCTTCAGTTGACTTCTAGCCTTCCTGGGTCTGATCTGCCTGTGTGGATCAATGCGGTCTTGCACCAGCGATATCACCGATTTTATATTTTGACCCATTTTGACCCATTATATTGACCCGTTCCTGCTGCTGGGGGACAAATGCTGCTAGGGGAACAAATGTCCCCTAACCCCTAGGTGACCTCAAGCAGCCAAAATTTCTCTGCGGGATGTAGTGTAGCCCTGCATTGCTGTGTGGGGGATTTAGGCTGGATTAGGCTGTGTGTTAACTTACAGACAGAATATTTCCAGAATATTTGGAGGTGGAGGAGTTGTTTAACCATTTTTGGCATGCTCTTTCTGTCTAAACAGCCCTGTGTAAGTATTAAAACTGTCTCACACCCTTCAGAAGATGATTCAAATCAAGTCTGTATGAAACCTGCACGGTAGAACTCCATCATTTGATTTTACAGACCGCAGACTGTTGAGGAACCTAAGACACAGTCACCACTATCCCCCCCCCCCCTCCCCATCCAGCTAGCCTGATGAAGAATCTTATAGAATTTTAAATCTTGCTGTTTGACACCTTGTTACTTTCTGCTTGGTCCTAATAAAGAGATGATCCTACTTTGCTTTGTGGATTTTTCTTGGACAGACCTACTGAAGTGTGGCTATAATAACCTTGTTGTCTTCCCTTATCTTCCAGGTACAAAAATATCTTCCAGGGATATTTGACAATTGGGTGCAAGCAAAGCAGTCCTGCAGGCAGCTATTTCAGTTATTCAGATTTAGGTCAAAGGCTTAAGTGGTTCCTGGAATGATGGGTGAAGTTAAAGGCATTTGGCAATTATTTCTCACCCCCATCAACAGTGTGGTGGCAAAGGCCAAATAGAGGGGAAGCAGCTAGACATACAAAAAAACTTTTAAAGCAAAGGCAGAAGCTAGTAAGGGGTCACATTCCCCGCAGGAAACGAAATCTGCTCCACCTGGCAGACAACCAAGAAGGAGCTCTGCAGCAGCAGTGATACCATCTGCCCTCCCTTAGGACCAACTCCCCAGGGAGTTTCAGGAGCCAGCCTGGCCACAGGAGGTGTCATTTACACATCTGTGCGGAAGAGCTGCTGAATCTGGTCCACTATCTCAGGGCCATATGCTCCTATGGGCATTTGAGGGGGGTGGGTGGAGAAAACACACTAGCCAAAGAAACTGCAACATCATCAGCAACAAAGAAAGGAAAGCCCCACATTTACAACACAAAACCCCCCACAATGTTCTGGCAAATAAGTCCATTAGACAGAAATGCAGGTGGAGCCTGAAGGCATGTAGATCAATGTTGCATTGGCCAAGGGCTCTGAAAAAGTACAGCTTAATAAAGTGTAGTCACACGTTCCCCTTTCTGAGGAGTAAATTAGCCTGCATATTTATTTCAGCAGGATCTACATCATTCTAAATGCATTCAGATGTTAATGTATATCTACATATATAAACAGATTTCTGTCCAAATGTCATTAATTGGTGCCAGCCACGATCCCAGGCAAGTGCTGAGGGTCATGAGAAGGGCATCAGCTATTTAAGGTCTGAGCTTCCCTTACTCCCAAAGTTCTCCCTAGCAGGTGGGCTATCCGATCCAGATCTTTGCCTTTACATTAAGCCTGATCTCTCTGAAAGTGGAACTAATAACAGTTGCTGCCTGTCTAGAAAGAAACCTTCCTCAAAGGACTTCAGAGTGGTATATATATGTGGTCTCCAACAACCCTGTGAGGTAGCTTAGGCTGAGAGATAAAGACTGATGCAAGGTCACTCAGTGAACCTCCAGGCTGAGTGGAATCTGGCTGAGTGGAATTAGAATCTGGATTCCCCCCAGCCTTGGTTCAGTCTACTCTTTGCAGTACACTGGCTTTCAGTTCTACTGCTTTCAACCAGGAAACTGGAAGCAGATAAAGACAACCACATGTTCAAATTACCCTTGGCATCCACCTCAGTCATGTGAATTGCATACAAATTATATTGACAATGGCTGAATGAATCTTCCAGCTCATAATGCATACCTTTCAGTGCTGTTCAGAATTGTTTATTCATTCTAGAGGAATTCATTGGTTGCTAAATACAGCCCCCTAATATGTTTGAATATACTAAGAAGTAGCACATGAACTCTGGAAGTAGAGTGATGTTGTCCCATCAGTGTCAGGCTCAGCGGTTCTGCAAGATTTTACCATGAAGCCTCACCTAGTACTGGAGCCCAAAAGCTGTGCAGGTCAAAGGAGTACTTGATCACAACACTAATATTAATACAACTCTGCTTAAGTAAAGGTAAAGGTATCCCCTGCTTGAAAGCCAGTCGTGTCTGACACTAGGGTGTGGTGCTCATCTCTGTTTCTAAGGCCGAAGAGCCAGTGCTGTCCGAAGATGCTTCCGCGGTCATGTGGCCAGCATGACTAATGGAACTCTGTTACCTTCCCATCGCAGCGGTACCTATTTATTTACTTGCAATTTCTTGCTTTCGAACTGCTAGGTTGGCAGGAGCTGGGACAGGAGACGGGAGCTCACTCCATCATGCGGCACTCGGGTCTCAAACTGCTGTCCTACTGACCTTCCAGTCTGCAGCTCAGCATCTTAACCACTAAGCCACTGCAGCCCCATTACTCTGCTTACTTGGCATTTAATTCAAGGCTATAAAGGACTGCCCCTGCTAGCTATGCAAAGACACTCCTTTTAAAGGAGTGACTTATATTTAGCAGGGGGACAGCAACTGAACTTCTTCACCACGGCATGGCATCCTTTCCAGTGGTTATTGTTGGTGAGTCTCTTGTGTTTAGATTATAAATCCCTTCTGGACAGGGAGCCATCTTCTCATTCCTTGTTGCTGTGTACACCGCTTTGAGAACTGTTGTTGTTGAAAAGGGGTATATAAATATCCAACAACAACAATAATATAGCATTTTTTTGTCTGGGTTATTAATGAAAAAATGCACTGATAATGTCTTGTGTTTTCCTCTGTTCTTTCTGGCCACTGTTGTTGAACTAAATGATGTGACTGAAAAATAGCAGAATCATATATTACAAAAACAGGAAAGAAAGGGGAGTAGGGCAGGAAGACATGCATCTGTCTTTGATCTATGTTACTGAATAAGTTTCATTTTTTTTAAAAAAATTACTTCCATCATCTCTTGTGACATGCAGCCTGTTTGCAAACTAATGTATGACAATATCATCCCACCTGAACCTAGAGCAGCATCAATTTTAGATGACCTGTAGAGAAGAAGGTGGTCTGTATTCTTCACGTCCTCAGTGGCAGACTCTGTATACGTAAGAATTAGAAAGAATTACCGTATTGGTCTTATAAGACTCACTTTTTTCTCCTAATTTAAGTTTTTAAACTAGGGGTGCGTCTTATAATCAGGCTGTTGCAATTTTATGCCAGTGATTTAATTAAATTTTTTAAATAGCACCAAACTTTAAGGGTGCGTCTTATAATCAGGTGCGTCTTATACTCGGGACAATACGGTAATACAAATACGACTTTGCTTGCCCATACTGGAAGAGGAAGGGGAAAAAAAGGTAAACAAAGAGTGTTTTATTTTCCTCTGGAAAACAGACCATGCAGCGTAAATCTATGTACAGCCTTTTTATCTTTTCTTCAGACACTTCAATATCATGACACAAGTTTGATGTTCCAGACAGCCTGTAGTGAGCATCTCTCTCTCTCTCTCTCTCTCTCTCTCTCTCTCTCTCTCTCTCACACACACACACACACACACACACACACACACACACACACACACACACACAAGTAGCAAATAAAATGTAGGCATGCTTCAAGTGCGTGCATGAAAGTTCCAAGAGGATTTATGTGAACGGCGGCGAGTTTAACTGGCAGGACACTTTTTTTCTATACATATATATACTGTATATAGGTGTATCGCTTCAGAAACTTTCCCCTCTTTTCAATGCTGTCCCTTACCAGCTGTCTCAGTAATGGCATAAGCTGAGTAGTACAGTGGTCCACTGGGACTTCTCCTGTTCAGATCCTTTTGAATGAATGGGAGTTAAGCAGCAGCACATTTGTCAGCAACATTCAGTGATGCAAAGGACATAAGCCATCATGAACTAGGAAGTTCTATGCAGGCTGCATTGAAACATACAAAAATGATATTTTGCATTCACATTTTGATACCTGAATACGTAATACAGGTATATTGCATTATGAAGGGCATATACAGTAGGTGTGTCGTGTGCATTAACTAGTGATGTAGTGGTAAATTTTGAAGTGCAGGAGCTTGTCTGACAACCTCCCTAGCCATACCCCACTAAGATTACACAACCGAAAAAAAGTCACCTTTAAATGTTTCCATTAGAGTGTTTTCTTCTCACATTTATTCCTACTTTGAAACTTTTTATATATGTTATTTAAAGCTCTAGCTCATTTCATCCCAAACTCTTGGAGTGAACTGCAATAGTTTTAAAATAAATGTATAACAACTGAAAAATTGAATTAAAATACTGTATTCCAGATAAATATAAAAGGTGTATTACAGCCCAATTCTATGGGTTTCCCGCCATAGCATGCAGCCACGCCAAAATGGGTTGTACTGCATGCTGTGGTGGTGGTAGGGGGAGGCCAATCAGGAGGCTTCAGAGAAGGGAACTCTTTTCTCTTCTCCCCATAAGTCTCTCAATTGCGAATGGGTCTCCTCAGATCTGCAGCAGGTCCTTAGCTGGCGCAAGTCTGAGAAGAGAAAGGGGGCGTGTTGGCTGCCACCAGAAAGGACATGGGACAGCACCTGGCACAGGTTGCCTGTCCCAGGTGCCACCCCCTCCCACCACCTGCTGCCCTCCCCCTGTCCCAGGTGCCACCCCCTCCCACCACCTCCTGCCCTTCCCCTGTCCCTTCACCCCTCCCTCCCTATCAGGAGTACAAGTACAAGAAAAGATGTCTCGTGTAGGTCCTTGGGGTCGCGACCCCAAGGTTGAAGATCAACTTTGGGGATCAAGGTTGTAATGTAATGAAGATCAACTGCATTAAACCTTAAAAAGCACTTAGAATTAATATAATGTAATGTTTTAAGTGCCTTACATGATCTGCACTGTTGGAATATTTGCAAAATCCCTATATGATGTCAATATTATTCTTGCCGTTGAAGCTGAAAGGGTGTGGCTTGTCTTAAGGCCATCTAGAGAGGTGAGATTTGAAGTGGGAAAATCTTGCTTTGCAGCTCTTTCTCTAATGGCTCAATCCTATCCCCTGCTAGCCGACAGCAAGCAGCATCGCTGACAGAGTGCGTGCTGCATCCTATAGTGGGGGGGGGGGACCAAATTGCCCAGGAGAGGTAAGCAAAACCCTTTTTATTTACCTCCCCAGTAGGCCAACTGGCCTCCTAAGTCCAAGAGGTGTGTCAGACCAGGAAAAGGGAGTCAGGATCTTGGAATGCTCCGTTGCCATTGAGATCCTCCATCTTCTGCCCTTGAGCTTCAGCAGGCCACTGTTAAGAACATAAGAACATAAGAAGAGCCTTGCTGGATCAGGCCAAAGGCCCATCTAGTCCAGCTTCCTGTATCTCACAGTGGCCCCACCAGATGCCTCCGAAAGCACACAGCCAACAAGATAACCTGTTTCCTGTTGTCACTCCCTTGCACCTAGCACAGAGAAAACCTACTTCTAAAGCCAGGAGGTTGCTTATGGCTTGTAACCTGTGATGGACCTTTCCTGTTCAGGTTCAGCAGGCCACTGTTGCCCATACATGGCCTCCAGCCATTTGCCCTGGTGGAGTAACTTCAGCACCATTGATCTGGGATTGACACTGACAGATTGCAAGATCCGTCAGTGTAAACCATGGATAGGAGTGGGCTGCCTGTCACTATGCTATATCAGTTCTGTAGCATTGTTTTTTAATCCTCTGGAGCACGTCTTGTTGAAATCAAAGTCAATGAAGAAAATTCTACAAGTCAGTTCACTGTTGTTGTTTTTTAAAGTTGGTATAAAGATATTCATAATGTTATTGGATAACCCTTATCCATTTTCCTACCCACTTTCTATCCTAGAAGGGTAGAGGATGCTCTGAGAGAAGTAATTTCTTCCAGCATTCCCTCTCTTGAGCACCCACAAACCCTCAAGGTATATGGCCCCTTTCTTCTTAGAAGGCATTAGGTCCACCATGCCTAGTCTTGAAAGTTCTCTCATGGCCAATCATAGGTGGTGTCAGGAATCAGCCAGGTCAGACAATGGCCAAGGGCCCCACCCACTAGACCAGGTCAATCCCTGTACCTCATTACCAGTAGCAATGGTAGCACCCAACGCACCATCAGGGGGTTGGCGTGGGCGCCAGGGGTACAGGGCCTTGCCCCAAGGCCTCCTGCAGTCTGGTGTCAGCACTGTGCCCAGTAAAGAAAAATGGGTCATTTGGTGTGTACCACTTCCCTTCCCACCTTGCCGAAATCTCAGCTCTTTGTGTCACTGGGTGTGGGTGTGCTTGTACTCCTGATAGACTGGCTAGACATCCATGGGGGTATAAGTAAGCATTCTGAGGTCCACGCCCATGGCCAGCAGTTTAAATCAAATGAACTTGGTGACATACATGTGAGGTTATATGTTATGTCACAATACTGTGCCAGGTATTAAGGGTCACACACTTAAGAACTTTAGAGTAAAAATCCAGAATTGTAAAGAGCTTTGTATGACAGGAACATTGTGTTACCTACAGAGGCTAAAACCCTCGGAGAGCTGTCTGGAACAGCAATAGACACAAGGATTTATGACAAGGAACAGCAATTGCAATATCTGGTGCTAAACATTTAATCTAAGGTTACAGTTTTTACTTTGGATCAGAGCTGAAGTCAGCAGAATTAAATCTTCAAGTGCATTTCAGCAATCTTAAATCCTTCGGATACAGTTAACAGTGGCATACTTCCAAAATGCATTTCTTTAATAAGACAGTAAAATATAAAGTTATCTTCTTCAAGGAGGAAGAAAAAAAAAGAACTGGTGGAGGAGGAGGAGTGTAAAGGGAGAAACTCTGCTCCTCACATTTGGACCTTTTTAGCATCTCCCCCCCCCCATTGGTTTCTTAACATTTTTTCCTGCTTTGATAAATAAGAGTGAAATATTTTATGAGCTAAGGACAACTTTCTTTCTTTCTTTCTTTCTTTCTTTCTTTCTTTCTTTCTTTCTTTCTTTCTTTCTTTCTTTCTTTCTTTCTTCTTGTAGGTTGGGAGAGGGTGAAAATTTGCCAGTCAGTTGGTCACCAATTGTCCCTAGGCTATCAAAAGGGATTCAGCATCTGTTACCTTCTCTTTCTTGCTTAACATAACTTTTTGTTCACCTGCAGCTAAAGCAAATTTATGCGGCGCATACTGGGATGTTGTTCAAGTCCCCAAGGCAACTCCATTAGCTTTCCCAAGAGCGCCATTAAATGCTTATTAAAGCAAACAAAAAAAAACTTTCAGATAATGCTAAGGTTCGACATTAAACCTGTAAAAGCACAGAAAGGCTGAGGAGTGGCCAGAATACCATCCTTAAGTGCCCTTTTTGTGTTCTGTAATTGCAGAACATATGGAAAGGGTGATCACCCATGGTTTAGATATCCCCACAGGGTGTAACTGGGTCTGAAGAATTTAGTTTTATCTTTTTATTTGGATTCCTCAGTTCTGGAGGATCTGTCAAATTCTGACTCGATCCATCAATATGGATGGCCAAAGAGAGACATAACTGTTGGCAGTTTCATCTCCTTAGGGAGTATCTTCATGACAAATCTTCTAAAAATAAAACCAAGATAGAGTCTGCATTCCATGTATGAGAGCTGGCCTGACTGTAAACGAATGTTTTCTAATGGCAAAAGAGATGGATGTCACAGGCAGCTGATGAAGTGGTTAGCATATTGGATTTGGACCAGGAAGACCCAGGCGGGCAGCGCAATCCTGCCCAACTATAGGGCGGCAGAGCGAGCACTCACCACCCCAAGCCATCACAAACGTGCCATGAGGCATGTTTGCGACAACTCTAGAGTAAGGGCTGCCGGCACTAGGCCGGCAGCACTAGGCCGGCAGCCCTTACTCTGCCACTGGATCTCAATGCGGCCACTGGAGGACGGTAAGGGATTCCCCGGCGGCCGCATGGGTGGTCTGGGCGGCGAGGGAGGGGGGCCTTTGGCCATGACAGCCCGGGAGGGGGTGGGGATGGCATCCACCATATCCCTGTCCGTGGCCGGCCGGCAGGGCCGTTACACGGCCTCCTCCGACTTCCGCCAGCTAAGTAGCTGGCGGAAATCCGAGGAGGCCCATCGGGCCTTCCCTGGTTTACACTGGGGGCGGACGTCCCCTTCCCCCAAGTAGACCTTCAGGCCGCTGCAGAGCAGCCAGGAACAGGGATAGGATCCGGTGGGCGGCCCTGGGCGGCCCGCCGGATAGTTACATAAGATTGCACTCTCAGTCTCTGCTAGAGTTGCCAGTTTGTCAAAAATGTCCCAACGTTTTCCTCTTTTCTCAGACAGATGAGTGGCAAAAGTTACTCTCAGACCATTTGGGGGCCTCAGCTGGACTCACCCCTTCACCACTGGACCTTGTTTTTGTTTTCGCCATTTTTCAAGGATTGTTAGTCTTGTGAGATCAGCAGGTTTTTGAAATGCATCTTATCTGACAACCCTAATTCCTGCTCATTCAGGAAGCTCACTGGATGATCTTGGGGCCAGGCATTCTCAGCACAGCCTACTTTACAGGGCTTTTGTGAGAACAAAAAGAGGGAGGAAACAACCTTGTCCACTGTCCTGACCTCCTTACATGAAGGGAGGGATTGAAAATGTACTAAATAAATATACGGAAGTTGCAGTCCTGTGTATGGTTAGACGTACTAAGTCCCATTGAACATAGTGTGGCTTACATTTGATTATGGTAGATCTCATTTGCAAATGAAAATTGCTATGTAAACAAAAAAATTAGCAGTTATATATCACTAGTGGAAAATTAACTGAATTGACCAATGTCCATGCACTAGACCAGGGGTCGGCAACCTTTTCATTAAAAGGGGTCGGATGTTCAGTGATGATGTCATCATATCATAGGGCTTTCTTATAATCTCTAATGCACAGGGGCTCCCTGGATCTATTCACTGATGATGAAGGAAAATAAGTTTGCATATGCTCAGAGGCACTCTTTTTCTTTTTAATGTCATATACTCTGTGGTTGGTCCCAGAGAAATACTTTAGAGATTCAGTACATTGAAGGTAGTGTATGAACTATTCTCATATTGTAGTAGTGTGTTTAGTCATATATTATTCCTGATATATTTGTATTACTATTACCTGTCATTCCTGAATGTAAACCACTTTGAATGTATTTATGGAGAAGGGCTGAATACAAATAAAATGACAATGAATGAAAGGCCAAATGCAAGTACTGTGGCATGATCAGATTTGCTGTAATGTTGATTGCAGCAACTTGTATTGCAGTCTACATACTTTTTTTGCATTCCTCAGTGATGGATAAATCTTGTCTGTCTTGGAATTCTGGTTTACATACATAAAAATAAAGACTAGCTAAGTAGGGTACCTTCTGCATTGCAGTTGAAACTGCTGCTCTCCTGCTTTTATTCTCTAAAAGATTAAAGGCAACTGAAAAATAGATGTAGTTATTCAAATCCCACTTTTTGCTTCATGGCTAATTATCACTCCGAAATAACAGTTGTGCAGACCAGAAAAATACCTGGCAAAATACCTTCATAATCAGTCCAGCGCTGCATCCATGAAAACAGGGATGAGTGTCAAGTTTTTTTTCACCAGATTTCAATCATCATCATCATCCCTCAGATAGTAAGAATTTATTTATTTTCAAAGAATTCTGCTGCCATTTTTCACAAACAGCACCAAAGCAGCCCACAAAGCAAGTTAAACCCCCTCCCCCCGGTAACCAACATAATAAAAACAATTAAACTGGAGAGAGGCCCTCTCAAGTTGGTCCAAGGCCACCGTGTAATAGATGTGTCTTCAAACGAGGCTAGAAAGCGAAGAGAGATGGGGCTACATGAAGCCCTTGCTCTGAATACAATGGGGAGGAGGTTCCAAAGACTGGGCACCACCACCACTGAAAAGGCCCTGTTCTTCATGTTCTCAACTGAGCTTCTGTAGTGGTGGCCCACAGAGCAGAGCCTCCCCAGAAGATTATAACAAAAACAAGAGGGCATGGTCATGTCATGGGAGCAAGTGATCCTGAAGGCACTTAGGCCTAAACTATTTTGGATTCTGATGGTGCAATCCTGCCTAACTAACCAGTGCAGAGGCTGGAGTCACACACTCCACTGCAAAACTCACCTGACTCCAGCTGCCGCAGGTAAGTTAAGTCTTGCACCGGTCGGTAGGACAGGGTGGCGAGGGAGGGGGGTCATTGGCCGGTCCGGGCTGGGAGGGGGAAGGGATATCGGCACTGATATCCTAAGCCAGGCTTACCAGATCGTCGCCGGGACAGGAGCGGTCTACCCTTAAGGGGGCGGGGCGTGGGGGGCCACGCCCCACTCCCTTAAGGGTAGACCGCTCCCATCCCGGCGACGATCTGGTAAGCCTGTCCTAAGCCCCTTCCCGGCTTGCGCCGGCATTACACCGCCTCCTCGAATGTACATCAGGTTTGGACCTGGCGTGTATCCGAGGAGGCCCATAGGCCCCGGGAGGGGGGATGAACGTCCCCTTCTCCTGAGGTGCAGTCTAGCAGCGCCGGGGCAGTCTACAATGGGCTTAGGATACAGCGGCCAGCCCTTTAGGCCGGCCGTGTTTCTATTTAAACAGGATTGGGCTGTAAAAGTAATAACCAGCACCTTGAATTGCAGCTGGAAACCGATCAAAAGCCAATGTACAGTAGTAGTTTTGTATAACAAGTGAATAACATACTCTACCCAGGAAGTCCCCATATACAATCAGCAGTGTTTTGTACCAGTTGTAGTTTCTGAATACTCTTCAAGGCCCAGGGTAGCCTCATCATGCAGAGCATGTTGCAATAGTCCACTTGGGACATGACCAGTGGCCAGATTTCCTTTCTCAGCAAGGTCCACGAGAGGGTGAAAAAATATTGGGTGTTCCTCTTAAGACAAATAAAAAGACATTTTTTTTTCATGTCAAGTGACAGGAATTGTATATAAATCAATCTTTTTAATAAAGATTGGCTATGGAGATGGCAAGCTAAGCAGCAGGCAAGGTGGCAATTTGATCTGATATATCACTTTTGAAATAGAGATTGCCTGGTCTGTTCCTACTGAGGTAGCACAGACAGATTTCCTGGAGTCACCATCATTAGTCGTTAATAGGAACTGCTGTAAGTTTCAAACTACAGTGCGTTTGTGTTTTCTTCCCCCTCAGGCCCCTGAGACTTTGGCCATTGGATGGCAATGTTGAGAGCCCCTTAACTACAGCTTAGGTTAGGTAGACCTACTAATATAATTTCTCTTTGCACAGTTCCTGTAAACAGACATAGTTCCTTCCCTGCTGCGACTCTGCAGATTTCTGAATGATAACAAGGCAGACAATTTACAATTGACTTGAGGTGCTTCTTTGCTCAGAACCCCCTTCTGCCTTGTCAAAGACTGCTGAAAAACAAGCCCCTTTCTCCGGAGGTGTCATACCCAACTCAGAGAGGCATAAAATATCTGGGTGCATCTTTTTGCCTTCTGTAGCTTGTGCTACAATATATTTCTGCTCAACTTTTATCTAGTCTTGACGTACACAATTCACGTTGTTTTTTACTTGCCCTGTATCTCAAGTTCTGTTTTCCACAGCTAGATATGCCTGTGGTCTAGTCTTCAGGTTTAGTAAGTTTTTAGAGTGGTCATCATCTGGACTGAAGCCTAATGTGTAATCTTTGGTGTCTACTAAATGACTGTAATGGGAAAGGCTTGGATTAAAAAGGGGAGGCAGCAGGAATAGAACCCACAACTCCCCTTAATAACATGGGTTCTTATGAAGCAAAAGCAAGACAACATTTTGAGATGATATCACCATCTAAGGTGCTGCCACCAGTCTCCTTGTCCCTGCAGATTGGAATCAAATATTTCAGCAGCTAGAATGGCCTGTCATGAAATCCATTTCAAACCGGAGCTCTAAAAAGACTAAAAACCCCATGGATGGGTAAGTCTGTCCATTAAAGACTTCTTGGAAAACCCCAAACACAGGAACAGAATCATTGCCTGCTAGCCAGAAATCTAAAATGGCTGAAGAGGCCTCTCTGTCAAACCCTCCCCTAAACCTTAGAAGCTTTTCCTGTAGTCCAGCCCTGAACTTTTTATGACTTTCTTGTACAAATTAAATCTATACAGGAAGACAGAAGGGGGGGGGGGATATTGCAGCCCAACTGTCATATATTTGGGCCAGGCTGGATTCTCTAGAGATCATAGCGTAGGGGTGGAGACAAGGTGCAGAAGGCAGTGAATCTAATCATGGTTGGGCTTGTGTAGGAGTCTCACTTGCGATTGCCCAGTCGCCTTCATCTCATCCTGTCTTTGCTCCTCCATGGTCATTTGGCTTGTCTCTTGGTGGGTCAGCCAAGAAAATTGCTGAGGGGGATGTGATGTTATGCTTTTTCTTAGTCTCTGTTGTTTCTGCCATTTTTGCTTCTGGAAAGAATACTCCCCTGGTTATCGTAGCATCAGGGTTGCCAACTGATGGGGGGAAAATGGCCTGACTTGCTCTTGAGCTTTTTACTAGCAGCTTGAGCTGTGGAAATAACCAGGTGACACTTTTTGCAGCATGAGCACTGCTGCCTCTAATTCTTACAGATGGGACTGCTGTTAAAGGCAGAGCTGCAGGGGCCAGGTCAAAAGGTGGCCGTCTTAAATGGCACAGGCACTATCCTATATAAAGGCTCATGACACTCACTCATCCACATTCCACATAGCACTCACATTTGCAATTCTGATGCTATCTGAAGGGGAAAAAGCATTCTCCCAGTGATAAAATATTGCAGACTAAGTGCTAGAAAACATGATATCCCTGCACCAGATGAGAAAAGGCAAATGCAATCTCCTGCACTCCTGCCAACAATAAGCAATTGCCAATGATGACCAAACATTCCATTTCCAGGGTCCTGGAATCTCTCATTTGAGAAATGGCCCCTTAATTTCTTCCTAAGCTGGAATGAGGAGGAACAGCTCCTCTCCCCTTGCTAAATATAAGGGTCAATCTATGTGTGACTTTAAACACACCAGTTGCAAGGAAATACCACACAGGGGCAATTTTCATGATTAAGAGGCTTAGTATTTATTAGCATTTTGCCCCTGCCCAGCAGTTCCAATCCTGATTAACTATTATTACAAATATTTATATAACGCTTTTTGACAAAAAAAAGTTCAAAGCCATTTACAAAGCAAAAATAAATAGATGGGTTCTCTGTCCCAAAAGGGCTCACCATCTAAAAAACAGAGAACACCATGACATTTCTCTCCTATTCACCTCAGTTTATAAATTTGTTTGATCAAATGGAGTCCAGTAGTCACATGTGGAGTACGTTTTCACCGCTTAAAATCATGACCCAGGTGTTTGCTATTTTTAGTGATCCCCCCCCAAGCTTTAGTTAAAGCCAATGGAAGATTTTTTTCTTCTTCATTAAAAACAGTGCACGGAAGACCACAATCGGGAGGTACAAATGTGCCTCTGCAGAAATGCACTTTGCACCTTTTGTGCTCTCCAGTATCTTTTTTCTTGTGCCTCCACTGCATGCCTACATGTAGAGGGCATGCAGCTTCCAAAGCTAATTCTCTTTACTGTACTCCTTTGGGTTGTGAAGAAGGCAGTTCTCTCTCAGTGGCTTAAGGGGGGGGGAGAGGGAAAATGGGTTTGGAGGAGGATGTATGTTTCAAAGCGTGTGTCCTCAGTGGCTGTAGGGAAGCAAGTATATAGAGGAGCAAGTATATTAATAAGGGAGTGATATATGGATTATGTCCTGATTGCTAATATGATAGCTGTTTCTGCAGAAAAGGGTATGAAAGGCTGTGGATTTTGGTAGTAAAGCGCCATGGATGTGAAACTAAGAATGCATTATTTACTTGTGATCTCAGTGGTTGGCTATTTCTAGCAAAGAGCCACATTATACTAATAGAGGGTCACTAAATAACCCAAGATCAGCTGACCCAAGATCGATTTAGACTAGACAACACCGAACAGACTTCTCTTTTATGACATTGTGTCTCCACTCATTTCAGAGGAGTTACCATCACTGCAAAAGCAGAGCACAGGAACCGCCCCATTGTAAAGTCTGAGCTACAGCATTGCTTCAGCCCAATGAGCTCGTGATCAGCCTCTCCATATTCAGTTACTGTTGTTGTTCAGTCGTTAAGTCGTGTCCGACCCTTCGTGATCCCATGAACCATATCCCGCCAGGCCTTCCTGTCCTCCACTATCTTCCTGAGTTCGCTCATTTTCATGTTTGTTGCATCGGTGATGCTGTCTAACCATCTCATCCTTGGCCTTCCCCTTCTCCTTTTGCCTTCAATTTTTCCCAACATCAGAGTCTTCTCCAGAGAGTCCTCTCTTCGCATTAGGTGGCCAAAATATTTGAGTTTCAGCCTTAGTACCTGTCCTTCCAGGGAACAGTCAGGCTTGATTTCATTTAGAATTGACTGATTTGATCTCCTAGCAGTCCAAGGGACTCTCAGGAGTCTTCTCCAGCACCACAGTTCGAAAGCATCTATTCTTCGGCACTCAGCCTTCCTTATGGTCCAACTCTCGCAACCATACATTGCTACTGGGAACACCATCGCCCTGACTATACGTACTTTTGTTGGCATGGTGATATCTCTGCTTTTTATTATGCTGTCTAAGTTTACCATAGCTTTCCTTCCAAGGAGTAAGCGTCTTTTAATTTCATGGCTGCTGTCTCCGTCTGCAGTGATCTTGGAGCCCAGAAAAGTAAAATCTGTTACTGCTTCCATTTCTGCCCCTTCTATTTGCCAGGAATTGATGGGCCCAGATGCCATGATCTTAGTTTTATTAATGTTGAGTTTCAAGCCAACTTTTGCACTCTCCTCTTTCACTCTCATCAAGAGGCTCTTTAGTTCTTCTTCACTTTCTGCCATTAGGGTGGTATCGTCTGCATATCTGAGGTTGTTGATATTTCTCCCGGCAATCTTGATTCCGGCTTGTGATTCATTCAGCCCTGCATTTCTCATAATGTACTCTGCATATAAGTTAAATAAGCAGGGTGACAATATACAGCCTTGCCGTACTCCCTTCCCAATTTTGAACCAATCAGTTGTTCCATGGCCGGTTCGAACTGTTGCTTCTTGACCCGCATACAGGTTTCTCAGGAGACAGGTAAGGTGGTCTGGTACCCCCATCTCTTTAAGAATTTGCCACAGTTTGTTGTGATCCACACAATCAAAGGCTTTTGTGTAGTCAATGAAGCAGAAGTAGGTGTTTTTTTGGAACTCTCGTGCTTTCTCCATGATCCACCGCATGTTGGCAATTTGATCTCTAGTTCCTCTGCCTCTTCGAAACCCAGCTTGTACGTCCGGTAGTTCTCGGTCCACGTACTGCTGAAGCCTAGCTTGTAGGATTTTGAGCATAACCTTGCTAGCATGTGAAATGAGTGCAATTGTACGGTAGTTTGAGCACTCTTTGGCACTGCCCTTCTTTGGAATTGGAACGTAAACTGACCTTTTCCAATCCTTTGGCCACTGCTTAGTTTTCCAAATTTGTTGGCATATTGAGTGCAGCACTTTCACAGCATCATCATTTAGGATTTTAAGTAGCTCAGCTGGGATATTATCATCTCCACTAGCTATGTTGTTAGTAATGCTACCTAAGGCCCACTTGACTTCACTCTCTAGGATGTCCGGCTCTGGGTCAGTGACCACACCAGCGTGGTCATCAGGAACATTCAGATCTTTCTTGTATAGTTCTTCTGTGTATTCTTGCCATCTCTTCTTAATCTCTTCTGCTTCTGTTAGGTCCTTGCCTTTTTTGTCCTTTATCATGCCCATCTTTGCACAAAACGTTCCCTTGATATCTCCAATTTTCTTGAAGAGATCTCTAGTCCTCCCCATTCTGTTGTTTTCCTCGATTTCCTTGCATTGTTCATTTAAGAAGGCCTTCTTATCTCTCCTTGCTATTCTCTGGAACTCTGCATTCAGTTGTTTATATCTTTCCCTTTCACCCTTGCTTTTTGCATTCCTTCTTTCCACAGCTATTTGTAAAGCCTCATCTGACAGCCACTTTGCTTTCTTGCATTTCTTTTTCTTTGGGATGGTTTTAGTTGCTGCCTCCTGTACAATGTTACGAACTTCCGTCCATAGTTCTTCAGGCACTCTGTCTACCAGGTCTAATGCCCTAAATCTATTCTTCACCTCCACTGTATACTCATAAGGGATATGGTTTAGGTCATATCTGACTGGTCTAGTGGTGTTCCCTACATTCTTCAGTTTAAGTCTGAATTTTGCAATAAGAAGCTCATGATCTGAGCCACAGTCAGCTCCAGGTCTTGTTTTTACTGATTGTATAGAGCTTCTCCATCTTTGGCTGCAAAGCACATAATCTATCTGGTTTCGGTATTGACCATCTGGTGATGTCCATGTGTAGAGTCGCCTCTTGTGTTGTTGGAAAAGAGTGTTTGCTATGACCAGCGTGTTCTCTTGACAGAACTCCGTTAGCCTTTGCCCTGCTTCATTTTGCACTCCAAGGCCAAACTTGCCTGTTGTTCCGTTTATTTCTTGATTCCCTACTTTAGCATTCCAGTTACTGTAGAAGAGGCTGATTGCACTGTCATAGGTTTGTCCTATTTTGACCACCATAATTCAGCACAACTACAGGCCAATGTTAGTTTTTCTGACAGGGGAGTATGACTATATCCATGTCACAAACTTTTTTTCTGAAGGGAATGACAATTGTGAAGTGTGCTTCTACTATTGTTTCACCACAACTGTTGTACTGATTGATTGATTTAGATATTAGACCAAAGGCTCAGGGTGGCTTCTGTGTAATGTGTGAATAAAAAGCATGTTCATGTTCTTGAAGGGCACAGTCAAATTCATGGGGGAACCAAGAGACTACAAAAATGAACTAAACTAAGGCTACATTCTTATACACACTTACTGGGAGTAAGGTCCATTCAACTGGATGGGACTTACTTCTGAGTAGACATGCATAGGATTGCACTGTAAGTTGTTTAGAAATAAGTAGGGTTTGCTTCCAGATCACTCTGTTTAGAGTTGTACTGCTTGAATTGATAAGAAAGGAGCATTTATAAAGTAGTAATTCCTTCAGCCCGTATTACTGTGCAGTTTACCTTTGTCTTGGTTTTATGACTTAAACAATCGGAAAACTTAAAACATTGCAAATGTTTTTTTTTTAAATCAACAGTTTAGTTTATAGACAACAATGGTCTAAATTAAGATGCTAGTTTATCTTTTCCAAGGGAAAGCTTCCCATGTCAGATGTGTTTGCCACTCACACAAAGAAACGTCTTGCTTGCCTTGTGGGAAAATATATCTCTGTTCTGTAGGCTCTCTTTAATTCTCTATTATATCTATATATTTTTCTGTGTCAATTTTTATTGATATGCATATACCTGCTACACTCACAGCAGAGACTATTAACTTTGCAATAACATGTAGCAAATCAATTTAATCCACAAGTGCAATTTATTTGCCAACAGCAGCACACTTCAGTTCTGTTGCCACACAACATGCCTCCCTAGACCTCTTTCATGGACTCATGTATACAACCAAATGCCACAGGTGGTGAGAAAAAAGCACCAGTGGGACTTGCATATAAACACAGAGTAGGATGGTGGTATTTGGGGGCAGGACCGGGGTTGTTTTGCAGGTTATAGTATCTGCTCTGGAGTTACACATGTTAAGCGTTTGGGGCTTTTCAGTCTAGAAAAAAGGCACCTGAGGGGGGACATGATTGAGACGTATACAATTATTCATGGGATGGAGAGAGTGGACAGAGGGAAATTCTTCTCTCGAACAACACCAGAACCAGGGGACATGCACTAAAATTGAGTGGAGGGAGAGTTAGAACGGACAAAAGAAAATATTTCTTCACCCAGTGTGTAATTCATCTGTGGAACTCCTTGCCACGGGATGTGGTGATGGCACCTGGCCTTGATGCCTTTAAAAGGGGTTTGGATAGATTCGTGGAGGAAAAGACCATCACAGGGTACAAGCCATAAGCAACCTCCTGGTTTTAGAAGTAGGTTTTCTCTGTGCCAGGTGCAAGGGACTGACAACAAGAAACAGGTTATCTTGTTGACTGTGTGCTCTCCGAAGCATCTGGTGGGGCCACTGTGAGATACAGCTCGGGTCCAGGGTATTTGAGGGACCGCCTCCTTCCTTATAATCCGACCCGTACTCTGATAATCCGACCCGTACTCTGAGGTCATCGGGGGGGCCCTGTTAACGGTGCCGCCACTGACAGAAGTGAGGGGGATGGTGGCGCGGAATAGGGCCTTCTCGGCAGTGGCGCCCCAACCGTGGAATTCCCTCCTCCTGGAATTGAGAACGGCTCCCTCCTTAGAGACCTTTTGGTGGGGCCTTAAGACATTTTTATTTAGATCAGCTTTTGATGTCTGACATGGCGGGCTGGCTTTTAAACAGATGGCTTTTTAACAGATGGCTTTTAACATGTAAATGTGGATGACCCACTGGGGTTGTTTGTTTTAATTGTTTTAACTGTTTTAATTCTTTTTAAATGTATATATGTATTTTAATGTTTTATTGTAAGCCGCCTTGGTTGCCCTTGTGGGAGAAAGGCGGGGTAGAAATTCAATAAATAAAAATAAATAAATAAAATAATACAGGAAGCTGGACTAGATGGGCCTTTGGCCTGATCCAGCAAGGCTCTTCTTATGTTCTTATGTTCTTAATACCATTAGTACCGGGATTCCGGAAAGGAGACTTTTGTTGACCTCTGCTGGTGGTATGAGGGAAAACATGGAGGGATAAAAGGGAAATGTGAAAGAAGGGGCAACTGCCTGGCTCTCCCATGGTCCTATAAAGTTGACTGGAAGTGTCTGAGCTTTGCAGGTAGTTGCTGGCAACTTAGAAACAAAAGGGATCTCTGCTAGAATACCAGAGTGATCTGTAGGCTACTATGGTAGGGTTTGTTTGAATCCCTTGGGATTGGAAGGGGGATTTCACCCGGCATAGTTTGACCCGGCATAGAGGGACTAGGAGAAAATGTCACTATTTTTGGCATAGCATCTTTGAAATTGTTCAGCTACAATTTATGCTACTCAGGGAGAGCATGGAGGGATAAAAGGGAAATGTGAAAGAAGGGGCAACTGCCTGGCTCTCCCATGGTCCTATAAAGTTGACTGGAAGTGTCTGAGCTTTGCAGGTAGTTGCTGGCAACTTAGAAACAAAAGGGATCTCTGCTAGAATACCAGAGTGATCTGTAGGCTACTATGGTAGGGTTTGTTTGAATCCCTTGGGATTGGAAGGGGGATTTCACCCGGCATAGTTTGACCCGGCATAGAGGGACTAGGAGAAAATGTCACTATTTTTGGCATAGCATCTTTGAAATTGTTCAGCTACAATTTATGCTACTCAGGGAGAGCTTACAACCTCTTGTCATGGCCATGTTTACCCTGGTATAAAGGCAAATGACAGTGTTTTAATACCAACACAAAATTTAAGATAACTGAAAAAGTTTTGATGCTACAAAAACCCAAGAGTACCGTTGGAATCAGTGCCTCTGAATTGTATAAGAAACATTTATAAATAAACATAAACAATCTTTGTGCTACAGGACTACTGACATTATACAGCTACATAATTATCAGTGGCCGTGATCGTCCAGTAGAAGAAAAATCCACAATCCAAAGTAGGGTAATGCTTTGATTAAATGCAACTAAAGATGATTGGTCCTCACTAAAGCCTTATCCTACTTTGAATGCCAATTAAATGACATTAACACTGTCATAATAATAAGGGCTAATGGCTGACCATTCAAGCAGTATTCTGATTATCACTTGTGCTGTACTTCTGTTGTACTCTTATTTCCTTAATTTAATGTTGAGAAAGTGTATCCATGACTGATGAAGGAAAAACAACAACTAGACAGTGGCATTCGGTTGAGAATATGACGCCATAGTAGCCACTGTATTGCGGCTGCTAATTATCATAGTCATGTTTTGCTATGTAAGCAATCCTGACAGGAATTAATGGCACCAGTGACCTACCAATGGCATTAGGGTGACTGTCAAAAAGTGATTGTTTATATTGAGGTCTACTATGTGCTGTTCAAAGGAGTGGCACATGGTGAAGCTGTGAGGGGACTCGTATTTGATCAAGCTGACAAGCAGTGACAGATTCCTGCTGCTTTCTGAAACAGAGGTAGGATGACATGTATTTGGTGTCATTTCAATGTAGATTCCAACACAGGCCAATTTATGGTCCAATTTATGTCTTGACTCTTGCAGGAAGGCCAAGCAAGCTATAAAATGTAATAAGAATTTCTTCAATCAATGTCCGGAGGAAAAACAAATCATTCAGTTACTGACACAATATTGCATCAACACTCCAGTAAAGTTCTCACAAGTGTGTGACATGCCCCAGGGCTACCACGAGCGTGTCGTGTAAAAAGCTTGGCACAGCAACATCACGTCCCTAATACAGTAGCTCCTAAACTTTACAACCGTCACCAGGTCACTTTTTATCCCTTCTGCTCTCCATTCCATTAAAAGAAAAGCCCCTTCTTCCTATTTGCTCTATCAGTGGGCAAATTTGCTCTATCAAAAAGACTATCAATGGGAAAGCAAGGAGCTTGCCTGAGACACATAGAATACAATGAGGATTCAGATGGTGCCTGCCTTCCTCAGTCACTCTCTGAACAAGCCACCCAATCTGTCTGTTTTAGCAGTTATAATTTACTAAACACGTCTCTCTTGTCTCTCTGGGCAACCCCACACATGGAGAGGGATGCTCATGTTATGCAGACCTCATGCAAGACCTATAGCAGCTGCAGGAACTGGTGGGATCCAGCGATTCCTCTGTAGGGTTTTTGCTCTCAAAGGGCTCTTGTAGTCTTGTGCCTTTCCAGAGTGCAGGCCAAGAATCCCATAGGGAGGCTGCAATGTTTGTCGATATGCAGAGGCGTTCTTATATGGGGGGAGCAGGTGTGCTCCCCCCCAGGCGCTGAGTGGGCGAGGGGCGCGGCAGGCGCGCCCCTCCGAAGCAGCGCGCCCACTCCGCGCGTCCCCGGCCTCCGGAGGCTGCGCTCCGAAGGCTGGGGATAAGCCCTCCTTAAAGCGACCGCCCCGTTCGGCGAATGCGCAAACCCTTTCTGAGGGCAAATGGGCTGCCCGTTTGCCCTCAGAAAGGGTTTGCGCATGCGCAAACCCTATAAAAGCCAGCGACGCGTTCAGCTTCTTCATAAAGCTCTCAACCGCCGAACGGGGCGGTCGCTTTAAAGAGGGCTTATCCCCAGCCTTCGGAGCGCAGCCTCCGGAAGCCGGGGATGCGTGGAGTGGGCGCTCAGCCCCGAGCCCGGCTACTTGGGGGGGCGCTCCAACCCCGCCCCCCCAGGCGCCGGGAGGGCTGGGAATGCCACTGTCGATATGTGCAGAGTACATACAGTTATACTGCAGCTCCCTATGGTCTGTAATATACAATCTGTATCTCGACACAACATCATGGCTGCCATAATGATGGGCACTTTGCTAGTAACAAATAAATGTATGAAATAAGGTATTTTTTAAAACTGATCAAAGAACGATCTGTTTCCTTCAGAAACCCAATTGTCGCTATAAAAATTCTGGATTAATTGGTTGCCTCCTGGACCACATAAAAACAGTATGAGGAAATGTCCATTCGACCTAGAGTGAGCAAGCTAATTCCAATTTAGTTCTGCATATATGGTTTTGGGAATGGGAGCCTGAGTATCTGAGTTCTTTATTACTGAACCCAAACAGCTAACAAGGGATTGACAGCGCAACCCTGTGTAACTTTGCACCGGTGTAACAGTAGATGCAGGGCCAGCGGGTGGCGCAGTGGGTTAAACCGCTGAACCATGAGCTGTCGATTGAAAGGTCGGCAGTTCGAATCCGCGACGGGGTGAGCTCTCGTTGCTTGGCCAGCTCCTGCCAACCTAGCAGTTCCAAAGCATGTTAATGCGAGTAGATAAATAGGTACCGTTTGCGGGAAGGTAAATAGCGCTCCGTGTTCCAGCTGCATGCTACGCGCTGTGGCAAGGAGAGTCATGCCGGCCACATGACCATGGAGGTGTCTTTGGGCAACGCTGGCTCTTCGGCTTTGAAATGGGGATGAGCACCACACCCTAGAGTCGGACACGACTGGACTTAATTGTCAGGGGTCACCTTTACCTTACCTTAACAGTAGATGCACCAGTGTAAGTGCACTTACACTGGTGCATCTGCTGTTACACTGGTGCATCTACTGTTACACCGGTGCAAAGTTACACAGGATTGCGCTGTTTGTTTATTTTAGCCCCTATAATGTCAGGAAAGTGACAGTGCAGGTGGGGCTCACAGCAGAAACATTTGGGGAAAAAGCCAATTTGCAGAAGTGGGAGTAAAACGAGTCTAGGATGTGCACACTGAAAAATTAGTTATTGCTCTAAACTAAACAGCTGTTCAGTATAACCTGAATCTGATTGACTTGGATATCAGATTCACAAAAAACGATCAGGGCAACTCCTTGCTATTGCCCCATAAGTTATACCTCTTTGCTGCCCTAATCTTATCATTGGTTGCTACCAAAACTGTAAGTTACAGAGACTGTGGCTGGCAGTGTCAGCAGAAGCCAATGTATAATAGAGGAGATAATTAACAATCCTTCTGAACCCTCACCTACTCCTTCAGTTCTTATCCCCGAAATTTGAATGTGTATAAAAGCATTGACAATAATCTGGAAAAAAAGACACAATTGAAATAGCCAATATAGAGACAAGACACAGCCCAATCCTACCTAACTCCCACACACTGCATCCATCCACAGGGAAGTTTCGGGCTGCAAAAGACTCCTCGAGGTAAGGAAACATTTGTTCCCTTGCACTGTGGTAAGCCCTTGTTTCCCCACTGGGTTTACTCAGGCCTGCTCCGGCTATATACTGTAGCTGGTGCAAGTACAAGTGGACCTGGAAAGGGGGATTGGATATCAGCGCCGCTGCCGATACCAGCCTCGATCCAGCCTCCTCCCCCTCTCCTCTCCATTCTACCCACCTCCTGCCTCCCTCCTGCCCCTGCACTGACTTACCGGTGCCGGGGCTCCTTCCCTGTATCTTTCACTCAAAGTGTATCTGTTACTTTTAAGAGACAGAAGTTATTACAGACAAGAAGTGAAAAAAGTAAAAAGGGGTTGCAGGCTAGGATACTGATACACGGCGCAATCCTGCTTAACTGATCCACTGGGCGGCCCAGGGCCACCCGCTGGATCCTGAGGATCCTGAGCTCCGCCGCAAGCAGGCTCCCCGCAGCGGAAAGTCTACTCAGGGAAGGGGACGCTTGTCCTCTTCCCCGGGTGTAACTGCGGCTGGGGCCGATCGGCCTCCTCGGAATTCCGCCAGCTATTTTGCTGGCGGAAGTTGGAGGAGGCCGTGTAACGGCTCAACCGATCGGCGGGGGTCAGGATTCGGCCAAGACCGATCCCCTCCCCCTCCCCAATCAGCTGGTCCTATCGGCCCCTGCCATTTACTGCCGACCCACCCCCGGCCGCTGTATCCTGACCTGGGTCAGACGGTGGTCCGGTGAGGGCTCCGGTAGTGGAGCAGGGGAGGCCGTCCTTGCGCCATCCTTCCCTGATCTTGAGTCATCGTGAAAGTGCTTTATGGCACATTTGTGACGACTTAGGGTGGTGGAACGCTCGTTCCGCCGCCCTAATTTACAGTAGGATTGGGCTGACTGTTTGGTAAAGCTATGTTAATAATGGAAGCAACGGCAGTGTGTTTGACATTCTGAAGGTTCCTCATGTGAGCAACAGTATGACAATCATGTTTGTGATCTGCACAGCAACCTGTGTTGTGTTTTTAACTGTACAGTTTTTAACTGGAAAGGCAGGGTATAAATTCATAAAATAAAATAAAAATAAATACTTGAATAAACAAATGAGGGAAATGGTACAAAGGAACTTTTGGTTTAGTGATGATATAGTTAATTCGGACAGATATGGTTGCACCTGAGGGTACGGCTTGCTTTCCTTCACACCCGTTTCCTCTTCGAGGTTGCAAGCAGTTTATAAAAATATTTTAATGTTTTTCACCATGCCTGTTTTTACAGTCTGTGACATAAAAGTGACTACCTACCCATAGCATCTGTTCCTTGGAGACTTTGATAATTGGGACAATTGCGTAATTGGCCCATTTCCTCTCTCCACGAGGGAGTTCAAGTTTAAAGGGCTACAGTGTGTGCATATTAAGAGAAAGGAAAAAAAATGTAGTAACACTATAGACCCTATTCATTTCACCGTGAATTCCAGGGTTGAAATATGTCCACTGAGAGAAATCATGCCCTTCTAGCCATCTCTTGCCAAACCCTAGAGTGTGTTTGCTATTTGTTTCTTCCATGAACTTATATCCCTCCAATATGAACAAATATATTGGATTCTCAACCTCATCCACCAAGTTTGACAGGGCAAAGCTTAAACTGATACCACCCTTCCTTCCAATCTTTCCTTATGGAAATGCAGGTATTTTTAATTTTAAAGCCGCTTCATGTCACATTTGATGATGCTTTTAGACAAATTGTGCCCCGAATTGACCACGTACCACTACAAATTATCTTTACACAAGGTTGCCCCAAGGAATATTTTTTTCAGGTAAGCAAATATAATTAAAAGCGACCTTATCTCAAAATATAAATTGATACCTTTTCTCTCTCGTGAACTGACACTTTGAATGCTTCCATCAGAGAGCCGTAAAACAGAGGGTTGCTGTGTTTGCACAAAATAACTGCAGCTTTGTGCTGAAAAATATGCAGCCCAGACTGGTGCTTGTAACATACAGCGTGATCAATTTGCTTATGGATAATCAGGAAATTTGATCACCTTGGTGAACAACTAGAAATAAAACTCATCCAAGTGGCCCTATGGGTGGGGGGGATGAGGAAAACACTGAAAGGCTTCAGTGCCTCCTTGATGAACTACAGAAGGATCCCAATAGAGAGTGTTATCATGTAGCACTGGTGGAAAAGTTGATGGGAGAAAGGTTACCCTAAGATCACAGCTGTAAAATAGAGAAAGAGAAGGCCACTCATGGTTAGAGAAGACACTTAGGAGGACGAATGGAATGTGAGTCCAGAATAAGTTAACTCTGATGAAATCCCCCAGCTTCCAAATCTTTTTCATATAGCTTCAAGTTCTGGACAAAGTGGGGGTGGGGAAGGACAGGATGTGGAACACATCATTTGCTGTACCCTTGGATTTGTTGGTGGCACCCACATCTGACGCCAGCCAGTCCCTCTGCCCCGCCCTGCCCCGCCCCGCCCCACTCCCCTCTTCCTCCTGCTCCTTGGATTTGAACAGGAAAAGAAGAATGGAGATGTTGTAACTCCTCCTTCTTCTCCTCCTCCTCCACATTTCGTCTTCTGCTCTATTTCTTTCTTAAATCCAGGAAATGGAAGGAGGAGAAAGAATGGAGAGGGGTGGATAGAAGCAGGCTCCCCCCACCACTCTACCGCCTCAGGTGGCCTCATGGGTAAGCTGTTCCTGCTCTGGATGGGGATATCCACATTTACAGTTGTAAAAGTAAGTTAAGTAACACACTTTGTGTGAGGTAATGTTCTTTCTGGCAGGCATAGTGGACAGACGTGCAGTAGCGTCACTAGGACGCGCGTCACCCTAGTGACGCTCTGTCATCGTGGCGTGGAGGGTGGGGGCAACCCGGCTCCTCCCCCACGTCGCGTCGCCCTCCCGGTCGCCCTCTGGACGCTCCCAGGCCGGCCCAGGAGCCGGCCTCGGAGCGTCCGACCCTGTCGGCGCTCCAGGGCCTTCTGAAAGAAGGCCCACGCAGCGCGTTCATCCGGGTATTTCCCGGATTTTCGCGCATGCGCAGACCGTTTTGAGGGCAAAAAGCCGACGGGGTCGGATGCTCCGAGGCCGGCTCCCGGGCCGGCCACAGAGCGTCCAGAGGGTGTCACGCGTCATGGAGGTGATGCGTGAGGGGGTGTGCGCGTCACCCCCAGGCGGCCCGCCCCCCCGCCACGATCCAGTGACGCCCCTGCAGACGTGTACAATGTCAATCCAGAGAGGGGATAGCTCTCTTCACAGGAGGCAGAGTCAGAGAACTAATCTTCCCTAGCTCTGGGCTGGCATAGCATGTCCTGTGCTGGCCCAGAGCCATTGCAAACGCTGCCATAATAAGGCAGTTGCCATAAGGCAGAGGTCTACACCAGCCTCAGAGCGCCGGATCCATGCAGTGGGCGGTAAGAAGCCATTAAGTTCACGCTGCTCAGCACGGAGATGTCCTGAGGCAGGGGACAGGGTGTTCTAGGGCAGGGGGAGGGCGGCAACAGGGGTGGACGGACTGGGGAGGGGGGAAGGATTGGCGACGGCAGCGTGCATCAAATCCTTTCCCCCTTTTGTGGCCGGTTTGTCCAACACGGGGCTCCTGGATTTGCGCCAGCGAAATAGCTGCCGCAGATCCAAGAATATCTGTTCGGGTGGCTAGGCTTTACCTGGGATAACGGAACAAACACTCCCTTCCCCCGAAGTGACCTCCCGCCGCCACTTTCCGCCCAGGATGCAGCATTGACTGCACCAGCTTCGCCACAGCGCCGGGCGTAAAGTTAGGCAGGATTGGGTTGTAACAGAAAAGAAGAGAAAAAAAAGAATTCTCAGGGCATTATTTTTTAAAATGTTGAAGGCTTTTGAACTTCTCAGAAGTGTTATAATGAGTATAATAAGTAGTCCTGGCAGAAAAAAAGATTAATTAGTAGGGTGCAGGGGAATCA
The DNA here is from genome assembly GCA_026170595.1 of Plestiodon gilberti rubricaudatus. Lineage (NCBI taxonomy): Eukaryota > Metazoa > Chordata > Lepidosauria > Squamata > Scincidae > Plestiodon > Plestiodon gilberti. The sequence continues at coordinate 50,149,457 of JANXHW010000004.1, read as the reverse complement.
GATAAAGGTGCACAATAAATGTAACTGAAGGCATCCTTAATCCCATGTGTATGGTAAGACCGTAGACTATGTTGATACATGCATATTCATATCAGCAAAGTACTCGTGTGTGTGTGTGTGTGTGTGTGTGTGTGTGTGTGTGTGTGTGTGTGTGTGTGTGTGTGTGTGTAAGAGTGATTTCTTTCTTTATTTCTACATACACATATACTGTATACGTACAGTGAAAGATTTCTTTAGATGTCCTTCCTCTGCACTAACTCACTGGCATTATTTGCTTAGCATGCATACTGGAAATGGGGTCTGAGATGAACTCCTTGTGGCTCCCAGTATGGAATACATACCTCCCAGTATGGAATACTAACTGGTGTTGTGTAATCAAGGCCCTGCTATGGGTTTTGCTATGGGAAGATCAAATGCAGGTAGAAGAGCAAACCAAGCCTAAGACACTCAGGGGGAAAAGAGGTTGTTTTGGGTTGTTTTTTTAAAGTTGTAAAATAACTTCCCACCTTTTGAATATCATTTCTGCTATTTTCTTTCCTTAGGGGATCCTACAGGCAAACTGCTAGATGAGTGGAAACCTTAAGAGAAAAACCTCCTTACCCAGTTCCCCCCCCCTTAAAAATATCCAACACTTTCCATCTTTTTCTTTTATATTTATTTTTATTCTTTTACTTGAGAGTGGTAGTAGTGCTACGAATGTTGTTCCTGCTCTCCATCCTTTTCAGTATCAAAAGGGAGCTTTCTGTGTCAGGGTTGGTCAGGAAGGCAGAGACGACTTATTTTGGGAATCTCATCTATAATCATAATTAGATAATAATTTCCTTTCTTTTCAAAAGGAACTATTTCCCATTCCTCTTTTTGAGGCCTTGCAGAGCTATTTGTGGGGGTTTGTTCACAAGTGCAGTGCCAACGTCTCTAAGGGCGATTATTTCACACATGACATGGCAAGGAGGAACTTGGGATTTGACCTTTAATGCACACTCAGCATAGAGCTGCAGCCAGTCCTGGGTTTTGGATGAGTGCAATGCTGGCAGCAGTGTTGCTGTGGGCCTTGGGGCAAAATCTGGTCCTGGTTCCCCCTCCCTGTCCCATGGCCACCACTGCCACTGGAAACTGGAGTTTCATGGGTCAGGCAAGTGGTTCCTCTCTGATGGGTGTAAGTCTGTCTGCATCCAAAACCCCACCCTGCTGCCACTCCTAGATGAGTACAGTACCCCCACATGTTTTCAAACATGCATCACATTCATCGTTTACAGTTTTAAGCATCGTTTACACAGGTTCAAACATTTTTTAGGTGCGTACCTAAGAGAAAGTAATGTGTGAAAAAGTCCCCGACAGCAGGAAACCCTTTTTAAACCTTCCTTTTAATTGCTTCTTTTAGCAGCTTGAATGGCTAGCACAAAGGATGCAGGGATGGGGTGCCATTTTTGCTGAAGGTGGATAACTTGCCCGTAGCAATGTGTATACACCAAACCTCTCTACTCAGCAGGAGAGGAGTTTGGGCTTGGCATTAGACTGCTGGAGAAGGACAATTATTTATAATATGCAGGGTAGAAAATTAGGCCATTGTACTTCTGCACAGGGGAAAGATTCATAAAAAGTCATACAGAATTATTCTTATATAACTGACAATGACATCGTTGTAAGGCGGAAACACAACTTTATTTGTCTTACTTAAGATGATATATGGAGCACTTGTCTGTTTATTCCGCTGCAAACAGCTTCTGCCAGATACAGCAGTAAGTCCCTTGGGGTGATCCACTGATAGTTATATGTTACTTGAGCAAAATCTCTCAAGTGAGTTCCTACTTACAGGTATCCATTATTTTAAATTCAAGGGATTTTGTTGTTGTTGTTGGCTGGATCTTCTTGCAGGAGAATAATGTTGCACGTAATATTGCTTTTTAAAATCTAAATTGTGTCATAACACGGGAACATTTCAACTACTTGCATTTGTGCTTCCGAAGCAAAGGATGTATTGCTAAAGGGGGAAAATGTGTCAATAAATTGGCGTAATAATCCAATCTGGCTCGGGCTAAAGGGATGTTTCTTTGTGGGATGCGGCTCAGACCTTAGCAAATAGCAGGCTACATAATTAAGCCACTGTACCTTAGCATTCCTGGAAGCTTATGGGCAGCTCAGAGGCACAGGAGTGACAATCAGGAGGTAAGCAGAGGAAATGAACAGGCAATATTGCCCACCCACACTTCATTCTTTGTCTCCCTTGCCGTTACCTCACCCTCTCCCTGGGATTAGAAGAACATGTCTTCTATTCTTCGCACAGTTACATTTGTATAATTCAGAGCTAGATTCTGAGCTGGGGGACGACGACGACGACCCTAATCATCAGTATTAGCCAGTGAGCAAAAATAAACACCAGAGTCTCTTCCCTCCCCCCACTCCAATACATTTCCTAGCTTTTCTCATTTGCACAATATTTTAAAAGTAAAAGCTGCAGTTACGATGCTGCTAAGAGATGGGGAAAGAGCAGAACACTCAAGGGGGTTGGTGGAAGCAGCGTAAGAATAGGTGTTTTCTTTGCCACTCACTAAACAATCTAGGTCTGTGCTGTTTGAGGGAAGAGAAAGAGTATTAAATACTGAATGATGTGGACAATAGGTGCCCCCCGACACTGTGATGGTGCTACCCCCCCCATTCTTGTTATGCTATTATTATGTAGTCATATTAATTGAAGCCACAAGCTGCAGTCTTGGTTATCTGGCCCTCAAGAGTATACAGGTAAAATCCCTCCTGGAATCATCTGGATTCCTGTCAAGCAGCTCAATAGCTCCTGACAATTACACTCCAAACCACGATTGAAAAAAAAAAATTGGAGCTAGCAGACAGCAAAACCTTTATTTTTTTTTAAGGCCATATTTTCTGCACGTGATCGTAGAAGCCACATAATCTGTTTGGTGTCCGGATTTCTGATTTGGTCAAGCTGACGATTATGACCTCGGCTACCTGCTTTCAGCAAGTGATTCTGATGAGAATGGATCCAATTAATGACTGGTCTTTTTAGAAGTGCTTTGAGATCCTTGAATAAAAGATGCTGGGGATATGCAAAGCATTATTATTATTCAGAGTTAACAACCAAATATCAACCACTCGCACTTATCCATCTGAGCAGTATGCTCTCGAGGGAAGAAAACACATATCTTGTCAGCAGACAGTCGTCTTAAAGTGGGTTATAAAACCACCTTCTTGATCACCATCTGGAGTAACATTCACAACCAAGGGATACCAGATGTGTATGCATGGAGTGATACAACCCACTTTCTCAATCCATTAGACATAAAAGAGTTACAGCGTGGGATCCAAGTTAGTCTGGTAGCTTCCCTTGTACACTCTGAAGAACGGGTGCTCCAGGGGATTAAAAAAAAAATACACCAAAACCCAAAATGACCACAGAGAGACATAGACAAACATGACAAAAATTTCAAAAGGAGCAATAATCATTAGTCATATACTTATCTATTATGCAGTGTTGCAAATTGAGAGGAACATCTTCCTAGCACCTGCATGAACTAGTTTACTCCTGGGAAAAAGAGATGCAGTCACTTTTGTCGTTCCAATTGTTAATCCAAATGGTGCTGAAACGGATTGCTGATTTTATCACAATAAATTACATGGAGGCCTCAATAAAATCATTGCAAGCGACATCACAATGTATATATCCCAGTATAAAGATCTCTCTCTCTCTCTCTCTCTCTCTCTCTCTCTCTCTCTCTCTCTCTCTCTCTCTCTCTCTCAATCAGATGCCTACCTGTCCATTTGTCATGATTTCAGGGGTTTTATGGAGAAATACAAATTTAAGACAAGTAAAATGGAGGCCAGAGTGCGGTTTGCAAATAACTCTCGTTATGCGCTTGTCTCTTATAAGCATATACTAAGGAAGCTACCTTTTTACAGTAGTGAGTCAGACCATTACATGCAATGTCTGCACTGACTGACACCAGCTTTCCAGAGTTCTAGATGGGTCTTTTTCCCAGCGCTACATGAAGATACCAGAGCTTTCTGCATGTAAATGGAGTGCTTCGTTATTGCGCTATGGCTCCATCCCCAGGTCGCTTTAAGCCAGCTAGTTATTAGTTGATTTTTCTAAATGGAGAGGCTGGAGGTTTGGGTGAATGACTCTAATGTGCAGTGAGGAAAACTGCTTCCATATTATTATGAACTGCAAGGGCAAATGTGTCAGGCAATAGCAGAATGGGGTAATACCCCACAGAGGGGAGGCAGTCTGCAGCTTGGAGTTGGTTACTGCAAATTAGGGGTTGGGTTGGGTCCCAAAGCAAGAAAACAGGGTTTCTTTGTTAGGACTGTTTTTTGGTCTGATTTTTTTTTTTAAATGGAAGGAGGTTAAATAAGGTTCCTACTTGGCTGACAGGTCCCAGATGGTGATGCTGGGAGACGCCTGTTCGGCGCCCTGCCCCTTACAGTGTGGGGTGCCACAGGGTTCTATTCTGTCTCCCATGCTTTTTAATATCTACATGAAACCATTAGGGGAGATCATCCAGGGATTGGGAGTTGGGTGTCACCAATATGCTGATGATGCCCAGCTCTATCTCTCCTTGCCATCTCGCTCCAGGGTGGCTGTGGAACTCCTGGAGCACTATCTGGAGCACTGCCTGGGGTCTGGATGAGGGCTAATAGGTTGAGATTGAATCCAGAAAAGACAGAGGTCCTACTGGTCAGGAAAGCTTCGATGCAGGTACTGAGTCACCTGCCCGTTCTGAATGGGGTTGCACTCCCCCTGCAGGAACGGGTGCGCAGCTTGGGAGTGCTTCTGGATTCACAGCTCTCCCTGGAAAGCCAGGTGGCGACTGTGGCCAGGGGTGCGTTTGCCCAGCTTTGGCTGGTGCGCCAGCTACGGCCGTACTTGAGTCGATCGGACCTGACCACGGTGGTCCATGTCTTAGTGACTATAAGACTGGATTACTGTAACGCGCTCTACGTGGGGCTGCCCTTGAAGACGGTTCGGAAGCTGCAATTAGTGCAGAATGCGGCGGCCCGGGTGGTCGCTGGAGCTAGGCGGTTTGACTCTGTTGAGCTGCTGCTTCAGCGGCTGCACTGGCTGCCCATTCGTTTCCGGGCCCAATTCAAGGTGCTGGTAATGACCTTTAAAGCCCTTCATGGTTCGGGTCCAGGATATCTGAGGGACCACCTTCTCCCATACATTCCGGCCCGCTCACTTAGGTCATCTGAGGGGGCTCTCCTGCGAGAGCCACCTCTATCGCAAGTTAGGGGAGTGGCAACACGTGGACGAGCCTTCTCTGCTGTGGCGCCACAACTGTGGAACTCCCTGCCAGGGGATTTGAGAACCACCCCCTCCCTCATTACTTTTCGGCGAGGGCTCAAAACATTTTTGTTTCGTCTAGCGTTTGGGTGATGGGTCATGGTCTGCCTCCTGTGTCTCAAGATGCTCTGCCAAGCTGCTTCTCTGCTCTATACTGTCGCCCCCTCCCCTAGTGGATTTTATTGTTTTTAAATTTGTGTATGGTTATGTATTGTTTAAATTTATTTTATGTATTATTTTAAATTATGTATTTTAACCTTTGTTGTAAGCCGCCTTGGGCATTTGCCTTTCGGCATAGGAAAAGGCGGGATATAATTTTTTAAAATAAATAAAATAAAATAAGAGGTTTTCAAGTCTTGATATTTATTTTATTTTATTTCACATTTTTTATACCGCCCTTCCTCCAAGGAGCTCAGAGTGGTGTACATATTTCCTCCCCTCCTTTTGTCCTCACAACAACCCTGTGAGGTAGGTGGGGCTGAGAGATAGTGACTGGCCCAAGGTCACCCAGGAAGCTTCATGGTTAAGCGGGGATTTGAACCTGGATCTTCCAGGTCTAGGTCCGACTCCCAAACCACTACACCATCGTGATATGCAGAAGTATTGATACCTGCATACATTTAAGCTTTAGCTAAGGTACAACTATAGGTACAGCAAGGACCCGGTATCCATGGGAGATAGGTTTCTCCCCCTGTGGATACAGGAAACCCGTGAATAGGTGGAAATGCTATCCTTGCACCCCCTATGCCCCTTACCTTTATTTCTTGCTTAAACATCTTGCTTAAACAGTTCTGGCTTAAACAGAATGCTATAAGCAGCTGCTTATAGCACAGAGTCGGAATGATTCCACCACCACTGGATGCAGTGCATGCCCCATTGGCATGGCTGCATCATTGCTGGAAAGTTGGATAGGATTGGGCCTGAAGTCTCAATTGTGTCCTCCATTACAGCACAAGCCTACGCATGTCTACTGAGAAGTAAGCCCAATTGAGTTCAATGGAACGTATTTCCAGGAAAGTGTGCATAGGATTGCAGCCTTCAGCTACAATTAGGCTTACCATACATCCCGGAATGGCCGGGACCCTCCCGGATTTCGGGGTCCCATCCCAGCATCCCGGGAGGTATGGTGGCCATCCCGGATTCCTGGAAAATCTGGGGGTGCCGCCAGCACCATTTTTCCTCACGAAGCGCGTACAACGCGGCCCGGAAGCCCTTTGTTCATAAGGGCTTCCAGGCCGCGTTGTGCACGAGGCTCGCCGAGCCGCACACAAGCAGCCTGGAAGCAGAGGGGTACCCAGGCTCCCCAGCAACTGGGGCGGAAAAGCCCGCCGCCCCATTATGCAAATTAAGTAAGTAATTTGCATAATGAGCTTTCGGGTTTTTTTAAAAGTTTTTTCGCGGTTTTTCCGCAAATTTAAAGTGTAAAAACAGGGATTTTCAAAGTGTGTGTGTGCTTTGCGGCCACTCAAAGTGTGTGTGTGCTTTGCGGCCACTTATCTGATCTCCAGGACATTCCTCCAGCAGGCTGGCAGCAGCAGCGACGATCGCAAACCTGCCGGACTCGGAGTTTGCTTGCGCATGCCCAGTCCGTCCTTGCTAACTCCCTGGGTTTGCGCATGCGTAAACTCCGGAAACTCCTGCGCCAGGGCACACAGCCTCTCCCTGCTCCGGGCGCAGGAGTTTCCGGAGTTTACGCATGCGCAAACTCAGGGAGTTAGCAAGGACGGACTAGGCATGCGCAAGCAAACTCGGCAGGTTTGCGATCGTCGCTGCTGCTGCCAGCCTGCTGGAGGAATGTCCTGGAGATCAGATAAGTGGCCGCAAAGCACACACACACTTTGAGTGGCCGCAAAGCACACACACGCTTTGAAAAACAGGGATTTTCACTTTAAATTTGCGGAAAAACCGCAAATAAATATTCAAATTAAAGGATTCCCGCGCCCCACTCCCGAGCCTCTCCGCCCCTCCCAGAGCCTCTCCGCCCTGATGCCCTGGGGCCCACCGCCCCACCGCACCATGTCAGCGGACGCCTCTGCCTGGAAGCCCTTATGAATGAAGGGCTTCCAGTCGCGTTGTGCACACGAAAGCCCTTTGTTCTTAAGACCCCCCAAAAATCAATTTTTGCCCCCCCAAATGTCGGGGGTGTCCCTGATTGGGTCATCAAAAATATGGTAACCCTAGCTACAATCCAATACACGCTTACAAGGGAGTAATTTCCATTGATTTCCGAAGGATACACTTCTAAGTAAACATGCATAGGATAGGATTGGGTGGTTACTTGCCATTTTTCTTCTGAACTAAAAACCTCCAAACAATACATTATTGCCTTTCCTTGCAAAGAATGCGCTTAAGCCCCCATCATTTTGGTCACCGTCTTCGGTCTCTTTTCCATCTCTACAATATGAGCAGGCTGTCCTTCAGGTAATCTGGTCCTAAGCCATTAAAGGTTCTAAAACTCCATACCAGCACTTTGGATTGAATTATTATAAAGGAGGTGAGGAACTTGGATAGGTAGCAGGACACGTTACCTCTTTTGCAGATGCTGAAACCTTCAATGAATCTCCCAGCTTCATTCCCTCCCCTCCATCTGCCCAGCCATACCAGCTTCCTCCAGTTTCTGATCACCAGCAAAGACTGATGACAAATGGCAGCAGCTGCTCCAACAAGGTACTTCAGGCAGCAGATAGAGGGAGCAGTAAACAAGGATGGATCACTCATGTTTGTGGGTCTGGGTGTCCAGACACCAAAACACAAATATGAGCAGCCTGAATGCAAACACGAAACTAGCTCTCACCCACAACCCTACGCAGGGTGGTGCACAGGCTGAACGTTCTGCTCCAAGGAACCCTTTCCCTCTCCCTCTGTGTACATTTCCTCATTATTTTTCTCTGCAGCTGTGATTTCTCATGGCTAGTCACTGACAGTATATAAAATGCATGAAATCCCTCCAACAAACACTGCATTGAAACAGTTTTTAAAGTTGGGGGAAAAAATAACAGGAAATTCACACTTAGGCCCTTGAGGATGAAACATGACATACGTCCACCAACACTTATGCACACTGGGGGGCATTATAAAAGTAAATAAAGGTCACACCATGTTGTCTGGCTGTTCGAAGACATGCCTTTTGCTATTAAGTTGTCATTTCCTTTCTTTCTAACTCCTTAACATTAGGGTAGAACTTGGGTTTCTGACTTTGGTTGGTGAAATTGACCTCCTTGTGTTTTATAAAGCAGTCCACAAAGTGTCCGCGTTTACAGACTAACATTTTACATGCTCCTTGACATTTTACAGGCTGCCTCAAACAAAGCTGTGCCTTGCCGACTGAGGGGCAACCTAAAATCAAGCCACAAACGAAATTAGGTTGAGCACAGATGCATTTTGTTCATGATATGTTAGGGAGAATGTAACTACTAGAGCCTCTTTTAAGACATGCTGACAGCTCGCACTGACAAAGTTGCAGGCTGGTCCTGTCCCCTTCTGTACCTGTTGCAATGGAAATAGAGGCAAACGTGACCATGGTACTCTTTGTGAGATAAGCAGGGCAGGACCGGATCACTGTGTCCTTGTTGCCAGTCGGACCAGACTCCTCTGAAGCTGAGGCTGAGGTGGTCAGACAAGGCAACCATAGGGTCAAGGCAAAGGCTGCAATCCAGCACACAATGAGGGTCCTTTCATGGGATTTAAGCAGCAGCCTAACTAGCAGATTATCTAGTTTGGTGGTCTACAACAGGTGGGCTGCAGCCCAACCTTAGCTGGATTGTGGCAGTCTTGTTGCCACCATTTTGTTTCGAGGCTCAGTCCTGCCTCGAAGTCCTGCCCATTCTGAATGGTAGTCAAGCCTAGGATCCTAGATGAGGTAAATTCTGTGTAGATGTTGGCTTTGGTGGGTTGGCTTTGGCTAAGCTTAGCCCACCAATCTTCAGTGGGGCCCCCTCAGTCTTCCACTCATCCATCTGCTTTCCCCCTGCTCTCTGTGGTGCCTCACCTCTCTTCTTCCTCTTCTTCCTCCTTTCAAAACTGAGCACACACTGTTGCCATGTTACTCTCTGTCCCTCCTGTTTTTCCAATTGACCTAGAAGAAAAGAAGGGCAGAACAACTGGAGTAGCACATGTTGACTGGACACTACTGGTTGGGAAAAATACTGTGGCCACTCACTTGTCCACCCCATCATCCGCTGGGCTCTTGACGGTGTGTCCTATGTTGCAAGTTCATGCTGAGGTGGCTCTTGACCACACCACTGGTCTAGTTGCTCAAACCAAATTGTCCTATTGTTACCTGTAACCTCTACTGCCATTTCCTGGCCATACACCGCTGATCCCAGGATTGTTAGGGTTCTTCACTATCCTTAATTTCTTAAATTCAGGTCATAGGAAGGGGCTTTTTGGGGTTTTCATGATCCACTATTGAGATCCACCATTGAGACTCCTACTCAATGACCAGACCAAAAGGAGATAGGAGCACTGGTACGTTGATCCCACCAATGTCCAAATCCAACGAAGCACCACAATGTGACATTTCTATATGTTTAACCTGTGACTACATTCTTATCTGCTATGAACAGAAGGAAGACAGAACAATTCAGTGGCATGAAAACAAAAGTGGATGAGCAGGTCTGTAATTGTGTTAGGTACCTTGGGAGTAGATAAGGTGGCCGTCAACAGCTGAACATACTTGATAACAAAAGGCCCACTGTTTATCTTGACTTGAGAGCTGTTAGGCTACATCCAACTATCCCTTCTCTGGTTTGGGGACCACTTGCATTTTGTCGAGAGACCTCGAGTTATTATGCTGTCCTCGTAATACAGGTTGGTTACACCTTCTCCGGACATCGGAAATCCAGACTATTCCAAAATCCAGATACTTTGGGGGCTATGACTTAAAAAAAAAAAACTTTTTCCAGCACCTGGCTAGCATAGCACAAGGCATAGCACAATATATTAAAAATATTGCATAAAATTACCTTCAGGCTACGTGTATAAGGTGTATATGAGACAAATGAATTTTGTGTTTAAACTTGGGTCGCATCCCCAAGATAAAATTTATGCAAATATTCCAAAATCCAGACAAATCCAAAATCCAGATAACTTCCCGTCCCAAGCAGTCCAGATAAGGGATACTCAACCTGTATATATGTTGGGTACCAGTTCTTATTCTTCCAGGGATGCATGCTTGATTCCTTGCAATGGTGGCAGCCATGTTTGTTTAATGATGTGCCAGCTTTGTTCACATGCGCTGGGTGGGCCTGATTTTAATATCAAAAGCAGGTGAAGGGAGTCAGACCTTCCCATGCCCTCACCTCATTGCTGTGCATCACTTGTGCTATTAGAGTTGGACTGGAAGGAAAAGGAGTTCAGGTGATGGACCACGGGGAGGTAAAATGAGGATGGGTTCAGTTCCCCCGATATTAAAATTAGATGCCCAAACTCCGCTTTATACCTGAACTGGGCAGACATAAGAGACGTTTTCTACATGACTAGCAGATAAACTGCAATGAAGCACAGTAGGAAGAGACGAGTAGCAAATACTGACACCAGCTAGGGAAGATCCAGTAAAACAAGAAAGAACTGGATGTGCAGGCTTTCAAAAGAGGCTGGAACCTCAAAAGACTTCCCCCAATATTGAATTGTGTCTGAAATAACTGTATTGTGCTCTAACCGTGCTCTCGACATTAACAACTCATTCCTAACTCTTGGCACTTTTATGGTGAATCTTGTGAATTTAAGGTTTCTTAAACCTTCAAACCACATGACTTACTATAAATCACAAGTATCTTCTTTCTCAGTAGAGAGAAGCTTGAACATGTGGCTGTCATCTATTCTAGAGGTTGACAAAAGACCAGAATAACAAAGGACCACATTTTATTTATATGGAAGCCCTTGATTTTAGAGCTAAAGTGAGGACTTCTTCTGTGTGTGTGTGTGTGTGTGTGCGCGCGCGCGCACACACACACACACACACACACACACACACACACACACACACACACACACACACTCGTGCATTGCTAGGCAAACCTCTGTGAGTTGACAAAATACATTTTCTGCTCTGGAACACTGTTGCTCACATTTTGACAGTGGGCACAATCCAGATAAAGGGAAACTCTTTTCCCACAGTCTTATAGATTTCAGCGGAAGATAGCTATGCAGTGAAATATAGGGGATAATTTTTCATTTTATAACTGTTTGGATTATTATTTTCTGAGCATGACACCTGTAGTTCTCACAAATAAATGAACGTTTTATAATTAGTGTTAGGATGGTTCACCCATTAAAGATTTCTCAATGATATACAGCGCAATCCTATACATTTTTACTCAGAAATAAGTCCCACTATGTTAAATGGAGCTTACTCCCAGATACATTTGTATAGGATTGCAGTGTAACATCGCAATCATATGCATGTCTACTCAGCAGTAGGCCTACTCCCAGGGAATTGTGCATAGAATTATAGCCTTACAGCGCAATCCTGCCTAACTATACACGGCCGGCCTAAAGGGTCGACTGTTGTATCCTATGGCCATTGCGGCCTGCCCTGGCGCGGCACGGACGCACCTCAGGAGAAGAGGACATTTGTCCCCTTCCCCTGGTGTAAGCGGCATGGGCTGTAATGGGCCTCCTTGGATGCATGACAGGTCTGTAGCTGGCGTACAACCGGGGAGGCTGAGTAAGGCCGGCCCAGGCTGCAACGGGGCATAGGATATCGGCGCATCTCATCATTGATATTCTCGCCCTCTCCCAGCTTGGACTGGCCAGTGGCCCCCTCCCTCGCTGCCCCTGACCACCCCCACCATGCCCCCCTGCCCCCTGCACCGAACGGTGCAGCACTCACCTGTGGCGGGCGGCATGGGTCCAGGTAGGTCGTGGAGTGAGCGGTGCCGGCTTCTGCGACGGTGCCGCTTACTCTCTTGGTGTCAAAAATGTCCTTATAGTTGTGCAGGATTGCCCTGTTAATCATCTGGCTTTTAACTGATTAATCAATTATTTTTAAATACATCTGCATATTACCAAAACTTATGTATAGGAGTGATTTTGAGGATATTGAAGGAAATGTGACAAATTATTTTGATAAACAAATCAGCATTAATTGTTAAACGGAAATGTCATATTGAATATTTTCGTATTACAGTAACACATTGAGTCAAAATGTCTTCAAAAAATTAAAAAGTGCCTTTTAGTCTCAGCCCCACCAATTAAAATTCGCCCCACCAATCAATCAACTAAAACTTGATTAATCGACTAATTAAATTGATTAAAGCTTAGAGCCCTGCGTATTATGTGATCAGTTTCCATGCATCATTGCTTTCTATTATGTCAGATAATTACCGAATAATGGCACCCATTGTTTAATATATCAGGATTGGAAGTCTGAGCTTGAATAGTATGGAGAGGTGACAAAGAATAAAGAAATCCAATTTGCCACCCCAAATAAGTATCTGTATAAGTGCCTGATACTACCAATGTTGTTCACTTTTTAAATGGCATTAATTTCAGTAGGACTGCACTCTTGTACACAGGACCAACTGAAATACGTGGGACTTACTTCCAGGTAAATATGCATAGGAACAGGCTGTACAAGAGTTAAATGTGGGACCTGGTAATCAAAATCATGACATTGGCTCAATTCTTAGATTATGCTTTTTAAAAAATGATGGTGGGGGATTTGCATTTGTAAACTGACAGTGCCATCTGACAGAGCCATTTAATAATTTGATTTTGTCTGTAAACCGCTTTGTGAACTTTTTGTTGAAAAGTGGTATATACCCGTAAATACTCTTAATAATAATAATAATAATAATAATAATAATAATAATAATAATAATCTGCCATTGTAGTCCCATTATTTTATTTTATTATTATATTTTATTATATTTTTATTTTATTATATTATTTTCTCCATAATCATGGGCATCTGAATACCTGTACTTATACTGGGGGGTGGGGGAAGCTTCACCTTGATTTTAAAAGCCACAATTCCCTTTCTCTTCCGTTCAGTTGGGCTTTAGGGAGAATGCATTGAAATAACAGAAACCCAGGTTTTGCAACAGTACTACCTAGTGGTTTGAACCCCAAAGCAGTCATGCATCAGTTCCCATTTCAAGAAATGTTGGCTTTTGTCCAGCAATCGTTTTCAAAGTCTTGAGAACAGAACTGGACAAAATACTGTACTGAAATTGTACTTTCTCATAGTTGGGATAACATCAGAGCTGAACTTTTGTAGCTGTGCTCACACATGCACAACAATTTTCTTCTTGCTGGGTAGAGAATATCAGAACTTGTTGGATCAATGTTGTTAAAACTCTGTTTGGCGGTCAGCAGTATGATGGCTGGCAAGGTAAAAATGAACCGTGTAGTGAAAAAAAACAACACCTGGATTTTGCAGGATGAATGTTTGATTACTGTGATTTCTTCCTCTGAAGGCAAAGCAAGAAAAGACTACAAGACAGCATTAACTAAAGTGAGAAGGCATTCCAGCAATGACTTTTATTGCCATCCCATAAGACTGCACCAATATAAATGGCCATTGAATGAGCCCGATAGGTTTTCTCCCTGGCCAGGGTAAACAGCAAGGTGGCTGACATTGCAGATGACCACCAAACTATTCAGGAAGGTAAAAGCCAAAGTAGATTGTGAAGGGCTCCTCTCCAAACTGGGCAAATGGCAACCCAATGACAAATGCTGGTTTAATGTCAGTAACAGCGCAATCCTGCCTAAGTATCCGGTGGGCCCAGGCCGCCTGCCGAATCCTATCCCCGTTCCGGGATTGGCCTAGAGGTCTACTCGGGGAAAGGGGAGGTTCGTTCACTTCCCCCGATGTAATGTGGGGAAGCCCCAATGGGCCTCCTTCGATTTCTGCCAACTATTTTGCTGGCGCAGGTCCGAGGAGGCCATGTAAAGGCTGCGCCAGCATGGGAACAGGTCAGGGATATGGCGGCCACCATCCCCGCCCCCCAGGCCGGCTCGGTCAATGGCCCCCCTTCCTCACCGCCCGTACCGCCCCTGCCGGTGTTGCATTTACCTTCTCCGGCAGCCGCGGGGACAATCCGGCGGTGGAGTGAGGGCAGCCAGCCTCTGCGCCCGCCGCCCTTACTTGAAAGTCGTAGCGAACATGCTTAATGGCACGTTTGCAACAGCTTGGAACGGCAGAGCAATCGCTCCGCCATTTTAAACATAGGCGGGATTGTGCTCTACAGCGGCGTCGCTGGAGCATGGCGTGCGGGGCGGGCAGCCAGGGGGGTGACGCGCGCCCGCGCGCACCCGCCCCGAGGCTCTGAGCCCCGCGCCCGCGCGCCCACATCACCGTACGGAGGCTCTGAGCCCCCGGGAGCGTCCCAAGACCTTCTCCCGGGCTCGGAGCCTCTGGACGGGCGACGTGGGCGGGCGATCCGAGGCTTCTTCTGGCCTCGGAGCCGGAGAAAGCCCCGGAACGTCCACCACGACTGGCGGTGTCCGGGGCCTTCTGAGAAGGCCCACGGCGTCAGCGTGCTATTTATTCTTTTTTTCGCGCATACGCAGAATGGAAATGGGCAGCCCTTGCCTCAAAAACGTTCTGTGCATGCGCGAAAAAAGAATAAATAGCCCACCGACGCCATGGGCTTTCTCAGAAGGCCCCGGACACCAGAAGAAGGTCGCCTTCTCAGAAGGCCCCCTCCCCTGGAAAGAGCGTCGCTGGGCGCCGCCCCGGGGGGGCAGGGGGGTGACGCGCGCCCCCCTCCTGATTCCGGGTGACGCGCATCCAGTGATGCTACTGGTGCTCTATGTGTAAAGTTCCAACATCACACATTAAGCAAAAAATCCCAACGCCACATGTACACTGATGAGGGTTCTGAGGTGTCTGTGATGAACCAGGAAAGAAATATTGAGGTCCTGTTGAATAACTCAATAAAAATATTAACTTGGTGCACTGCAGAGGAGGAGCCCATTTCAATCTGTTTCGCATTTGTCTGAGTCAAATGCAATGGGAGTAACAATCCATTTCAGTATGGAGTCAGGTCTGCTTCATTCCCTCAGTTTTGATTCCCACAGCCAACTACAGCAAATACAGAGGAATGGGGGGGGGGGAGAGAGAGAGAGACAGAGAAAGAGAGAGAGAGAGAGGGGGGGGAACATGAGGAAACTCTTATGGATTGATGATGGAAATTCTCCAATAGTGAACTCAAACATATTCTTGCCAAAGTGTCTGAGAATAGGACAGACTTCATAGAGTGCATTGAAATATCTTAGGAGTTCTATAATACATAAATAAAAGTTTATCTTGATCTCATGAGTTACCATTCCCAGTTAAGTACGCTGCCCTACTCCCAGTAGTGGCAGCTAAAAGTATGATTTTTTTTCAGTATCATGAAGTGCAATACAAGTGATAGTGAGCTTGAAAAATTCATCCTGAGCTATGGTGGTTTCTTTTTAAGCAGAGATTTTACCATTCTGAAAACAAGCTCTTGTTCTTGAAATGGAAGTGACACAGTACTCCAGGTGAAGCAAACTAGAGCAGTGGTGTTGTTAGAGGGGGATGGGCAGTACAATAAGTGGTGCACAGCGCAACTCGGTGGCCCCGCCCACTTGCTGTTGGAGCCATTCCTGGTGGTGAAGTCAACGCGCAGGGAGTCTCTTGCGTGTTGCCTTCACTACCCGGAATGGCTCCAACGGCGAGTGGGCGGGGCCACCATGTAACATCAAGTAGCGCTGTGACCAAGTACCATCCCCCCTAGCAACACCACTGAGGTAGAGCCCCAACTGGGCTCATGAAACCAGGGCCTACTGACTAGCCTGAGCAACAAGGATCTTATGTATTCCTTAAGTTAGGCCACCCAAATCTTATCCTGCCTTCCCCCTTGAATGCAGCAGGGTCTCAGGCTCCTTGGGCGCAATTCTAGGGAACGTTAAAACGGCGGAGCATGTGCTCCGCCATTCGAACGTGTCACAAACATGCCATAAAGCATGTTCGTGACAACTCTGGAGTAAGGGAGGCCAGCGCAAGGCCAGGTTCCCTCACTCCGATGCTGGACCAGGACCATCAGATGGGCAGCCTGGGCGCAAGATCCGACGGGCGGCCCTGGGCCACCGGCCGGATCCTTACGCAGGATTGCACTGCCAAAGAATTATTGTGAAGCACTGGCCTGAGGCATTGCTGTGTGACATATATTTTCTCTATTAGCCCACCTGATCTTGATGATTCTAGAAGAGCGCTAATATATAAAACTGCAAGGTAAATCAATTAAACAGCTAAAACATAGTACATGTTATCTGCCCTCTCATACTGTAAACCAGCATAACTGCTAACCCAGCCTTGCAAATTATACCATTACAATATGCTTAAGAAAAGATAGATCAGGACCTACCAGTGGGTGTTGTTACCATATGCGGATGCTGGAAAAACGGGAGAGAATGTTACTTGCAGATGGGTACCAACAAAAGATCAGATTGTATTTGTGAGTCTCTTATTGAAAAGTTTTAGAGCCACTGGAAAAGTTAAAGAAGTTTTCCATCAGCATTTTTTCGTTTGCGGATCTACTCCTGATTGACATGAGGTGTAAACGACGATGAGAGAAATCAACTTGGCTATCTTTGCAAAAGTTATATCTCCGGCCATATCTTGCACTGCTGATTTCATTTTTACTAACAGCTGATACAAGGCAATTGTAGCACAGTAGGTAACAGCCTTCATCTTGGCACCAGCCATCAGTATCAAATGTTTCTCTCTGCCCCTTGCTAGTTGTACCACTTCGCTCATTCCAGAAGAATTACCCTCCCTCTTGCTAGGGTGCTACGCCGTTCCATATGGACTACCTAACAAAGATCACAAAATGTACTGCTCAGCATTAAAACAGCAGTTCACTCTGCTGTCGCCTGACCTTTCCAACCCCAATCAGAAATGAAGTGTTATGCTGTGAACAACACTGCTGGCTAAAAAGCTATACTACAGGTATTTTGTTCTTCGTTTCAAAAATCCTTCCATAACTCTATGCCTTGGAGCAAAGATGAGGGCAAAGTAGTTTGGCAAAGACTAAGTACACTTCTGTCTCTTTGCTACTCTGGGAGTGCAGTAGGCCTTGGTGTAGGTAGGAAGCCTAGTGGAGGATGGATCAGGTCTATCTCGAATTATCTCAGAGATCAGACACTATGGGTTACATTCTGACCTCTCATGCTGCCAGAGGAGCTTCAGTGTGAAAGGTTAGGATGCACTCTCCAATATGTGCAGTATCAGTGCCAGGCATCATCATCATCATCATCATCATCACCACCACCACCACCAGTTTCATACTGGTTTTCAACTAAAAGAAAAAAGTTTACAAAGGTGGTTTACGTAGCAAAATAAATGAAAAGATGGTTTCCTGTCCCAAGGAAGTGAGTGTAATGCTACACTCATTGATGGGAAACTTGGACCTGAACTATACACTACATTTGCCACATGACAGTGCAGGACAGGTCATTTTTTTACCCTTGTGCTGCAACCTTGTGGGGCTGCAGCTGCAGATCAGGACCATGGTGCGGGTCAAATATGCTTGCAGCAGAATGAGGTGGTAGAATGGATTGTGCTGCATGCTTTTTTAAAATATTCCAACACACACACACACACACACACACACACACACACACACACACACACACACACTGCAAGCAGAAATAAGCACAGGTGCAAGTGAACTAGACTACGAGCTTTCTTTGGAATGTTACAGGATTTTACTGGCAGATTATTGTTATTTTTTGTAATGTGGGGGAGTATTCAGAAACATGACACACCTCTGCGGTCCAGATTGGCCCAGTTGACTCTATCACGATTCTACCAACTCATTCACGTGTAAACCAGACCTAAGCAGAATGAGGCTGCTGACTAGCAACAGCAAGCAGGACTTAAATTCCAGAGCCACTTGTATTCCAGGGTCAATTCTAGACTACATGGGTGACCAAACTTGCTTAATAGAAGAGCCACATACAATAAACTTCAGATGTTTGAGAGCCGCAATATTTAAGAAGCATTTAAATTCTTAAATATATTTACTCACCATGAACATTACACATATTTTAATCCAGTGGACTCTCAGTTTATACCTGGTAAATAATCAAAGCTTGAAAACTTCTTCTTTACCTTTTATATTAATTGTGGTGCAAAAAGGAGCTCAGCCAACTCTGAGAGCCGCACATTATATGTCAAAGAGCCGCATGTGGCTCTAGAGCAGGGGTGCTCAACTTGGAAGTAGGTAGGGGCCAAAATGAATAGACTAAACTTCTTCGGGGCCACACGGGGGGGCGTGTCAAGGAAACGTGATGTCACTTCCTCAGGAAGTGACATCACAGGGGGTGTGTCCATGAGCCGGAAAATATCCAGAAAAGCAACATATTAATAAATAAAGATATTTACAGAATTAAAAATTTGGATTTACCCTCCCGCCGCGAATCCGAGCCTCCTCCTCACATGGAGCAGCGACAGCGCCAACGGGACAAGCCCCAAAACCTCCACGCCCGTTGGCACACAAGAGGAGACGCGGCTCTTCCGGCTCCTGGCCGAATGCCAGGAGACTCCAGCTGATCGGCGGCGATCAAACGCCGCCTTCAGCAACGGCCTCAAAGCCTCCAGGCCAATGTGTTTGCAAGGCTCAGTGACTTCGTCCTTCTCATTCGGCGACCCGAGCGAGAAGGCTGCACAGCTACGCAGCTGGAGCGAAGACATCGGAGATCCCTCAGCGCTCTCTTCGTAAGCAACGCTCACCAAGGGATCCCCGATTTCTTCAGGGGGCACCGGAAATCCTTCGGAGGGCCGCAAGCGGCCCTGGGGCCGCATGTTGTGCACCCCTGCTCTAGAGCCAGAGTTTGACCACCTGTTCTATAATCTAAGGACAGAAAGAACAGGATCTGGTGTTAATCTGAGAAATCTAGGCTGCCATACCAGGGCCACGGGGTCCTTTGAGTATAAAAAGGTAAATTGACCCCTGACAATTAAGTCCAGTTGTGTCCAACTCTAGGGTGTGGTGCTCATCCCCATTTCAAAGCCGAAGAGCCAGCGTTGTCCGAAGACGCCTCCGTGGTCATATGGCTGGCATGACTCTCCTTGCCACAGCGCGTAGCATGCGGCTGGAACACGGAGCGCTGTTTACCTTTCCGCAAGCAGTACCTATTTATCTACTCGCATTAACATGCTTTGGAACTACTAGGTTGGCAGGAGCTGGCCAAGCAACGAGAGCTCACCCCGTCGCGGATTCGAACTGCCGACCTTTCGATCGACAGCTCATGGTTCAGCGGTTTAACCCACTGCGCCACCCACTGAGTATACCCGCAGAGCTATACCTTTGAGTATAGTTCTGATCAAAACAGTTCCAGCCATATGAACAGCGGCCCTTTACCTGGTCTCCTCTGTTTGCCATCTCATTATTTATTACATACCCCGTATTTGTCAGCAAGGTTCAGGTTCCTTTTCAAACTTAATTACACAAAGCTCCTGTAGCAAATAATGAGTGTTAAAGTGAGGGATACTTCTTGGCAAAGCACCATGTGTGCCAGCTGCCCCTGTGTTAGTAATACAAAGTGACAACAATTAATAATCATTAATATTAAAATAATGCAATTAGCTGCAGTGTGGGAGACTCCTAGAAAAGCTAGCTTGAGAGAGTTTGGTGCTGCAAGATAATGATGAACGAACACCGCTGATGATTATTTATCATTGGTACAGCACATACATATGGAATCCTGTGCCCAATTGCACATGCATACATCCCAGTGTTTTAAAGGAGATATATTTGTGTGGAACTAGGTGCTGGAATGCAGCCTTAGGGTGCAGCCTGATGCTGGGTGCATTGAATGCTGGAAGTGGCACACAGGCCCTTTGGGAGGCATTCTACCACTGTGAACGGTACACCACCTCTGCACATGCCAAGAATCCACAAAAGGTGAAAGCAGAAATTGGATTGTGGAGTTGGGTACATTAAAAAAAAACATCTATAGCAGGGCATGGTCACAAGGCTGTCAACTTTTGAAAACTGGGGTGGACCGACCTCAGTGATAAAGGCTGCAATCCTATACACACTTACCAGTAAGCCCCGTTGAACTCAGTGGAGCTTACTTTTGAATAGGCATGGATAAGATTGCACTGAAAGAGGTGATAAAGGGGTGAAGCCCACTAGCAGCCCTAAAATGTCAGGTGGTTTGTGGTTCATCTCTCTAAGAAATGGGAAAAAAAGTTGGAGAAATGGGGTCACTTTTTTGGCAAACTGAGGGCACAATCCAAACCTACTTAGGCCGCCGTTGTAACCAGCGGCCCAGCGAAAACGGGAGGCCCCAGAACGGAAAGGGGATTCAAATCCCCTTTGAATTCCCCTTTTGGGTTTCAACACTGGTTACAACGGCGGCCTAAGTAGGTTTGGATTGCGCCCTGATCCTCTTAGACAGGAAGCAAAAGAAAAGAAGCAAAGGGGAGAGGCAGAGCCTGTTGTTACAGTCGGCCTCTAGGAACTGGCAGAAACAGAGCAAGGCATCCCTTGCAAGGGATCTGATAGAATCCCAATGGACTTGGCCCCATACAAAGATGCTTCTTCCTGCCATTGAGGGACCATAACTTTAATATAAAAGGATTTTCCCTATGAAAAAAGATTTTTCCATGCATATTTCTCAGACCTGATGCTTCTCCCTCCCACCCCTTTTATTGAGAAGGAACCACTTCAGCCGGTTATCACGTT
Organism: Plestiodon gilberti rubricaudatus; assembly: GCA_026170595.1. Classification (NCBI taxonomy): domain Eukaryota; kingdom Metazoa; phylum Chordata; class Lepidosauria; order Squamata; family Scincidae; genus Plestiodon; species Plestiodon gilberti. The sequence goes on along the minus strand of JANXHW010000004.1, from coordinate 50,128,493 downwards.
TACCATGTTTACCATTCTTTTCTATGAATGATATGATTTGTCTCCTCCTGTTCCCTTTATGAACACTGTACAGCTGGGAGACTTCTTTGCTTGTTCCATTATGCAGGCGTTGAAGAAGTGCTGCCTACGGCACATGTGTTGCACAGATGTTTGGGCTCTTGACACAAGAGGGCATGGACCTCAGCAACTATACGGAGAAGATCGCGAATGGGGGAAACCATCTTTCTTCTTTTCGCTCACTCCTAGGGAACAGCAGAAAATAGAGCGGTTCAAATTAGAACCAAAGACAACAACACACAGAGGAAACGTGTGTAGGATCTGGCAGACAGACGTGACTGACAACCAGACAGTTGTGGTTATGCCATAGGAAAGGGGGTCGGTAAATAACACGCCTTCCAGCCCTTCATCATTACCATATCAGCCAAGTACTCTGTGGGTGGGGGGAAGAAAAAAACCACCTAAAATAAATTTATCTTGCCGTTTTTGCTTTACTAGGGAATATGTAACAGTTGGCAGTGTAATACACTTTTTATTTTCGTGAGTTATGGATGTGCATGGCCATCCCTAAAAAACTGAAATAAAAACTGTATTACACCGCCAAGTCTCATATATTATATTTATTTCATACCAGAGGAGGTGTCTGCAGAGCAGCTATGGGCATAAACTTTTATTTTATCTATACTTCCTCATGTTATTAGTATAGTTGTGGAAATAATAGGATTTACTGAAGGTTGTTACTCTTGGTGGTAGTATTGATATGACATAATACAATGGAAGGTTCTATAAATAATATATTGATCTTTGGACTGTATGGAACCATTGTGATGGAGTCCAAAGGGTGCGCACCTGCCAAATAGTTTAAATTATGAGGCAAAGAGTTAATTGTGTCTCATGCAGAGTACTGCTTTGCCCAGTGTCATTGTCAGGAGGGCTGTGTATCCAATCTGTGCTAACAAGTCAGAAGAAGAAATATTTTAACCCAAGAAAACTATGCAGAATCTAAATTAAGCACAGTTATGCTAACTGGGCAAGAGGCACCTTTTCAATAGGTGCTCCTCTTATATTTAGCAGGGGAAGAGTAACTGCCCCCCTTTCACCCCAGCACAGTGTCTTTTCTGGTGGCTGTGGCTGGTGTTCTCCTGCATCTTTTTTTAGGTTGTGAGCCCTTTTGGGACAGGGAGCCATGTAATCATTTGATTTTGTCTGTAAACTGCTTTGTGAACTTTTTGTTGAAAAGCGGTATATAAATACTGTTAATAATTATGCCAATAAAATGATAATATCAATATACAATATGCTTTTTCCCCCGTAACTGATTCTGCTAATCAATAAGACCTATTTCCCGACTACAACTAAGCTTCAGTATGTGCAAGTGAAATAAGCACCTATTCTTCCCCTGCTACATCCCCCACCCCTCTCTCTGTTGTTTACCTTGTGTCTGTAGGCCCCTTGGGGCCTCTTGGTAGCACCTTGGTAAGTAAAGGTAAAGGTATCCCCTGACAAGTCCAGTCGTGTCCGACTCTAGGGTGTGGTGCTCATCCCCATTTCAAAGCCGAAGAGCCAGCGTTGTCCGAAGACGCCTCCGTGGTCATGTGGCCGGCATGACTCTCCTTGCTGCAGCGCGTAGCATGCAGCTGGAACACGGAGCGCTGTTTACCTTCCCACAAGCAGTACCTATTTATCTACTCACATTAACATGCTTTGGAACTGCTAGGTTGGCAGGAGCTGGCCAAGCAACGAGCGCTCACCCCGTCGCGGGAATCGAACTGCCGACCTTTCGATCAACAGCTTATGGTTCAGCGGTTTGGTGGTGCTATATAAATAAACAAGTAAATAAATATTTTCCTCCATGAAGAGCTTTCTAAAATTGGGAACACAATGGAGTTCCCTGTGCTTTACAAATTCCATTTTATGTCTATAATTTAACTGGGGAACGTGGGTGGGTGCAAGACTCTGCCTGCAGTCCACCAAAGTCCCTTCGCCACCATGAAAAATCCTGTCAGTGCTCAATGCCAACCCCTGGCTTCTGAAATGTCACATGGAATGACATGCTTTCGAGCCTATCTTTATAGTCTTCAGGGCTACCAACATATTTTTAAATACTGAAAACTGAGATTCATTCAGTGCTCATGTGATGAAAACTATGCTTTTCTCAAGGTCTGCTAATGTTTTTAGTGTTTTGAAGCAGGGCCGCTGAGATGAATTTTATCAGGGGGTACAAAGTTTCTTTTGGGCCCCTTCTCAGACAGGGAGGGGGCAAAATGGCTGGAAAAGTCTCCAGAGCCCAGGTCTACCACCTGGTAGACCTGGCCTCCCGGTTGGTCCAGCCTTAGTCTCACTCTCCATGAGGCCAGCTGAGATCCCAGGAACTTTCTGGGCCCCCTCCTTTGGCTCCATGGCCCCCATTTTGACCCTGGTCATGGGTACAATTTGCCCCCTTTACCCCCCTCCCATAGGTCCTGTTTTGAAGGAACCCTACTGAGCCATTTTGAGTAGATGCTAATGAAACTGATCTGAAAATAGGTTAATCAAGCTCTGTTTTAGGTTCTATGAAAACAAAAAGCACCACTAGGGAAATCTATAGGTAACCCATAATGTTTCTAGCATTTAGCATCCTCAATATTTCATTTAAAAAGCAAGTTTCTAGTCTTCAACGTGATTGCAAGTCTGGTTTAAAAGAAAAATAGCTGTGGTCTGTTCTATTTTACAGGGTATTAGTTCAGCCCTTCTAGTATTTTTATTGATGATGTTGACTTTTGTTGGGCCAGCTACTGTCGTAACGACTGAAAAACATTCAATTTTCTCATCTACTATTACATTAAAGCATCACATTGGTTTGGCAGATAGAGCTACAGGAACCAGCCATTATTCCTCATTCTTGCCCTTACACTCCTGCCAAAATCAATTTTAAAAAATTATCTCAAAGTTGCTTTCAACTCAGTCTGGGCGTGCCTTGATAGCTCGAATATCACCCCATACACTGGGATCTTTATTACATCACACTAATCTAATTTAAATGCATTTTTACTGTACTTGGTTTAATGAATGTGGAATGTGTCACTATGAAATTGCACCATTAATTTGATAAATAGGACTTGAAGGTATAATTTTTTCCAGCATTGCAGACTAATGAAGCTAAAATACATATATAATAAGAAGTGTAAATAATAAATTATTCTTAGGAGCAAAAAAATTAATTAGATCTTACCACAAATTGCATCTCAATGTCAGTGGGTTTGGGGTGTGTGTTTTTTTCTTTTCTTTTAAAGACTACTGACTTTCAAACTAGTTGAAATACAAGTGCAATCTGCGAAAAGTTTCTTAAACGGTGATGATTATCCTCATCGTCATCATCACACATCCTTGGGCATGTACTTTAAGGAATTAGCCTTGCAGCCCAATCCTAGACTCATTTCCTCAGAAATTACATCTGATTAGAATCTCATTGATTCTAGTGGAATTGACTTTCCAAGGACGTGTGTTTAGGATTACCATTTTGCATCCCAATTCCTAGAAATATAGTTAGAACCAACCAAAACGAACAGTATCTAGTGCATGCTCCTGTACAAGTACCAGTCTGCCAATTGCCACCCCCCCACCCCCAGAGCAACCTATGCAGTCCAACTGAGCTAAGAGCAGCAAGCAGATACATTGTGGAGCAAAATGCCTTCAGCAGTGGCGTTCCTACCCCTAAATCTATAGGGGGCACATCCTGGAATTGGCGCCCCTCCCTTTCTCCTCCTGTTTACTCCCTGGCGCCGCCAAAGGTGGCGCCGTGATTTGGGGGCGCCGCCAATTCCACAAATTATTTATTTATTCCCCCCGGGCGCTAGAATTTCCCCCTCGCGCCGCTAGAATTCTCCCCCACCCCCGCGCTGCTCTCTTACCTAGTTTTTGGCGCCCGGCAGCGGCTGCCTTCAAGGAGGAAGTTCGTAACACAACCAGGACAGGACGCTCCAAGTCGCGCCGAGGTGAACGCGCACGTTGGGGGTGGGCATGCGCGCTCACCTCGCGCGACTCCTTTTCAACCTGGCTGGCTGTTTCTGTGCATGTGCAGAAACAACCAGCCGGGTTGAAATGCTCACCTCGGCCGCGCGCGACTCCTTTTCAAGTTGAAAAGGAGTCGGACTCGCACGCGGCCGAGGTGAGCGCGTGCGGGGCCGCCGGAGCCTCCGGTCAGGCGACTTGGGCTCGGACTCCGAGTCGGAGTCCGAGTCGGGTGACTCGGACACGGCACCCCCCCCAAGCTGGTGCTGGGGGCCCTGTGCCACAGGGCCCCCCATCTAACGACGCCGCTAGCCTTCAGGAAGATAATGTAATTACCTTCAGGGAAAAAAATGTAAAGCACTCTTACTCAAACTGGCTTTCACAAGCTAGGCAGATAAGCTGTTCTTCGTGCTAAACTTATTCTATAAGGGGATCTGTGTTGCCGCAAAAGCAAAGGGTAACTGTAACTGGGGATAATACTTCACTCACACTTGCACTCACTCTCTCTCTCACACACACAGAGGCTCTGGGCCACAAAGCCTTATGCTCAAATATAATATTTAAGCTTCAAGGTGTCACATAATTCTTTGTTGCTTTGACTGTTTCTGTTGATTGCTTTAGCAGCATACTGGTTTCAGTGTTTTAACTGTTCTGTTGGATTGCTTTATTATTTAAGTAATAATTATCATGAGATTCAGTGTAGTTAGAGTGTGAGAACTAGAGCAGAGAGAACCAGGTTCATCGTCTCTCACAGCCCCATGATCCTATCCTCCACCACTCCATAGCATGCAGCCACACCAATGGAGCGTGCACTGCATGCTATTGGGGGCAATCAGATGGCCAGTGAGAGGTCAGGGACATGTGGTGCGGGGGCAGCATGTGAGGCAGGACCGCCCCGCCATAGTCACCACAGCCTAACCCTGAGATTGCGCACGCGTGCCACCTGCTTTCACCTGAGAAACAGGCGGGGCGATTCTGCCTCACCTGCCACCCACACACCACACGTCCCTGTGCTCGAGGGGCCCCCGGGCAACTGCCCAGCATGCCCAATGGAAAAGACGGCCCTGCCCCCACCCGCTGTCCGGATCCTGCCATGAGCATGCTCTGAGTAAGTGAGAAAGGGGATTGAGTAAGTGTGAACGGAAGTTCCTCTATCTGCAGCAGGCAGAGCGGGTGGCATGAAGACATGGTGCCCCTCTTTCACTATCTCGCCACCTGCTTAAACCTGCCACTCTACATGAAGGCTTCAGGTTGCTTCATCTGTGGGCCAGTGCTGGAGAAGCAGTTGCTAAAAGTACAGCAGTTTTTCCATTGAAAAAGTCATAGCAGCACACGAGCGAAGTGAGCAAAAAAAACACACACACAAAAAACACACCCCCTCACAACATACCAAAGAAACATCACGATAGCACTCAAGTACATAGATTCCATATAACTCAGCATGTTGTATCCAAAACCAGTTATGTTGGTACTGTACTGTCCCTGAATATTTCCCCCCCTGCTTTTTTGTTCCCACAGTAATTCAGAAACAATAACTGTTTCTCAACCTACCCAGAATAAAAACACCTAGACATTGAACTTAGCATGCAGAGTTCTGCTCCCATTTCATCTGTCCACAGCTGGGCATTTATGAATACTCAGCAAGCTAAACTATTCACTGACCATTCAGTCGCTTGATGGCGGACCCTTGGCCAAAATCTTGTCTTTTCCTTTTATTTTCTGTTTCAAGCCCCACAGTTTAACATTTTGATTTCCTGTTGCTTGACTTGCAGCCAACATTCTGACGTGGCATCAGTTTGGTTGCCAGATAATGCATTAAGCCTTACTAAGGGGTAAGCATAATGATCTTCATTAGACCCTCTCAATGAAGGCACCTCCTGCTTCTTCAGGTGGAGAAAGGCATTGACAAGGAACACTCTTAATGCTGCTTGGTGCTGTTTTCTTCTTGCGAGCAGAGGGAGGGAGAGATGAGTGGCAGCTTTTAAAGAAGGGGGGAAGTTAGGTAAACATAAAAAGGGGTTGTCAGATTTCCTTTCCTAATGGCAAAGTTTTTCAGCAATAAATCACAATTCAGTCAATGCCATTAGTTTTGGGGCATTATATCCCTCATTAAAGTGCATAAACAATTATATTTACTGAAGGTAATGTACTGTGTAGTGTATTATAACGATGCTCATTAACATATGTAATCATCATTTGAATGGGCTTTACTACAATGTAAACTGATAATGGCATGATTACCCACTGGGTTATTAACTTTTCAGTCCTAAGATAATAAAAGGTGAAGCAAGAAACTGAAAGCACATATGCATTGCCCTCCGTGTGTGATTTATGGGTTTCTCCATCGAGCTCTGAACACAGGTACCCATCATTTGGGGACTGACTCTTTATTGCACATTGTATTTGACAGAATAATAAATGTAATTGAGTGGTTCTGGGTGACCATCTGGGGAAAGAGTCCTATGAATAAGGAAGGCACCACGGCAGACTGAGAGACCCTGGAAAGGAAATAGTTTTGTCTGTCTCCCTGTCTATGCCTTGCCGGCTCTTTGTGGTTAGTAGGCATCTATATAATGTCTGTCAGGCTTGCACTAGCTAAGGATAGGAGGAGTTGCCACAGCCTCTTGGTCTTCTACTCCAGTACACACCCACTGGCCACAATAAAATGGATGGCTCTGTTGCATGTATATTTATGATTCTAATATGGAAATATAGCAGCAAACGTGAACCTAAGAACACATTAATTTGACATTTTCAAAGTTTCATCTCTCTCATGACCTTCTCCTTGGATTTCCTTCTTCTTCTTCTTTTAATTAAAAAGATGCTTTTGTGGATTGGATGTTGAAGCAGATGAACGCAGGCACTTGCCAGACTGCAGAGGCATCTGGTTGGCGAGTGTCGGAAAGAGAATACTGAACTTGAAGATGGGCCTCTCTTTGGTCTAGATCCAGCAGCCATCTTCTTATGCTCTTATTTAAAAACAAATATTAAAACAAATTATGAAAAACAACTGTTTTTTCCCCTTTGGAACTATTTGTTCTCATTTGAAAATGTATACAGATTTTATTAATTAGTCAATTAACAGCACAATCCTGTGTAAGGGATACATGGTTGGCCTAAAGGGCTGGCCGCTGTATCCTATCCGAATTGTGGTCTGCCCTGGGGCTGATATTTCACACCTCTGGAGAAGGGAACGTTTGTAATAATAATAATATAATATACAGTATTTATATACCGCCTTTCTTGGTCATTGGATTTCTCCTCCGACTTTAATCCAAGGCGGTGTACATGGGCAGGCTGACCTAACCCCCTTTGGGTTTTTACAATATATAAATGTCCAATCTTTCATGAACGGCTACTTTCCAGATGGTATCCTTTTTACAGTCTGACATTCTGCTGGCTGGCGCCTCCCACACTTGACCGACGCAGCTGGAAGCTCTTATCACTCCTCCTGGAGGCTTTCACAGCTTTTTGCCGGCAACGTGTTTCGAACTTATCAAGTTCACCGGTCTTCGGGCTTTGAAGGCAGCAGCTTTCCCCACTATGCCAGACTCTTCTGCCCCAGAAGACCTGTACAGACCTGGCGTACATTCGTAGAGGCCGTGTAAGGCTGAGCCAGACTGGGAAGGGACTGAGGATATTGGCGGAGTGCGCCACTGATATACCTGCCCTCTCCCAGCCCGGGCTGGCCAATGGCCCGCCTCCCTAGCCACCCCTGCCCGCCTTCCCCCTGTACCAACCGGTGCAGGACTTACCTCCATCAGCGGCCGCGTGGTCTGGCGGGCGGTGGAGTGAGGGCTGCTGGCCTCCGCGCCGGCGGCCCTTACTCCCAAGTCCTTGCAAATGTGCTTTATGGCACATTTGCAATGCTTTAGAGCGGTGGAGCACATACTCCGGCTGCTCTAAAGTTAAGCAGGATTGTGCTGCCCACTTCATAAGATCAGTTCATGGACAGCCAGTTCATGGATGATCCTTCCTAACTTTAGAGCAGCAGAGTGTGCACTCCACCTCTCTAAAGCGTCGCAAACATGCCATAAAGTACATTTGCGACAACTTGGGAGTAAGGGCCGCCAGCAGGTAAGCCCTGCAGCAGCCGGTGCAGGGATGGGGGGGAGGGTGGACTGGGCAGCAAGGGAGTGTGGCCATTGGGCAAACCAATGAGGCAGGGATGAGGGCGGGGATTTTGGTGGCGCTCTATCTCGGCCCAGTTCAGCCTAGGATACATGCCAGCTTCAGAGCTGACATGCATCCGAGAAGGCTCATAGGTCCCGGGCTGCCCTACACCTTCTCCCAAGGTGTTCCCAGGATTGCACTGTAAGTTCTTTTTTGTCTTAAATCACATGCCAGCCCTAAACAAAATGGCACAGGAGGCAGGGTTTTCAAGTCTGAAGAAGGTGTGGCTTTGAGGCAGGCTTACATTTTAGCACATGCCTTTCGTGCAGATTAACTACTGACATGGTACTGGTCTAGTGTCAAGAAGAGCAAGGTCAAACCAGAAACTTGAGGTCAGTAGTTAATCACTTCCCCTCTTCCAGTTTTAACTGCTTTTGGAGGAAATATACACACATCTGAAAATAGCTATTACCTCAGTATTACAATTCAAGACATCTCTAGTCACTTTCTGGCCTGGGGGAAGGCTAAACCTGTATGTCCAGCTCTCCAGAGAATTGTAGAAAGCTCCAGAATAGATTATGGCTGTCCATTAGCCTATGGTCTAATAGAGACCTAAGATCAGTTAAGGGGGAAATTCTTCCTGTGGAAGGATATAAGGCAGCAATTTCTTGATAAAAATCTCAGAGCTCATGAGAAACAGGATCAGGTGTAAATATCAGTTTGCACACTAAAGGAAACTGTAACTTGGTGTCTTGCAATGATAGATACATGGATTTATTTAGGCACTGTGAAGGGCCTGAGTAATTTCTGCCCCACTGGGTGGCAAGTCACTCCAGGAATACCACATTTATACAAACAGATGGGAAAGGAGGGGGTGCAGAGCGCAGCAGATAGGAAAGCATCTTCCAGTGTATTGCAAGCAGTATCTGAACTTCTGCTAAATATCTACTTGCACAGCTTGGTTGCTTCCACACTTGAGTCCTTTAGCATTGCTTTTCTGAAATTAGCCGGAAGAGGAATTAAAATAGAGGTTCTGCACACCATTTAATACTGTATAACTAGCAACGGTTTCCCACATAGTGAAGATCCTTCTATAATGTCTACTCACAGGTAAGTTCATTCAGCAAATACAATTTCAAATTAAAGTTTATTGCTTGCAGGTTCAGCCTGTTTTATTGCTTCCGGTTGATCACCACTATGGGCGTCGACAGGGGGGAAGCGCGGGGGGCGGGCCACCGGGGGGCGTCGTGCGCATAGGGGTGACGCGCGACCCCCCCACTTACAGTTTGGCGGTGGAGCTGGTCCCGCCCGCCCTCCCCTGTGTCCGTTTGGCTCCAAAATGAGCCGAAAACGGAGCGGGGAGGGTGCTCTGCTCCTGCGCGTGACGTCACGCGCAGGGGCAGAAACTCTCCCTTAAAGGTGACGCGCGCCCCCGCTCTGGGGTGTCGTGCGTCGTAGCGACGCGACTGATCACCACTGTGGGATTAATGAGTAATTGCCCCATGAATAGCCTCTGAATTGCTCCAGGACAGTTTTTAAACCAGAAAAAAATCAGAAAACCAGCCCACAGGGGGAGGGCAGACTTTAAGGACTCATTTCATCTCATTCTCATTCAATTACATAATAACATTCATGTGGTGTGTCACATCATTCAAGGACAGTGAAAATATCCTTCCTAATCTAGGGTCTTGTCACGTGTGAAACTGACAGAGTTCCAGAGGATGATATTCTTGGTGGCAGAGTTCAACATATAACCATATTCAACTAATTGGTTCAATCATATAACCAGGATTAAACCATGGTTTAGTGTTACTAGTAGACGCCTCAGGTCACACCCTTTACCCTCCCTTCACTCCCCACCCTAAAATGAACTGTGTTTGACACCATATAGCAGCTTAATTAGGCTTTCTGCAGTCTAGTAAATCCTTCACCTACCCCCATTTTATGAAATTTTTGATTGCAGAACCAGGCATATCATTGAAACTGCCCCCCCCCCCATTCAAGAAGGCATACTTTAATATCCACATAGAAAATTATAGCGAGTTTGTCCATTTCCAGTTGCACTGAATTCAGGCAAATTTCTATTTAGCAGGTTTCAATAATTAAATCTTGTGTTGCCACAACTGTTATTTTTGTAAATGGCCTTATTTCTATTACTCTGTAGCCTTTTAAATCTGTTACCAAATTCTACAAATACAACAAATAAAGTCAAGCTAAATTACGTTGATGCAAGTGACAACAGCATTAATAAAGACATGACTGACGGAATTGGGGAAATACATGATGGATTTGTAAAACGTTCGTCAATGAAATTATTTGTATTTTGCACCTGAATTATCCAGGCAGCTGTGTACACAGGTAAATTGCCCACTGGCATGCATTTAATGTACCGCCAACCCATGGATTTGTGCTAGGAAAGTACATCCTAATGTGTTCATGTTGTTTGCTCTCTTAGTGCACACAATAACCATAACTTAACTTTGAGATGCCTCCATGATGTTCTGAGCACAGGATGGACATTAAAGAAAAAGATAGCACCTTGATATTACCTTCTCATCTTTGGAGCAGTTGTTCCTCCCTTGTTTTGTAAAGTTTCAACACAAACTTAAGAGCTCGGCTTGAAAGGTACAGTGGGCTTGGTATAATTACCACAGCTGCCACAGATGGCTCATTTTAACAAGAGACCCTCGGTAAACCTACTTGTTTAGCCTGCAGCATAAACAGAAAAATATTCCACTTAAACAAGTGGATTTGGGTTCTGCAGAGATGAAGCTCAAATCTGCCTTGCTAAGTTGTGTCATTGAAAAGATCCAAAGGTTGTTGAGGAAATATGGGTCAGCTCAAAAGCTCAAGTTTAAAATGTGTATTCACTTACCCAAGTTTATAACGCGTGCCAGAAGCAAGGTTTGCTTGGTTGCCAACTATCCGATCTGATTAATCTTACTGAGCTATGCACAACAGAGGGGCACCTCGCAGGGGTCTGAAAATGTAATGTGAGAAGCCTTGTGTCAGAAAATGCAACTAGTGCATAAGCAGACACACACAACCAGATCTGTCAGTCATTGCATCTACTGTATCTATATTTAAGGTAAAGGTGACCCCTGACAATTAAGTCCAGTCGTGTCCGACTCTAGGGTGTGGTGCTGATCCCCATTTCAAAGCCGAAGAGCCAGCGTTGACCGAAGACGCCTCCGTGGTTATGTGGCCAGCATGACTCTCCTTGCCGCAGTGCGTAGCATGCAGCTGGAACACGGAGCACTGTTTACCTTCCCGCAAGCGGTACCTATTTGTCTACTCGCATTAGCATGCTTTGGAACTGCTAGGTTGGCAGGAGCTGGCCACGCAACGAGAGCTCACCCCATCGCAGATTCGAACTGCCAACCTTTCGATCTACAGCTCATGGTTCAGCGGTTTAACCCACTGCGCCACCCGCTGGCCTCTCGTATCTATATTTACATCTTACTAATTAAGAAGAGCATTGTGTTTCTCCACCTTGCCTTCATCCAGACCTGATCTATTCCAAACTTTTCCATTTGGATATGTTCATCCCTTCAACCTACTGTAAATGGAGACACATCGCCCCACTTCCCACTTGCTTTAAGCGTATCAGCTGCTTTCCTACCCACTCACCTTCCTAAAGGAGCGAGGGTTCCTAAAGGAGCGAGGGTATGGAAGCAGCCTTTTACCTCACTCCTTCCTTGCGGTCCCTTCAAATTAGGCTTACCATATACAAAGGGGGACAAAGTGCCTATACCTTTAACCATGGTATAGAAGAAGGAATTTGGGCAGGTGCAGCTCATCATGGAAGGGTTCAAAAACTGCACCTGCCCAAATCCCTTCTTCTATACAATGGTTAAAGGTATAGGCACTTTGTCCCCCTTTGTACAATGGTATGGTTACTTTAAATAAATAGAAAGTGGGGGCATGCTGGGAGTCCCAGTTTCTGGGTTTTGGGGGGGAGACTGCAGAGACACCAGCACCATCAGGTGGGAGATCCAGTTGGCCCATCCCGGAGGGGGAGCCGTGTACATTGCCCTGAGCGCCTTGGAGAAAGGATAAAAAAGCAATAAATAAAGCCAACAAAAGATATGTGTCCAACACAAAGCTCCAGAACATTGCATTGATTTGTTTTTATTGCTGATGTTGAATTGTGTCGTATTGGTTGCATTGTGTTTAATATTGTAAGTCGCCCTGAATCTGGTGTGGAAAAGGTGCTATGTATTTTGTTGTTGTTGTTATGAAATGAATAAATAAAGAAATATGGCCATGACACAACCAGGCGGTTCCTTTTTCTAGGGCTTTTGAACTGAAATGTCTTGTTGTTCTGGATATTTTTATCCCTCCTTTTGGCCTCCGAAGAGGCCTCCAAGGACTCATATCACATGTCTACAAATACAATGATAACACAGCACCATAAATTCTTTTACTCCTCCTCAGTGTCACCCTCCTCACCAGCAGTGGGTGTCCTCTGGCCACTGTGGGGAGGCACTATCTAAGTTTTTTATTCGTCTCTTTTGAGGGAGATGAATAATAATAATAATAATAATAATAATAATAATAATAATAATAATAATAATAATAATAATAATGATAAACAACCAGTATTTATATACCTTCTTTTCTTTGTCAGCGGATTTCTCCTCTGACTTTAATTCAAAGGCGGTTTACATGGGCAGGCTTTCTAAACCCCAAGGGGTTTTTACAATACAATAATATGCTCTAATCTTTTGTAGAACCTGTCATTCTAGATGGTTTCTTTCACAGTCCTCTCTCTCTCTCTCTCTCTCTCTCTCTCTCTCTCTGACGTTCGCCGCACCATGCTTTAGCTGACAAGGCAACCTTGATTCTCACTCAAGTGCAGTTGCAGTTCCACTCCCCCACAGAGGCTCTGCAACTTATCAGCTCAGCGGCCGGCAGCTCTCCAACAGACACAGACACTTCCGGTAGCCTTACCATAGTCCCGGAAATGACCGGGACAATCCCGGTTCGGGAGCCCAATCCCGGGCTCCCGGCCGGTCTCCTCATTGTCCCGGCCAGCTGGGACTTCTTTAGGTGCTCTCCGGCCTCGTCGCGTATTTGCGACGAGGCCGGAGAGCTCCCAGCCTCATCGCGTATTTGCGCGAGACTAGGAGCTCTCCGAAACGGCCCGAGTGAACTCGGGCTGTTCCGGAGAGCTCCCAGCCTCGTCGCGTATTTGCGCAAGGCTGGGAGCTCTCCGGAACGGCCCGAGTGAACTCGGGCTGTTCCGGAGAGCTCCCAGCCTCGAAGGAGGCAGTCCCCGCCCCGGCCACGCCCCTGGCCATGCCCCCAGTCCCGGCCGTGTACCGGCCAGTATCACTTCTGTCCCCCCCTGCATTGGGGGGGATCTGGTAAGGCTAACTTCCGGCCGTCTTGAACTGCCGTCCTTCAGATCTTCAGGCATATATGAGATGGTCGCTCTACCGAGCCAGACGTCCTGCCCAGACATCCTGCCCGGTAACCAAGAGGCATCTGTTAGTATCATCCAGGGCTTGAATCAGGTCCCTCCTAGTCTACTGCTGGTTATATAAGCCATTCTAGACTAGGGGTATATATACTTCAGGCTTGTGGTATCTATTAAAAAGAGAACAGAACCCCAGGAGCCACCAACAGGAACAGCTTAAGGCTGGAACCAATCATGAAATGGTCGTCTCAGGGGCAGAGATAGTCCTCCCAGTTACCTGCTGCACAATATTAGTCATACCCTAGAATGACCTACATAAACAAAAACAACTGAAAACCCGAGTACCACCAATCAGAGAATCTAACATCAAATCCTAAAACCACACTAGTCCTCAATTAATGGACAACAAATTGTCACATTTTACAGATGAAGAATGCTGCAGCGAAGGCTAGTGTCAAGGTCAATTTGACAGAGGACTTAAATGCATGTAGAGCAGATGTCAAAATGTGAGCCAAGCCACAGACTACAGGTCAAAGCATGTACATGTGTAGGAATGAAGTGTGCTGTATTCTAGAAACCACATTTTACAAATGTAGAACAGTAAGACTGAGACTATTTTCAAGGGCAATGCTGTGTATGAATCCATGCCAGATAATTCAAATTTGTGCAGAGCAGATATCCTGGGTATGTATTGCTCCAGTACTGGAATAACAGCAAAACTATCAGTGGCAGAAAGTGGAGGCAGCCAGTGCTATTCCAGACATACTGAAGGGCAAGTAATATGTCTAACTAAACAAAGGGTGGCTCATGCAAGAACCCTGCGCACACGCTACAGGGAAAAGCAGAAAATATGCTTGCCGCCATCAAATATGAACAAAAAATCCTCCTTTGACCCAATAGTTATCCACGTGTAAAAGCAAACCCTTCATGTAAAAGTAAAAAGCAGGAGACTTGCAGTGGGCTGTCAGCCCCCATACACATACATGACACATACATGTGCACTCTCTCTCTCTCTCTCTCTCTCTCTCTCTCTCTCTCTCTCTCTCTCACACACACACACACACACACACACACACACACACACACACACAGAGGGCCTGTCCTGTCCACCGCTGTGCCAGTGAATTGTCGTGGGGCTCATTTTCTTCTTTCCTTCTCCCAGTAGCAGCACTGCAGCGGCAGCCAGCCATCCACGTACAGGCAGGTGGCAGGCAGGCAGGTGGGAGAATGGCAGGCAAGCCCCAGGTAGGGGTGACTGGCCTTCACATTTTAAAAGGCCATCCCCATAGTGCCACACATCCTGTTCTTGAGCGGCTGTTGTTAAGATAAGCTGCAGCACAGTAGAACAGGTTCGGGGATCAATCTCGGGTTTCCTGCAACCTACAGATCCGGGAACAGCCGCTGCGGAAGGCCCCGGGATCAATCTCTAGAAAAGTCCCCTCTCTGAAACCCTGGAGGTCTGCTGCTAGATGGGCTGATAGTATCAGGCAGCTTCTTGTGTGCAAAATCACTATCTGGACATACCCTTTCAGGCAGCCTTTTCTCCAACCTTTTTCATCTCATGGATCACTGACGAGGCGCTAGAATTGTCAAGGCACACCACCAGTTTTTTAAGGATATATTTTCTCATTTTTTTAAAAAAAGGGTATTAAGATATAGAAATAACAAGCCAAATGCATTAGCACAACCTTACACAGAATAACACACCCAATCCAAACAACAGCTGATTGAAGAATGATACTGGTTCTGTCCTCCCTCAAACTCCCCAAATGTCCCTAAAATGACCCTCCCCCAGACCCCCATGGCACACCTGCAGACCATTCGCGGCACACCAGTGTGCTGTGGCACACTGGTTGGAAATCGCTGCTTTAAGGAATGGATCATGGACAAGAACGTACTGGAAACTTGTGCCAGAGCAACAGAACCAAGATTAACGTTAGAATAGACTGTCTCTTTCTTACATTGTACTGAAATGTAAGCTGCACAGCTGGAGATGGAGATGACAGTGAAAAGATGCACTTCGTTATTCAGGGTTGACTTTAGGATGATGCGATCAATTCTAATGTTGCTAATGGATTGCTTTTGTTAAGGGCTAGAGAAGCAAACATCTAAGAGGTCTGTCATGATGAGGGAGGGAAATAATAAGGATATGAAAATCATAATTTCCACAGCTTGTTTTAGAAGGGATGGTTTGTAATGTGGATCTACTGGTGATGCACACTAGGGCCACCTATTTGGGGCAACTATACAGAACTGGCCAGTCTAGGAATATACTCAGTGGAATGGGAGCGTTCAGGCATGGACTCAATGCTGAAGAAATGCAGCACAGTGTGCGGAAGGGGCCTGGGCTTGGCTGATCTGCCGAGGGACTTTTTATCTAGAAAGTTCTGTTTTGCTCCACTTCTTCCTTTCTCTTTTCACACACACAAAAATCTATGGAAATGCCGCGTTTGTGGAAGCTCCTGGACAATATTTCGCTTTTAGCTGTTATAAAAATGAAAATAATTGTGAAAGCAGAGAGAAATCTGCAGCTGCTCCAGGCTATTCATGCCATAAGAGATCCCATCAGGCCCTCTTTATTGTTGCAGTTTTTGGCAAATTATTTTCTTATCGCACACAACCTATTCACTTCTGTTCCTGCATAACCACTTAGGCTCATAAAGCAGTGGGTCAGCAACAGTTTAGCATAGAGCACATGGATCGGCTGGCCATGGGGAGCACTGGTGCCTGCCCCTCCGAAAAGCAGCAACTGGAGTCAATAAAAATCTGGCCTGGGCAGGCCAGGCCATTAGCGAGTCCGGCTCTGTCACTCTTCGCATGGCTTGTTTTGTGCTTAGCACAAGCCTCCTGGTACTGCCAGCAGGTCTCACCTTATGGAATGGAGACAAGTGCGCTGCCTCCCCAAGAGCAGATTGCATGGCCTCATTCTTCCCTTGGAGGTACATTTTCATAAGGACGGGGCAGGCAGGGGGAGAGGGGAACGTACATGTCGTGCATGCAGAACGTGCAATCCGATTTTGATGGGCAGCAAGCAACGCTGCAGTGTCGACCAGTCCAGGCAATGAGTTTATGGCGCCCGGCACACATGTGCACTGGACAAATGCTCTGGCATCTTCAGCGTGGGCAGAGAGCATGCCACTCTTATTATACTAGCCCATTAGGGAAGCAATTTGAAGAAAAATATTGAGCAATTTGGAAGGAAGCAAGGTTCCAGAATGGCTTGTTTCTGCGTGACAGCCTGCCATGTACAGATGAAAGGGAAGGCTTATAACAAATTTTCATTACGCACAAATAAAAAAAAATAAAAAGAAAAAGCAACAGCAGGCAAAGCAAGTGCTTTGAGGCAGAGAGGTGTGGCCAGAAATTTACCCAGGAGGCCACAAAGGAGACTCAGCAAAACAAATCAATCAATCTCTCAATCACTCACACTTACATAGCGCCCTTTATGGAAATGGCAATCAGTGCCTGACAGCCTGTCAGGTTTTGGCCTTCAAGTCCTTGCCTGCTAACTATTCATTAAGTTCACCAACATGCAACCTACAGATCTGTGCTCCCCCTCGGCGTCCTTGCTCACCTTCCTTTAACAGCGTTTAGTTCTCAATAGAAAAACAGTCTGCACACTGTGTCGCTGTGACGGAGGTAGGTGGCAACATGCGGCCCTCAAGTCGTTGTAAACAACGTGGGCCTTTTCAGAATGGCTTTGTTTCTATCCTTGGCTGCAGATTTGGATCCAGCATTTAGCATCTGAGTCAATCCTTCCAGGAACTGTACTGCAATAATTGAAGCATATCAGAGTGCTGCTTTTTTTTAATTCCCCCCCCCCCCCACATCTATGGCTGTGAACTCACAGAGAAGAATTTCTGCTTCGACGTGCAAAGTTCAGGGAGCTTACGCACAAACAAGAAAACAGGTCTGAACAAAGGAGAGCCAGAACACCTTCCCAATAATCTCTGGATCAAATTGTTCTGGGTTAGTGGACTCCACTGACTAATACCACATGGTCTTACAATGGACAGTACCTTATACTGGGACAAAATGGTACATTGTTTCATACAGAGATGATCATATTAAAGCTGTATCCTGTTCTTACGCCAGGCAAAATAAATATCCACCAACAACATATATTCATTTTCAGTGCAAGGACCATATAATAAAACAAAGACGAGTGCAATGCAATTTTGTGCGAGATTGGTTGGAAACTTCAGTTTACACAAGTCAGCATATACATGGGAGTCCTATATTGAAAGAACAACATTGTCTACCAGTATGTTTCCAAGCCAAGTTCAAGATGCTGGTTTTAACTCTATTTGTTGCATCCAAAGGTGCTCTTCTGAATACAAAAGGTATCTGCCACTCTTCCAAGGTCTGCTTTACACCTCTGCACTAGAATGTTGGGTGAGAAAAGTGAAACAAAATCCAAAGTGACTCTTCTGCTTGTGCAAAATCTTGTGCAACTTCTTGCACAAGCAGAATCATCAAAACAGAAAGAGAACTCACCTACTATTGTAGCACTGTATGAAGAATTCTTGTGTCAGCTTTCCAAGAACGAAGCATTTCACCGGGCATATGGTCATAAAATGTATATTTGTATTATTAAAACAATAAAACAAAAATAAAATGAACAGCAGACGTTTTGTTCCTCTTCCAGGAACCTTATCAATGCAACCAAGCCAACTGGCATTCATGTTCTTGTGACAGCCAGTGCTGGTGGCCATTTTCCTTCCACTCTTGGTCCTTTGGACCCAACACATAATCCTTAAGCCTGAGCTACATTGTCCACGTCCACGTTCTGTGCGTGTCTGGTGTCTCGCCCCCAGGTCAAACAACAGCTCGACTTTTGCTGTGTCCGCATTACGTCTGGCCAATCAGAGCCTGTTGTTTGACCTGGGGGCAGGACACCAGACACGCACGGAACGCGGCCGCGATGCAGCCGTGGACAATGTAGCTCAGGCTTGAAGTGTTCTGGATTTGGGCTATTTCAGGGACTGCCTTCTCCCATATGAACTTCCCTGTAGTTTAAGATCTGCCAGTGCAGCTGTGCAATGCTTCATGTTCTATCTTCCGTGAAGGCCAGATTGGTGTCCACAAGAAACAAGACTTTTCTGGTGGCCACCTTGGGATGCTCTCCTACGAATTGTTCATTTGGCTTCCTCTTTCACAGGATTCCAGAAACAGGTAAAGGTGATACAATTTCATTCTGCTTTTGACGTTAGCCCCTGCTAGGAGATTTTCTGCTGTTCTGCTGTTGTAGTTGATGCTCATTTGAGCTGTATTAGTGTTTAGGTCAATTTTACTATGTGATTTGAAGATGTATCAAATTGCTTTGGGAGCTGTAGCTGAAATACAATCTAGAAATCTCGTAAATAAATAGGTAAGTAAACAAAAGGCTTCTCATACTTTGAAAGGCACATCTCCTTTGTACTCTCTTGGACCACTTCCAACATTTGGCCCTGCCTGTGTCTTCTCCCCAAGACAGACATCTATGTTCAGAGTTTATATGGAATGTTAGATACAAGAGTACTATCACTTGGAGCATTCTCCGAAGACAGATGTGTGGGGATACACGTGTACCCCTTATTCCCGCGAAGGGACCTTTGACTGCTGGCTTGTGGTGTATCCTTACTGTGGACTAGCACTTGAAAGGTTAATAGGAGAAGCAAAGAGTATTTTACATATTTGTATGCTGCTTTGGGCGCAATTTTATGACAGAATGGCAGGATAGAAGTGCCTAATATATATATTAGGGTACATTTACATTTATATATAAATGTAGTGTACAATGTACAGGTGGGCCCCCATATCCACTGATTCCCTATCCACGGTTTCAGTTATCCACGGATCGTGGGGACCCCCCCAGGCTTTTACTTTTTTCCCAGTAAGCTTCGTTTCTTCCTTAAAGAAACAGGAGAAGCAGCCAGAGGCTGCTTATTACAGGCAAGTAGAACGAGACTAAGTACTAGAGAGGCTCTGCAAGGTTAACAGAAACCTTGCAGAGCCTCTCTAGGACTTAGTCTCGTTCTACTTGCCTGGAATGGAGGCTGCTTCTCTGTTTGTTTTTAAGGAAGAAACAAACTTGCTGAAAGAAAAATAAGAGCTGGGGGGGGCAAGCATGCCTGCCTGCAGGGAAGGCAGGGTGGGGGGGGGCTCAGGAAACCATGGAGGGGGTGTTCGCTCTTATCCACAGTTTCAAGTATTCACGGAGGGGCCTGGAACATATCCCCAGCGGATATGGGGGCCCACCTGTACAATGATGTGATTTAAAGACACTTTTTCTTTAGCGAGTATATATATATACTCCTTCCGTTCTCAAAGGGAACTTCTGTGCATAGAGTGCACTTCCCTGAACTGAAGTCCAGCTCCAGATGCTCCCCATATTTTTGGGACTACTGTGCTGTTTGACAGCAGTGATGGGTAACACAAATAAGGCAGACCTACTTTTAAAACCAGAATGATTTCTAAACAGCTAGTTTTGATCTGTGAGTCTGCAGAAATGGTGACTGTGAAAGTCTAAGAAGGCAGAAGAATGAATGGCTGACATTTCAAATTCATTCATCAACCAAATAATACTTCCTTCTGGTTTCCCATCTCTGTCTTGCTGATTCTTAGAAAACAAACTATTGATTCTTCCAGCACTTCATTGGAAGTGCAGTCAAAGAGATTTAAAAAAAGAAAGATCATGAGCAAAGCTATTTAAATGGAAAGATGATATATCATCGTAGAGCCTTTAGTCTGGTCCAGTGCCTCTGTTTAATATATATACATAGGACTCGTGTTCCAGTAATTGTATTGATGGAGTAACATTATCCAACTGTTCATCTATTTGTACCCAAACAACATCATCATGAAATATTTGCATTTGTATCATTTTAGTCCCATTGGCTTTAATGAGAGTGACCATGATCACTGGTGTCACTCAAGGTGGGGCGGAAAGCTAAGTTCTGCAGCTTTCCGCCCTACCGTTACTCTCCTGCATGAGGCGCCCCGCCCCCTCGTCGTAGGAGCCCATCAGTGGAGAGAAAGCAACGCACAGGGACTCTCCTGCACGTTGCTTTCTCTCAGCTGACGGGCTCCTATGATGAGGGGGAGGGGTGCCTCGCACCGGAGAGTAATGGTGGGGCAGAAAGCTGCAGAACTTAGCTTTCCGCCCCATTTCGAACGACGCCAGTGACCATGATTCTAAGGGCTCAGTCCAGCCCAACTCAGCACAAGTCAGGCACAACTGAGGCCCAAGTGTGGCGTAACTGTGGCCTAAGATAGGGCTGAGTTAGGCTGCAACTATGCCTGAGGTAGGCAGGAGGCAAGAGCAGTGGGCCAGCACCAGCCCAGGATCGAGGCAAAACTTACCACAGAGGCAGGCAGGCTCCTGTGGTGAGGTGTCAGTCTTGTGGAAGCGAAGAGCCCCCTCCTGAGCTCATCTGTGTGCACCTACCACAGCTGCTGCAGCGTTCGCAGCAGATGGGCAGCCACAGGTGGGCCTGCAGGCACTGGGCGTGCGACAGTCAGCTGAAGGGCAGAGGTTGTGCCAGTGCCAGCTGCCCCAGGGCACCCTGTGCATTAGCCACCTGCTGCAGGGGGGAGTGCCACAGCCCTCCTACCTGCAACAGGTGTTGCCACCCCCATGCCACGTTGAGGCTGCATGTGGGATTCATGGGGGGGGAGCGGGGGAGAGAAGGGAAGGAGGGGGGTGGGAACGTCACACACAAGGGGGTCTCATGATGGCTGGAACCGCCTCTGACATGACTTGCCCATGCGCTGCCTGAAGCCCTGGGCCTCCAGGGCCGTGGCTATGCCCACAAAGAAGGCATCCCGGCGTGCCTTCTGCTCTGTGCCCTGGCCAAGACCGAGAGATGCCTTGGGCCTGTCTGCTGCGAGCGGGAAGGGCTCACGCAGCTCATCACACCCCCAGATGGGGCGACGTCGGCGCCTCGCAGCAGGCGCTCCGGCGGGGTGGGGGGTGGCCAGCTTCCATCATCAGGGAGTGGGAGGGGAGGCAGACACACAGGCAGGCGGACAGGGGGTGCTGGGGAGGGACACGGGTGGGTCAGAAACAGACAGACAACAAGGCTGGTGGGAGAGGGATACAGGGAGAGGGGTCTGCAGAGACCAATAGGGACACAGGGGTCATTTCGCAGATGAAGGCAATGCAGGAATGGGCGCCTCTTATGCAGACGGACCTTGGGCGGAATGGACGCCGTTGACGGGCAGACCGTGGGTGGAACGGACGCCGTTGACAGGCGGACCGTGGGCGGGTGAGAGCCCTGGTTGTCGAAAGGGCTCTTCATGGACGTGGCAGACGCGAGCGGATCCAGTATGGGCGCCATGTCGCCTGTCAGTGTTTGCCTGCCTGAGAGGCCCCCAACTCCCCACTCCCCTCTGAGCCCTGAGGGTCTGGCAGCTCCCCTGCTGTGGTCTCCCTGGGAAGGAAGTGGCAGTCCCTGGATGGGATTCATGCAGGGGCTTGTGTGCTGGGCGCTGTCTCTGTGTGTGTGGGGCAATGCTTGTGTAACACTGCACACAAGGGGGCTCTGCCCAAGGGGCATCTTTATTGTTCTGGAACGGTAGCAGAGATGGCCAGGCGAGGCTGCCAGGGGTAGTCACAGCAGCCAATCTGAAAGCAGCAGCAGCAGCACACGTGCCCCATGGACCTGGAGACGCAGGCTCTTCCCCTGTGGAACCACAGCCTGCTCCATAGAAAGGGGAGGGACAGCAGGCATGACAGCCAGGGAGGTAGAGCAGCAGCAGCAGCAGCAGCAGCAGCTGAGGAGGGTTGCAGGACTGGCACCCTGACCTCTGGCAGCATCGAGGCAGACGACAGTGGGGCACCCTGCCTGGAGCTCCAGGGGTGCTCCCAGGAAGGTAGGTGGTAGTGGACGTTCCTGGGGAGACAAAAAACAAGGGGGAGTTACATGTCAGCTGGTGTGTGGTAGCAGTCGCCATTGAAGACAAGCCAGTGTGTTGGTTGCAAAAGCCTGCAGGGAGAGATCAGATTACACAGCTGTTAGGTATAACGAGCTTGTCACAGTGTGAGGAGCTTACCTGGACGTCAGAAGGGCATGATCCTGCAAAGGACAACAGTGAAGGAGAGAAAACACAGCACAACTACATGCATGGCTAGCACATCATAACTGACCTGTTGTAGACCCTATGGGGGCAAGGCTGCGGGTTAGTAAACACACCTTTGTTAACAGGCAAGTCACATTTACACAAACACATATTTGTCTGCTCACATGGCAACGGGCAGCTATCAGAGGACACATTGGTAAAGAGGCAGCTATCATGTATATGTGTGCTGACAGGCAGAAGTACTACATAAAGGCGAACACAGGCAGAAGTCATACATATTGGCATGAAAAGGCAGAAGTCCAACATTATGGCAAACACAGGCAGAAGTCCTACGGTATGGCTTACACAGGCAGAAGTCCTACATATAGGCATGAACAGGCTAAAGTCAAACATATATTGGCATGAACAGGCAGAAGTCATAACACATGCCATCCCAGACCCTGCTCTTACCTGCTGGTGTTGTTGCCTGTGGGGGGGGGGAGAGAGGCTGCGAGAAAGACATGGGTTAGCAAATGCTTGCAAGGAGGCAGCTGCCCAGGCACAGCTGTAAACAGTTTGGCCACAGCCTGAACAACCCTCTCTGCCCTAGAGGGGGGCAGAGAGGAGAGGAGAAGAGAGAAGTGGGGTGTTTGTGAATTTTGCCCTCCACCAACAAAGTCCCACTTTGTGGCTGCTGGGGGACAGGACCCCACGCCACGTGCTCAGAGAAAGAGAGAGAATGGAGGCCTGGGACTGGGCTTTTGTGGGAAAGAGGCTGGGTGCGGCTGGCTTCGGATAGGGTAACTATCTGTGTCCATGTCCAGAGTTATGCCACAGCTATTCCGTCCTAACTCAGGCATAACTCAGGAGTAGGGTGTTAGAACTTTTCAGGAGAGGGCTGGAGTGTGTAAGGTAAAATGGCTCCTATGGGTCTCCTCAAATTTGAGTCCACCTTTTTTGTCGACCTAAATTTTGTTCCGTAGCTGTGCTTGAGGGGGCGTGTCGGAGCTCTCCAGTGTCTGGACCTGGACCCAAATTCGTAACCGCCCCCGTCACTCCCCCGTCACTCCCCCGACACGCCCACTTTTAGGCCAAACTTAGGACGGAATAGCTCTTAGGCCGAACTTAGGATGGAATTGGTCAACTTTCCTTAACCCGTTCTATGTCTGTCACAATTGCAGCACAAATTCAGCCTCAACGGCACAATTCAGTCCTAACTTCAGCCTAAGGCACTTAGGCTGCTTTTGTGACTGAATTGTGCCGCTGAGGCCTTAGGCTGGACTGGGCTGCCCATATATTAGACACAATCCAGCAGAAGTTAGTTCTAACACAGAAACTCTTGATAATAAAGACTACCACATGGGCAGAAGCCTTTGAATATTCCCTGACTAGAGTGGGAACAATCACAAAGGCAGTGGCAACAATTTACATTTAGCAAAACACATGTACAAATCCAAATTGACCAATCAGCATGGCTCTAAAAGTCCCGCTGAAATCAACAGAGATAACGGTAGGGCTGCTATGAAATAGCAAGAACAGAGTCCATTGAAAACCCTAGTTCTACAATAATATCTGGACAAGGCCGTCATATGGTTTTGTTCTTGTGTTGTCTTTGGAGTTGAATAAATGCTGTGTGCTGTTTTTTTGTTTTTAATGTTTACCCTCTAGCTAGCATCAAGAAGAGAATCTGCTGGAAGTGGTCTCTCTTTCAGACAGGGGGGCCCTTCCACTTGGCTGTGATTTACTTGGCTATCGAAAAGACTTTGTATACCATCTCTTCCAGCAAAAGGTGAGAGATGCAGAAGCACTGGCATTTAACAAAAAATACCAACCACAGCAGGAAGTCCTCTCTGCCCAATTACAAGGTGATCTCGGTTCATTTTATGGTTTGATTTTTGTTCTCTATCACATATGTTTTCAAACACAGTTCTGATATCCTGTAGGGATGGCTTTTGTAAAGAGCCAGGGCTTCTGATTGAAGGAGCTTCAAAAATAGCTCTCTTACCCTTCTGTGTGGAAAAAGCAGAGTCGTGTAATAACACATTTATTTGCATTGAAAAACGAGAAGGAATAGCAAAGAGAACGTTAACAGTAAAATTAGCTCTGTTTCTTTGGTGATCCTGTGATTTTTACCATCAGATGTAGCAGTGGGGAGGGATGCAAGATTATTTAATAAGCAGAACTTACTATTAAAATGAAATGTTGTGCTCAAAACCATATCCAAACAGAAAGAATCATCAATAATACAAGCACTCTTGAAAGAGAGACAGAGAAAAAAAAAGGCAAGCTTGATATCCATAGACAGATTTTCCCCCTATAGTCAGCACACAGTTCAGTCATTACATGCAAGAGACAGAATATCTCATTAATTTTGATATGAATGATCTGCATTTCCCACCAAGTTTTTTTCTTCTGTGCCATGATGGATGCTAGCGGAGCTGTCTTTGCATGCATGTGAGCGGAAGTCGATGCATATGAGCGGAAGTCAATTTAGAATGTCCTCCCAGTCTATACATTCTGGGGGAAACTACTGAGAGGTGCCAAGGGGTTGAGTTTTTCTTGATCCCCCAGGGATGCTGTCAGGTTTAGGGAAGAATATATTTTGTGCATTTCAGATTTATTTTGAACCTACCTCATTTTAACAGATGTAGATGGCTACATCTAGGTAATCTAGCTTGTCTTATATAAAAAATGTATGTAGGGCCAGCCCATCCATGATGCGAAGAGTGCAGCCCGCATTGAGCAGTGGCTGGCAGGGGAGTGGCAGACTTGGTCACCCCGAGTCTGCTGCCACCTCCCTCCAGCCTGCTGGGGACAGAGCTGCATCAATCTGCTTCCTGCTCCCTAAAAAAAGCTTAAGTTTAAATAAACTGCACGAGGAAGGAGCAGGGTGAGGGGGTAGGGAAGTGGTTTACTGCTGCCCATGTGGGTTTGGGGGGGGCATGGGCAGTGGTGATCTGCTGCAAAAAAGGGGCTGCAACCCCCCCCCAGAAACAAACAAACAAAAGCAGCCACATACCATGTTCCTTCCTTGCAGTCCCTTTAAATAAAACAAAGTGAGGGACACCCTGGGAATTTCCAGCATGACCCACTGTCATCCCGCCCCCTCGGGAGAGGACGGAGACTCGCTGGGTGGGCATGCCAACAGGGCACAAGGGTGGAAAGGGCTGCCAGGACGTGTGGAGACACCCACCAGTTTAACTGTGAGAGGAAGAGAGTCTGCACCAGGGAGGGATCCTCGCCAGGCCCTGTCTTGGGAAGAGGGGCGAAGGCCGAGGGGTGCCTGGGCCACGGAGGCCAGGGCTGAAAGTGGCTCTGTCCCTTTTAGAGCTGCAGAGGCCAGAGCAGACCAAGTCTCACGGGAACGAGACTTCAGGGAAACCACACCCCCGGAAGGGGTGGGACCAGAGCAAGCTAGCCAGGAGCTCATAAGGAGCTCAAGGTCTGCTGAGGGGGGCGGCAGGTCCAGGGAGCTCCTGAGTCTGGACAGACTGCCTCCTTCTATGGAAACCTGGGAAAGAGGGAGAAGAGAATACAACAAGAGCTAGGGCAGCCTGACTGGGGGAAGCCTGCCCGAGCCAGGGAAGGTGAACAATACTGGACCTCGTGAGGATCCCAACCCTTCACGCCTGGGAAGTCTGTGGGAATGGGGGAAGTCTAAGGTGAGGTAACCCCCCGGTTTGTGGACCACCTCCCTCTCAACCCCTAAGGGAAATCACTGGGTCCCGAGTGACCCCATACTTACGGAAAGGTGTGACTGCTACCCCGGGGTTGTGGATCGGGCCCACTGCACCTGAGAAAGGGAAAAGGAGAAAGTCATTGTGATTTAAAGGGAACAACATTCAACGCTGAATGTTAAGACGTTATCTCGATTAAACAGCATTCAAAAGGCAACACATAAATCCTCCTCTTTATTTACTCAGGGCCCCGGGAACTTACCGGCACTTACCTGCAGTGACCGCTTCGCCAGTCGAAGACCCTCGTTAGCCCACCCAAGGGAGATGGACGTCACACCCGCACTTCCTGTTTTGTAGAAAAGAATCACTCAAGAAGAAACGAGGTAAGTGGCTGCGTTTTGTTTGTTTGTTTCTGGGCTTTTGGGGAGGCAGCACGGGCACCAGTGGTGGTGGTGGTGGTGGTGGTGGCAGCATCGGGCTGTAGATCTGGTTGGGCCATCTCTAAATGTATAAATTATCAATTTAGATAATGGTACAATATGGTCAAAGCCAATAGGACGTCCAACTGTGGATGTGTCTGAGGTTGAAAGGAAAATCCAATGCTGCAAGGAGCAATACTGCTTAGGAACATGGAATGTGAGGTCTATGAATCAAGGCAAGCTGGATGTGGTCAAAAATGAGATGATAAGATTGAACATTGACATCTTGGGAATCAGCGAACTAAAATGGACGGGCATGGGCGAATTTAAGTCAGGTGACCATCATATCTACTACTGTGGGCATGAATCCCTTAGAAGAAATGGAGTAGCCCTCGTAGTCAATAAAAGAGTGGGAAAGGCAGTACTGGGGTGCAATCTCAAAAACGACAGAATGATTTCAGTTCGAATCCAAGGCAAACCATTCAACATTACAGTAATCCAAGTGTATGCCCCAACCACTGATGCCGAAGAAGATGAAGTTGACCGGTTCTATGAAGACCTACAACACCTTCTAGAACTAGCACCCAAAAAAGATGTCCTTTACATCATAGGAGACTGGAATGCTAAAGTAGGAAATCAAGAAATAAACGGAACAACAGGCAAGTTTGGCCTTGGAGCGCAAAATGAAGCAGGGCAAAGGCTAACGGAGTTCTGTCAAGAGAACACGCTGGTCATAGCAAACACTCTTTTCCAACAACACAAGAGGCGACTCTACACATGGACATCACCAGAACATACCGAAACCAGATAGATTATGTGCTTTGCAGCCAAAGATGGAGAAGCTCTATACAGTCAGTAAAAACAAGACCTGGAGCTGACTGTGGCTCAGATCATGAGCTTCTTATTGCAAAATTCAGGCTTAAACTGAAGAATGTAGGGAACACCACTAGACCAGTCAGATATGACCTAAATCATATCCCTTATGAGTATACAGTGGAGGTGAAGAATAGATTTAGGGCATTAGACCTGGTAGACAGAGTGCCTGAAGAACTATGGACGGAAGTTCGTAACATTGTACAGGAGGCAGCAACTAAAACCATCCCAAAGAAAAAGAAATGCAAGAAAGCAAAGTGGCTGTCAGATGAGGCTTTACAAATAGCTGTGGAAAGAAGGAATGCAAAAAGCAAGGGTGAAAGGGAAAGATATAAACAACTGAATGCAGATTTCCAGAGAATAGCAAGGAGAGATAAGAAGGCCTTCTTAAATGAACAACGCAAGGAAATCGAGGAAAACAACAGAATGGGGAGGACTAGAGATCTCTTCAAGAAAATTGGAGATATCAAGGGAACGTTTTGTGCAAAGTTGGGCATGATAAAGGACAAAAAAGGCAGAGACCTAACAGAAGCAGAAGAGATTAAGAAGAGATGGCAAGAATACACAGAAGAACTATACAAGAAAGATCTTAATGTTCCTGATGACCACGCTGGTGTGGTCACTGACCCAGAGCCGGACATCCTAGAGAGTGAAGTCAAGTGGGCCTTAGGTAGCATCACTAACAACAAAGCTAGTGGAGATGATAATATCCCAGCTGAGCTACTTAAAATCCTAAATGATGATGCTGTGAAAGTGCTGCACTCAATATGCCAACAAATTTGGAAAACTCAGCAGTGGCCAAAGGATTGGAAAAGGTCAGTTTACGTTCCAATTCCAAAGAAGGGCAGTGCCAAAGAGTGCTCAAACTATCGCACAATTGCACTCATTTCACATGCTAGCAAGGTTATGCTCAAAATCCTACAAGCTAGGCTTCAGCAGTACGTGGACCTAGAACTACCGGAAGTACAAGCTGGGTTTCGAAGAGGCAGAGGAACTAGAGATCAAATTGCCAACATGCGCTGGATCATGGAGAAAGCCCGAGAGTTCCAAAAAACCACCTACTTCTGCTTCATTGACTACGCAAAAGCCTTTGATTGTGTGGATCACAACAAACTGTGGCAAATTCTTAAAGAGATGGGGGTACCAGACCACCTTACCTGTCTCCTGAGAAACCTGTATGCGGGTTAAGAAGCAACAGTTCGGACCGGCCATGGAACAACCGACTGGTTCAAAATTGGGAAGGGAGTACGGCAAGGCTGTATATTGTCACCCTGCCTATTTAACTTATATGCAGAGTACATTATGAGAAATGCAGGGCTGAATGAATCGCAAGCCGGAATCAAGATTACCGGGAGAAATATCAACAACCTCAGATATGCAGACGATACCACCCTAATGGCAGAAAGTGAAGAAGAACTAAAGAGCCTCTTGATGAGGGTGAAAGAGGAGAGTGCAAAAGTTGGCTTGAAACTCAACATTAATAAAACTAAGATCATGGCATCTGGGCCCATCAATTCCTGGCAAATAGAAGGGGCAGAAATGGAAGCAGTAACAGATTTTACTTTTCTGGGCTCCAAGATCACTGCAGACGGAGACAGCAGCCATGAAATTAAAAGACGCTTACTCCTTGGAAGGAAAGCTATGGCAAACTTAGACAGCATAATAAAAAGCAGAGATATCACCATGCCAACAAAAGTTCGTACAGTCAGGGCGATGGTGTACCCAGTAGCAATGTATGGTTGCGAGAGTTGGACCATAAGGAAGGCTGAGCGCCGAAGAATAGATGCTTTTGAACTGTGGTGCTGGAGAAGACTCCTGAGAGTCCCTTGGACTGCTAGGAGATCAAATCAGTCAATCCTAAATGAAATCAACCCTGACTGTTCCCTGGAAGGACAGGTACTGAGGCTGAAACTCAAATATTTTGGCCACCTAATGCGAAGAGAGGACTCTCTGGAGGAGACTCTGATGCTGGGAAAGATTGAAGGCAAAAGGAGAAGGGGAAGGCAGAGGATGAGATGGTTAGACAGCATCACCGATGCAACGAACATGAAAATGAGCGAACTCAGGAAGATAGTGGAGGACAGGAAGGCCTGGCGGGATATGGTTCATGGGATCACGAAGGGTCGGACACGACTTAACGACTGAACAACAACAACATAATATGGTCAAACACTCACACTGCATGCCTGATACCTACCTCCCACAGTAACAGAAAGGGGAGACTGAGTCACATTTTAATAGGGTGTGTCTGCAAGTATGTTTTGAAGGGGGTAATAGATTTGCATTAGTGTAACTACCAACATTTGTTTTCCTTGTTAGTAAATATGAATCTCAAGGACTTGTAATTCTTGTATCAGCTGTAAGGTGAATATGATGACCTCATACTTCTCAGCTCCTCCCCCCCTGCTACCCACCCAACTCTCAAGGGCCCCCACCTACCCAATTACCCTTGCACACTTCTCCAAGTCCCCTCCCAGTTTCCCTCCCACCCATTTACCTGGCTGCTGGCTCTGACAGCAGTGGAGATGCTCTTCCTCTTCCCTGCTCTGGAACTTTCATATTCAGTTCACCAGATTTAAGTAGACCTGGGAAATGTAATTTTACCAATGACCCTGACATCACCCCATGACCCTTGGTAAAATTACATTTCCCAGGTGTACCTTTGCCTGATTTGCTGTGTACCAGCATGCCAGGTCCCAGAGCAAAGGGTGGAAAGTACTTCCATTGATACCACTGTCACTAGAACCAGCAGCTAGGTAAGGAGATAGGACTGAGTTTGGACAGAGAGACACAGGTACATGGGAGGAGAGGAGACTTGTGGGGTTAGGGCTTGGAGGTTCACCAGGGAGTTGGGGCAAAGGTTGGACCTGTTATGCTTCTGCTATCATTCATAGAGAATCTGATAGGGTCTGATTTGGCAGAAAATTGAATTTGGAACAATCTCAAACTATTTTTGGAGTTTTGAAGGATATACCATCTTTTTCCAAGGCCAATTACATGCCTAACCAGGAGGGCTTAGTCCATCATTAATTTTTATACAGTTCAGATTCAACACTCACAAGAACTCCACAGGCCACACGTCCGCAATTTTATCATATATTGGCCTTCTTTCCATCACTACCCATTGACACTATAGGGGGGAATGGCTATATTTTTATTATGTGTCGTGCAGGTTTTGCCACACTTCCCATTTAGAGTACAAGTGCCCAACTGAGAAAATGGGGCACCTTTATTAGAACAGGTGATATTTCATGACTCTCTAAGGTTCTATTTCTGGAGCAGAAACAAATATTCAGTGTTGAACACTTTTGAGGTGAAAAAATGTGTTTTTAAGGGGTGAGGAGAGCACCTTGAAACCCAACCCCCACCTTTCCACGTTTCCATCCTTTTTTTGTGCCTATCTGCATTCATTATTTGCCAGCCTGCTGCTCTGTGCCATTTTAAAAACATTTGGGCTGCAATCCTGTACACACTTTCTTGGAAGTAAAGCTATGACAAAGCAAGCACTTCCGTGTTCGTCTCGTGTGCGTCTTGTCCAGTGTGGTCGTGCCGGAACGCGGCACTACGAACCCCAGGCACACCAAAGAAAGCCGCACGGAGAAGGGAAGATGTTCTGCCCCGCCCCTCTCTCTGTTAGCCAATCAGAATTGAGACTCTTCAGACTCAATTCTGATTGGCTACTGAGTTTGCTCCGCGTCCCGCCCCCACAGTTCCAAATATGGGCTCTGATTGGCTGAACGCGGCACAAGTCAGCAAAAGAATAGCATGGGTCTACGTTAGCGTGAACCGGAATGTGCCTCAGTCAGTTAGCTATAGTCATGGCTGGCTTCCAATAGAATAAAGGTAGGGCGCCTGCATCAGCAAGCGCTGGGGAGGCAGCAAGCAGAGCTACCTCAGTTCTGTTCATAAGAAAGCCATGAAAAGAGCAAGGAGCAGGTTTTGAATTTATTTCCAGTTAGAGAGAGAGAGAGAGAGCACATAAGTGATGAAGATTTTGCAAGGTAGGTTTCTCTGCACTCTGTCTCTCCCTGTGTGTGTGTGTGTGTGTGTGTGTGCGCGCGCGCGCATGTGTGTGTTTTGTGCCTCCCCAGCTTTGGACTTCGCTGCATGTCACTGGAATCCACAACTGCATCAGATAGGCTGTTCCAGTGCCAGACTGCTGTTACAATTGGGAAACTCTTCCTTATGCCTAGCTGAAACAGGCAGTGGGCCGCCACCACAACTAGTGTTCCAGCGGCGGGGCGCACTTTATGGCTGTCAGAAACAGCCTTCTGAAAGTGTGTGGAACCATGTGCTTCCAGAACACTTGTGGTGAAACACGGAGCGGCTGCTGACAAAGGTAGGTCAGCAGAGGAGGTGGAATGGGGTGGGCAGAATAGAGGGAGGGCGTGACACAGGCGGGAAGGGGTGGCACCCAGCACCAGCAACTTGTGCCAGATGCTATCCCCTCCGATAGCAGCCGGGATGCCCCCTTTCTGTCCTTGGACGTGCGCCTGCTAAAGAGCTGGCACAGGTCCAAGGAGACCCTTTTTTTCAATTATTAAATTATTTCCCTGTCATATTTGCCCCTTTTCGTCGCTTTCCCTCGCAATTTTTGCCGCATTTCCCAGCCATGTTTGCTTGTCTTTTGCCGTCCTCCTTCCTGCTGCTGCCACCATGTTGCTACAGCCGCCGTGTTTTCATCGTGGCCAGTCCTCGCGTCCTGACTACTTTGCTTCTCAGAGGCTGACGTGAGATGAGACTGCCTTCTACTGGGTCAGGACTTTGCGACATCTATGTTGGTGTTGTCTGTGCTGGCTCCCTGGGGTCTAGACTAGAGGTGCCAGGGGCTGGACTGGTCTCCTTCCCATGTAAAACACAGGCTGCACCACTAAGCTGCAAGCCCAGCCCCAATCAAACACTCAGCTAAGGTGCAGATGAAGTTACTTCACAAGATTTAAAGTCAAAACAGGTTCTTAGAAGGGGCAGCCCAAGACTTCCAGTTGTTTCAGACAATGTGATAAATGCTGCCTCCCCTTACCTAGCCATGTGCCAGCCTCTGTAAAAGTTATACCAAGACAAAAACAGAGTGAAAAAAAAAATCCAGAATATGCTTCACCACCACAGTCCCACCCAAAGGTACAACCCCCTTATATCAGCCTGTGTAGGGCACATCTGTGACTTGAAGGTGGAGCCTCTTGTACCAAGACTGACACAGTAGGCTAACTCCATCTAGTCTTATAACATTTAGTACGGGTTGACTACCCCCTCCCCCTCTCCTTGCCGCCACCACTCTTCTAGAGCCTGGCTGACTGCGTTCCGGTCGGCCGAGGCTCCTTGCGCGCTGCTGCCAATGCTGCTGCCCCCTCCCACTCTCTTCTGGAGGCTTCGGAAGAAAGCAGTTTGGGCTGGCGGCCTCATGAAAGCTCGCCCCAGCCTGCCCCGCGCTGCAGCAGCTGACGATTGGCTCAGGAGCCGAGTGCCTTTGCAAGGGTGGGCGGGGCATGCTGAGCGCCTTTCTGAGAGGGTCACAGAAGCACGCTCTGGGGGCCGCATGCAGGCCATGTGTTGGACCAGGGCCCATTTCATCGGGGGCTCACAGGGCCTACTTGCCATCGGACAAGCTGACACCCTGGCCAGTCCGCCACTGTGGTCACCCTATAGTTCCTAGAGTTTCTTTAGAGACCGGGTGGGGCAGAGAGATGTTGCCCTAACTGGCAGTTGACAGAAGAGCTCTAAACAAATGAGAGGTGAACTTCACCTGCATCCACCTTCCCTTGTGTTGCCTGATTCTCTCCACCTGAGATCTGTGTCCAACGCTTTGGCTTTGGCTGGTAGCATGCCATCTGATATCACTCTGATCACACAAACACAAAGTCGACTGACTGAACTGTTCCTTATTCAGTAAAATCAGACTCATCTTAGGGAGCAGGATGCACATTTGGCTCTGCAGTGCTCTTTGTCTAAATGAAAATTAATGCCATTCTGGTGAACAATCGTTGTAGTGAACAAATATGTGCCCCTGTAGGAAAAGCCCACCCAGAGATGTTTCTTCAGAGGGAGCGAATGACGGACATGCAGGTGTGGAAAAACAGTGACACCTAGTGGGCCAAGGATAGAACACGTCAGGGCCACCTGTATAGCTAGCATTTGGAGGCTCCAGAGAATAATGCACTCCGTAGTTAACAGTTTGTGCTTCTCTTTTTGGTCAGATGTAGAAGAAAAGTTGTTCCCCTTTACTACATGGTAGTCTTCATCTAAGTGTGTTTAACTAAAAGGTGTGTTTTGCAAAATTCATCTAAAAATGTGTGCTTTGCAAAATTAGGCCTTTTGCTTTAGTATCAATGAAGTATTAACAATAAGTATTAGTGCTATAGCAGTATGTTAGGGTCATCAGTGATCACTAGGTCATTGCATGTGCATGCACGCACACAGGAACACACACACGCACGCATGCACAAGCATAAGTGTTCCTTTGCCTCTCATGCTCAGGTATTTCTGTAGCTTTTGAAGCAGAAAAGAGAATGGAAGACACAAATGGGAGATATAGGGAAGTGTGTGTGTGTGTGTGTGTGTGTGTGTGTGTGTGTGTGTGTGTGTGTGTGTGTGTGTGTGTGTGTGTGTGTGTGTGTGTGTGTGTGTGTGTGTGAGAGAGAGAGAGAGAGAGAGAGAGAGAGAACTCTTTACACCCAGGGAAATGCTTTGAGTATATCCCTTGTCCTTGTATTTCTTAACTACTACTACTAACTTACGAGAATAGCACAGGGGGCAGGCAAACGAAGATAGAAAAGCAAAACACAATGTGCCTAATAACAACCGATAATAAACAAACGGGATCGAATAGTCCCGAGGCTCCTCATCACGGGCATACTTTATAAAAACCTCAAAATGAATGCTAAATAATGTGAAAACAATGGTTTTGCTATCACTGTGTATATAGCATCTTCTCCAGTGGGATTCAGGTAACTAATAAGCCAGGTTTCTGTAGGAATTGTTCCATGTGGGCAATGGTCCTTTATCACATCACTGCTTGGGACAATATTCAAGCACTATGCAAGTTCATTTATCCACTTACTGTATTTCGATAATCAGACACAGAGCTTTATGAGATAGAAGAGGTGCTTTCGGCTTCTGCAAGGTGCATCAAAAATCAGCTGTTTTCCCCAGAATATGTCCAGGAATTGCTAGTACAACCCACAGCACATCCTCAGTACAGTTATCCTGTATTCTTATCTACAAGACCACTTTTAGAGCTGTTTAACTGTCATAGCTCATGAAAAGAGTCCTGGAAACTGCACAACTGAAGACAGACTAATACAAAAAGAGGAATCACAGCACATCCACGGACTTGTGAACTCACTTTTGCCATTGAACTGTCAAGCATAAGCTCTTCGATCTTCTTTGCTATGGATGGCTTCTTTTCCTTTTCATGTCCACTGCTCTGTCTCGGCCTTCAGGTGGGAAACATTCACACAAGACCTTACTAGTACTTGGTTAATTTTCCCATGCTGGAGGCCGAAGTGGGCAGAAGGAAGTGACATCAGTAGCGAGAGCAGGTGTGAGCGGGATGAGGTTGACGGGCTTATGCTCATCTGACAGTTCAGTGGTGAGGGTGAATTTGCAGGGCAGTGAATTCGCTGTGAATCTTCCTTTGATTTTGTTTCTGTCTTCAGCATAGTTCTATGCAGGGGCAAGAAATCTGTAAAAGAAATCTCATTAGCACTTTCCCAGAACTACAATTCCTCATGTGCTCCAGGCTAAAAGCATTACATCGAAAGTGGTTTAGGTTTGTAGTGTAGATAGGCCCACTGACTGGTGCGTGACTCCTGTGTTTTTCACTAGGAAGAGTGTACTTTGTTAAAGAGGCACTCACTTTGCCTGTCGTTTTCTGTACTTGCTTCTGTAAGAAGTAAGTGTTGGCTACTTGAATTTGCTGGCTTGACATGTGCTTATTCATGAGTATATCAGCTAATCTAGGCTTCCTAGCTTGTCATTGTCCTAGAGCCCAATCCTATCCTTCCCCCCCCCCCGACTGGTGCAGCCATGCCGAAAAGGTGTGGGGGTGTGTGGATCAGGAGACTTCAGAGGGGAAAGGGGATTTAAATCACTTTATTAACTATTATTAACAACAGTATTTATATACTGCTTTTCAACAAAAAGTTCACAAAGCAGTTTACAGACAAAATCAAATGATTAAATGGCTCCCTGTCCCAAAAGGGCTCACAATCTTAAAAAAGATGCAGAACACCACCAGCAAACAGCCGCCAGAAAAGACACTGTGCTGGGGTGAAAGGGGGGCAGCTACTCTCCCCCTGCTAAATATAAGAGGAGCACCAATTGAAAAAGTGCCTCTTGCCCAGTTAGCCCTCTGTAAGTCTCTTCCTCCGCAATGGGTCTCCTCAGACCTGTACCAGCTCTTTAGCAAGGACATGCAGTCAGGGGAGGCAAGTGAGACAGAGTCTTAGCAAACCCAGCAAGTTTTTAAAAAGTGCCTTTCCTTGCTGTTCCTTTCCTCTCCAGCACAGCCAATGAGTTAAGCAGCGCACGCACACACACACACACACACACACACACACACACACACACACTACAATACATGAGAGTGGCCGGGCAGCGCAATCCAACGCAAGGATCCGGCCTGCAGCCCACGGCCGCCCACCGGATCCTGAGCCCCGGCGGCCATTCTGCCACCAAGTCGGAGGTCTACTCAGGGAAGGGGATCCCTTTCCCGGGTGTAAATCCAGGCCGGCCCGATCGGATTTCCGCCAACTAAATAGCTGGTGGAAGTAGAGGAGGCCATGTAACGGCCTAGCCAGCCTGGTGGGGACAGGGATATATCTGAGGCCATCCCCCGCCCCATCACGTACCAGCTAGGCCAATGGCCCCTCTCCCTCGCCCGTCGAACCGCCCCCGCCGGATCCCGACTCACCTTTCCGGCATGTTTGCGAGTGCTGCTGGTGATGGAACACTCGTTCCGCACAATCGTCAGGATTGCGCTCTTAGTCAGTTAGGCTGCAATCATGGCTGCCCTCCAATAAAAAAAGGGCAAGGTAGCTGGCATCCAATAATAAAAGGCAGGGCGCCTGCATCATCAAGCGCTGGGGAGACAGCAGGCAGAATTGCCTCAGTTCTGTTTAAAAAAAAAAAAGCAAAACAGAAAATGAAAAACAGAAGGAAGCCTGTGCGCAGGGACCGGCTTTTTAGAGCAGCAGGAGAGGTAGCTATTGAGCTGCCTCAGGGGTGTGTGTTGCTGAGCTCTCCCTAGCTCTGAGTGCGGGAAGAAGAGGTGAGTTTATTTCTAAATTTATTTCCGGGGAGAGGGAGCGAGAGAGCGTTTCAAGGAAGGTAAGATCCACTGAGAGAGAGAGAGAGAGAGAGAGAGAGAGAGAGAGAGAGAGAGAGAGGAGTCCTGCGCGTTGCTTTCACTGACTTGAATGGTTTCGAAGGCGAGGGGACGGGGCCGCTTCATGCACCCATGTAATGGAGGGTCGGACCACGGCGGAACTTAGAGCTCTGCCCCCTGCAGCGACGCCGCTGGCTTACCCAAGACTACCAAGTGAGTCTATGGTAGAAGTGAGATTTGAAACAGGAAAGTCCTGATTCATAGCTCAGCCTCTTAGCCGCTATGCAACACAAGTACTTTACAGTCATACAATTACAATTCTACTGATAAAATCAAGCTGAAGTTTTGCACAAAAACCAAGCCATCCGATTTGTGGCTTTAGCCAGTTTCACACAGGAATAAAGAATGTGGTTTTATTTGCTCGTTTTGCAAAGTTAGCAGAACCTACAGGTTGACAGCTTTGCTTTTCATATAAAAGGTTTTGCCTAAGTCCAATAAGAGTTCTGCAATGCATTAGCTAATGTAATACAACTTGCCCTCCAAAAGGTTTCCAAGGTCTTATACATTGTCTATGCATTGAATTTTCTCCCCAACGTTTCTTCTTGTCTGCTGAGCCTTCTGATAAGCCCCCGTGTCTGTCCATCAAACTCTGTAGGCTTTGGATAACTCAAGGCTATTCCAGCCAGAAGCTGCCCCAGTCCAAGAATGTTTGTCCTTATATGCCTCCTTAGATACTTTAAGAGCCAACAATGTCAGTCAGTCCAATTCTATCCACTGCCAGCCCATACCATGCTGCACTGCTGTATGTTATGGGAGGGGGGGGCACACGACCAGATGGCCTGGGAGAGACAAGTAAAAATCTTTTTTACTTACATAGGCTGCCTGGCCTCCAATACGTCTCTCTGAATGCACATCAGTTATTTAGTCCAAAGAGAGTTGGAGGCGTGTCAGGCCAGGAAAAGGAGGATAGGATTTCAGAGTGCTCTGCCACCACTGAGATCCTCCCACTCCCGCCCAAACCCCTGAACTGCCCACAATTCTCCCCTGAACTGTGCCTGCTGCCAACCTACCTGCTCTGGCGTGGGTTTGGCGGCCCGCCAGTGCTGGGCTTCCCTGCTCCCACACTATCACTAGTGAGCCAACTCCTGTCAGAGTGGCTTGTGTGATGGTGGCCAAGGCCTTATGCAGACAAATCGCAAGATTCATGGATGTAAGGCCACCATAGGACTGGGCTGCCAAATGCGTAGGTCCAAAGCCGGATCTTCGAACGAAAACCAGAAGTGGTTGTAATTGCCACGGAGCAACAATCTAAAGCTCGGGGAGGCTCGCAGAGAGGTCCGCAGGCCTCCCCGCAACCCCCAGAGGTAAGTACACAAAGCACTTTTCTGAACATTTTCTCCTGCCAGCGGCGGCAATCCCTAGGATCGCTGCTGCCGCTGTCCCCACCCCTGCAAAAGAGAATTTTGAGAAACACTGCTCTAAATCATGGCAACAGCCTTGTAGGCCTCATCTGGAGGTGTTGTTCATTCCTGCAATGAACAATGCAGTGGCCACATATGCTCCCAGAAGTGGATAATTTAGGAAAAGAAAAAGCTACAAGTACAAAGTCACTTTGTCCAAAATGTTCAAGTGCAAGGGAAAGTCAACTCCGAAGAAAAAAAATGAAATCCCCCCCCAAAAAACATGAAGATGAATGGGGAGTAACAAAACAAGTGCAAGACACATGAAAGAACAAATGTAAGTACAAATGAAAGCATAATTGAATGAATGGGGGCTTAATTAACAAAACAAAGGGAGACATGAATTAAAATATATTCTTTGCACACTCCTTGAATTGTGCTCAGTAAAAACCAGTTCCATTAGTTGCCAGCCAAAACCAGCTGTGTGCAGCATTGATTGGCTGAGTCTTGTGACATTACAATGCCAACTCTCCCATTCCAGTTTTTCAAGCTTAAAAAGTGAGAAAAATATGGTGCCAAACAAACATTTAATTGGATGAACTTGCAAGGCACTGGCACAAAGGGTAAGATGGACAGTCTGCCTGAAGCATGGACTTCAGTGAAGAGGAAGAGAAAATCTTGGAGCCACATACGTGCACCATTTGAGGAGCAAAGGCGGGGAAAGCTGAGTTCACCACTTCCTGTTGGTACATACCTCTGTAGGCATCCAGTGGTTCCCACAATCTAATCTGGAGGTTCAATGTTGTCATAGATGCTAAATAATAGAAAGGAGGGTTAATTGAGGGTGTGAGAAGATGGGGAAATACATAATTAAACCAAGCAGACAGCATGTGATGGATCCTAAGTGTCTTGGACTTGGTAGATTTGTGCATGTATGTTAATAAACAGGAAAATGCACCACACACACACAAAAAGCTTGGAAAAGACAGAGGGAGGTTTTTAAAAAACAAATAGTGTTAACACACTATGTAGTGAATTAATCACATGGGTTATGGACTGAGGGCTACATAATTAAACATGTGAGGTACGAAGGTAAAGTACCAGAATATATGAAGAGGATAATTCCTTTAGTCAGCAAATGGGCAATAACAAGAAAGGAATTTTTGTCTGGGGATACTGAGCAGTTGTATAAACATATGATGCAAAGGCTTTTTCAAATAGACATAACATTGCCATATGTTCCATCAAAAAACTGCAGAGGAACTTGGGAAAAACAGAATGATTTAAGGCCGGCTATACACATCTCTGCCGTCACTTGGTTAGCTGAGCACAGGCAGCGAAAGGTAAGGAGTGCAGTTAAACGAGGACACGTTGAGAGACCAGAGTGTGCCCCAGAGAGCCTTGGGCTGAGATAATGAAAGCTAGTAAACACCACCAAGGAACTGCTGCCTTCCTCAGAGCATAGAAGAAAAAGCAGGTTGCACTTGCATTAAGTCCTCTGATCCCTCATTGCATATGTAACAGCTTCTTCAGCGGCCCATGAGAAGCCATTAAAATGGTGAGACGGAGACCTATATCCAGTGTTCAGACTTCGTCTGCTGCCCATGTCCAGATGACTAAGGAGGCAAATTGCAAACAGAACAAGACAGGAGAATATCTCTACCAGTGATAGAGCTTTTCTACCTTTGCAGAAAAAGAGTGGCTCTCTAACCACCATTACCCACTAAAACAGCCCACTGGGGAAGGCTGACTGTGGCAAGTGAGGCCAAGCCATCACTTGCTCAGTGCCATTCTCTGGGAGGGATAGCCCCAAAGAAGTGGGCATCTTGCCACTATGACTGCCTTGGAGGCAGACTGAGGCCTGCTCCAGACATACAATTATTCCCATAGGGAAAAAATACATCTGAGAGTTTCAATCCACATTGGAATTGCAACCACATGTTCACTCCAATCCGGTGTCTTCATGGAAAACGTTGTGCTAGTCCTTTGCCCAGCACTACCAATCATCCTTTGGCAGACTTCCTATGTCTGCATGTATCCCAACAGCACTTGTCAGCCAAATGGGGTGGGAGTTTCCCCCTGAAGGTTTGCCCTCCTGAGGGCAATAAACTTCCTGCGTGCAGAGGCGTTTCTACGGTAGGAGCCCTACCGTAAGTTGCGTCCCGTGCTAGTACCGTGTTTACAAACTGGAGCGAGGAGGCCCCGCCCCCTCGCTGTCAGAGCCGTTCCGCGCAGCGAAGGCGAACGGGCAGGAGTCCTGCCCGTTCGCCTTCGCTGCGCGGAATGGCTCTGACAGCGAGGGGCGGGGCCTCCTCGCTCCGGTTTGTAAACATGGTACTAGCACGGGGCGCAACTTACGGTAGGGCCCCTACCGTAGAAATGCCTCTGCCTGCGTTTTGTTTGTTTACTGTGCCAGCATTCATCAAAGGCTGACTCACACAGGAACTCTTTCTTGGGGCTTGCGTCTGAGCAAGTGGGCATAGGATCGTGCCCCAAAGCAGGCACATAGGGATGGTCACCGAAGCAGCTGCCCCACATACCCTTTCACACCCACACTCAGAAAAGCAGACAAAGATATTTCAGTTCTGAACAATGTTTTAATGTAACAAGAATGTAAAAAGAGATTAAGTTGAATCTACAAGGCGCACTGGAGGGACATATTGATTAGCTGTCACTGTCAGCACCCTCCTTTTCCGCTGGAAATCATATACATGCTTCCAGGGAGTAAGCCCCATTGAGCACAATGGGATTTACACAATGAGTAGGCATGCATAGGATTGTATTAGAAGAACATTTCCATGCCTGGAGAAAAAAGGTGCCGTGTCTCTCTCTTTCTCTGTGAATTTAGTTGGAATTGGGGAGGGAGGCCTCTATCCCTTCCCACTGCAAGGTAGAATGTGCACACCCACACCCACACCCACACCCACACTTGCCTTGTCTTTTGATTGCATGTTTTTGGGGTCATTTGAATTACCCCTTGTGACTACCAGAAAACTTGATAATACAAGCACACTTCCATAGTTGCTTGCCTTTATAATAAACTATAAAGAAGCATTAAATAAAGAGGTGGCAAAATGGAGTTTTTTCTACAGACAGTGAGAAGTGAATAAATCTACAATACTGAAGAAAAGTTATTCACTCAGAATATTTTTTTCTGTAAGATCCTGAAACATTAATCGATTCTTTTATATTCTAAAGCAATTTTCATTTATTCTAGACATTGTACAGAAAAATAGAAATAGTGAAAAGCTTTGTGTAAAAAAAATGCCACATTTTACTATAAAATAGGTTGATTAAATAGAAGACTTAAAAATATTAATGTCCTATTGAGGAAAATGCTGACTAGTTAAACTAGATGAACTCAATGCACCATGACCACAGCTCTAAATTATATTTAATGTGTGGAATGAAAATTTTATTTTGATTTTGGTGGGTTTTAAGGGCAAAGAGACTGGGATCTGTGAACATTTAAAGCCCTATAATTATTTCAGGACAAATACAATATAGCCTGCTTTACTGCATGCTTAGTCCAACAACCTGAAATATCCTAGCAGTTATAAAGACAGATAACACCAGCAATTCAATTGTAAATTCAAAATTTCAGAGATTCTTAGCTGCCTTCAGGACATTTTATCCAGAAAGTACTATTTTAATGATCTAGTTTTATTCAGATTTTTTCATATAGGCACATTTTAATTCTTCATTTCAGAATATCTATAGAGTTCCATCATCAACATACAATTCTTTGGATTACTACCTGAATAAAAACGGCTCTTTTCAAGTTTCTCACCACATTAATGCACCATGTTAACTGAGGAGGGGCTATGACTCTGTGGTAGCACACAGGCTTTGCTTGTGGGAAGTCCCCAGTTCAAACTCTGGCATCTCCAAAAAAGTAACTCCTTCAGAATCAAATAAAATATGTTTAGTATGGGAGTATTAATATGAAATATACTATTAATTTTCCTTCAGAAAAAAAACAATGTGGGAAATAACTTGGAAGTAGCTTCCCTATGTATAATCTGGGTCAAAACCATGAATGGGGCAAACTACTAAAAGCCCTTCTACTCACTGCTGTAATTTTGCCAGGTTTTGGTGCCTCCTCACATACTATTAAATTAAGAGAAAAGTTAACTCCCATCATGTCACATTGTATACATGTAGTTTGTCCCTTAGCAGACTTACTAAGTCTTACTTACTAAGTAGACTTACGAAGACTTACTAATATGGCAGATATTAGATATTTGGCAGTGCAAAGCCCTTTACGGCAGAGCAAAAGTCAGGCCATCACACCCTTCCAGGCCTCTGTCACAAATGAGCAGCGGTTTGGCATGTGCCGCAGCAGCTCCAGAAGCCTCCATTGGCTAGGCTTACCAGATCTCCAACCGGGACAGAGTGCTAGACCTTTAGGAGAAGGAATGTGGGCAGGTGTAGCTTGTTAAACCTTAGAACACAATCCTAGGCATGTCTACTCAGAAGCTAGCCCCAAAGGTCTAGCAGTCTGTCCTGGTTCGAGATCTGGCAAGCCTACCATTGGCTCTGGTATGTTTGTGGCAGAGGTGTGTAACGGGTAGGGAGGGGAGGACAGGGAGAGTTTGGGGGCATATTGGGGAAGGGCAGGGGCAAGGAGGGTGGGTCTTGGCAGCACTGGCATATGAGAGATCCTATCCCCTCATTTCCAGGCCATCCCACCCCTTTTCTCTCCTTGAACATACACCAGCAAAATGGCTGGCATTGAGGAGACCAGATAATCAAGCAGCCTACCAGCAGGTAAGTAAATACTTTTTAATTACCTCCTGCTGGCTGTCCAACCACCCTTCCGACACTGGATGCAGCATGTGCTCCACCAGTGCAGTTGCATCAGCGCCAATAGTGTGGGATAGGATTGGGCAGCTGGAGAACCTAAAAGCCTGCTCCCTACTTTGAGATATTAGCTGGTCCTAATAACGGGATTATCCTACTGCGGATTTTGGATTTTATTTTCCTAACAGACCAACATGGCTACCTATGAGTTTAATATGGATCATAGGTGCAATGAAGTTCATTTTTCAGCCAGAAAGGCTGAAATGGGAGCCAACTGGATTCCATATTTATTCCAAGTGGTTTTGAGTAGGTGTTTTCCTGGACTGAGGCCATACTTTGACCCCCAATTAGAATTTTGACAGAGGTCACAGTTGCCAAACAGAAGCAGAACGTTTTCCCCTGGCTCACACTTGGAACTTACGCAGCAATACATTTGATTGTCAGAACATTACGTGCGCTGCTTTGCCTGTACCAATTCAGTGGCTCAGACAGAATTGGCTTATGCTAAGTCAACTACCCTTGCACAAAAATGTGACCAGAAGAACAGGCCAGAGGACATCATGCCAACTGCAGAGGATGGTGGTCACCAGATTTGTCTTTACTATCTGATGATAAGATGCTGTGATTTATTAACTCTGTTTACGGTATATTCATTTTCCTCCCACTCAGAGGGTCAATTCCAATCTTTTCTTATTGTCCATATTGTCCTTTGCAGTCCCCAATGACTCCAATTTAAAATGTCTAATGTTTGCAATTTCTGTGAACTGCTGATCTCCCTCCAAATTCCCATCACAACTATCTAACAAGTAGCAATTCCCAGTGCTAAGTCTGAGGATTTCAAAACGTTAAGAGTCTAAGGCTGCAGTCCTATGCACACGTTCCTGTGAGTAAGCCTCATTAAACACAATGGGACTTAATTCTGAGTAGACATGCATAGGATTGTGCTTTAACAGTCCAATCCTATGCTTTTCCCCCTTCCACTGATGCAGCCATGCAAAATGGCATCCTGCAGTTAGGGGGCAGTCCTGGAGGTCTCCTCTGGTTAAGGGAACATTTGTTCCCTTACCCAGGGTTAAACCTCCATGGCACAGAGGGATCTACTCAGACCTGCACCAGCAAAATCGCTAGCGCAGATCTACTTGGACCCAGGCCACAGGATCGGGTACAGGAAGGGGGCTTGGATTTGGCAGCTACTGCTGCCATCGAGTCCACCCCCTTTCCAGATCCGATCCGCCTTCCTTCTT
Organism: Plestiodon gilberti rubricaudatus; assembly: GCA_026170595.1. NCBI lineage: Eukaryota > Metazoa > Chordata > Lepidosauria > Squamata > Scincidae > Plestiodon > Plestiodon gilberti. The sequence continues at coordinate 50,084,191 of JANXHW010000004.1, read as the reverse complement.
GCCCCTGTCACCACCCTGTTCCGCCCTCCCCCACCCTGTTCCCTCCCCCCCGACATACCTTCGTCACTGGGTGCTCCATCTCCCACCACCACGTGCGGATGTGCTCTGACCCCCACCCTGTTCCCTCCCCCCCCCGACATACCTTCGTCACTGGGTGCTCCATCTCCCACCACCACGTGTGGATGTGCTCTGACCTTGCTGCTGGCATTTTGGAAGCACGCAGTTCCGCATGCTTTTGGAAGGCCATTTACGATGGCCAGAGAGTGCGCTCCACTGCCAGAATGCTAGTTTCAGCAGCGGGGGGAGTAGCATTGAGCCATAAGAGTACCACCGGCAAGTTATTGCTTAACCTTCTCTCCCCAACTGGCAATATGATCCTCAGTGCAAAACAGGTTCCTCTCCCTGTTTTTCTATTTCAATTTGTATTTGAAACTCATTGAGTACTGTATAATCCTCTAATAGTGAATAATGTTTTGGGGGGAGGGGTCTAGGGATGCAGATAAGATACTATGATACTCTATTGGTAAGAGCAGGGTAAAATAATTAACAGTGGAATCCTATGCGTGTCTCCTCAGAAGTAAGTCCCATTGTGTTTGATGGGACTTACTCTATGGAAAGTGTTACAGGATTGCAGCCTGAGGAACAGCAGCATTAATATCATCTTCTCCAATATCACCTTCTCCAAAAGAAATAATGTCTTTGGAACCATGTCCAAGGAAAAGCCATTAGGAGCAGAGACATGAGTGATATAGTAGGTGTTCCTTAAGCATTTCTGGCAATCATGGTGGATGGTGGATGGACTGTTAATCTAGATTGTTAACCCATGAACAGGCAATCCTGGTGGATGGACTGTAGATGGACTGTTTTAAGTGAACTAGGACTACTCTTGACTTCCAAAGTCTCAAGACCCCTGGCTTGCCTTTGCCCCATATCTATCAGGGCTGCTGCATGTGGTTACACTGTCCCCAAGATACATCCTCAAGATATGACCCCAAGATACCCAGAAATCAAAAGGTACATAGGTCGAAACAGCTGGCTCTTGCCTGCTCAGCACTATCACGCCTGTGCAAAAGCACCATAACAGATGGACTATTCCTGAACAAAATCACCAACGCAACAGTCCATAATTCTGACGCCTGTTACTCAGATGTCTGTAACTCAGGGACCCAGCGTATCATGGGCTTTCTGGGTGGGATGGGAACATAACATTTAGATGGGGGAGGGATCCCATCACTGACCCACATAGAAATCCTGCTTGGATGCTGATCGACTTTGAGGGAGTATGTACAGTACTGCAAAACATATGACAAATGCTAGTGATGGAGGGAGAGGATAACACAAGAGTGAAGAAAAGTTGTCTGAGGTGATTATGTCAATGATGTGAGGAGAAATGCAGTTAACAGACTGTGAAAGACCAAGAATGCTTAAGAGAGAAACATATTAAGCAGCATAGTGGTTGAGAGAATCATTGGGGAGATTCTATCAGGATGATTTGAGAAGAGATTAGATGAGTAGACAAGAAGAGATTAGACAAGAAATATTCAAGGGTGTTTAGGACAATTTGACCAAAAGATCAGAAATATTTTCAGGCCTGATGGAAGCTGGGGGAAAAATAACATGCTAAAGTTCACTTATGCAAAACTTTCACATTTTGATAAATTGCTAGTGATTGACGGAATCATAGCTAGGCAATGAACGGATGCAAAACTTTTTCAAAATAGATCAAGTACAAGATACCTAATGGAAAATGAAATCTGCAGCCGTCTGATCAGAAGCACAAGTGGAGGATATGCTGGCAAAATATTTGCCAGTTTGGTTTTCTATAGTTCAGCCTCATTAGAATGTCTTGAGTGCTCAAAAAAATGTTTCCAGAGGTTTATTTCCAAGGGGTATCTGACTAGTATGACTCCATGCTAGTCAGACACTTGATGGACATGTTAGCATTAATGCCACATAAAATGCAGGCCTCTCAGTGCACTGTAACAAAGGTGCTCGTCTATTTTTCTGTAAAGTGAAATGCCCTCTTCCAAGCAGATCAACTTAACCAACATCTCTCCAATATCCATGTCAGCTGTTTCAAGCAATGAAGCAAGAGCAGACAAGTAGTCTTTTTGCCAATGACACAATTCTATTGATAAGCAGGTGTGAAAAACCACATGTGGTCAGAGTTAGCAAAGATGCCCAAATTCTTTCTCTTTTTCCAATTTACAAACATATCTACGTGAAGCTAAATTAATCCCTGGCACACCATTGCAAATTCCATTGCAATTAGATATTTGTATACCAGGATTCATTTTTTTTTTAACCAGGACTCTAAATTCCATGCTAGAGGCGCTGGTGATAAAATCATTTAAACTCCTCAGAGAAATGCCTTTCATCCTCTTTATTGGAGTAGCATTCCTGGTGGTTTTCATATCAGCAAGAAGAGTGTCTGAGATAATTGCTCCTTCCATGAAGGATCAATACTGCATAATCCATCAAGGTGAGATAGTCCTTTCTACTTGTCCAGATTTCATTCTCTGGACAAATTCTCACTTTCACAGCATAATGGATATAGTGTTTTACTCCTTCGGCCTGAATCGAAAAGCACCTTAGAGAGAAAGAGAGGATAGTCCAGTTGACTGAAGGCTATAGGGCAAACCTTAATGGCATGGGAAAGATTATAAATTCCATAGTTCAATTCATGATGTGCCTTGCAGAAGCAGCAAGGTTCAGAAATCCAAGCTAAGCTAGCAAAGTACTGTTCACTAAAGCCAAGAGGCGATTGTTCCTTCCTTCCTTCCTTCAGGACATTTCTTCCTTTCAAGGATCTGTATTGGGCTGCAGGGCAGTGCAGTGTGTTACACGACAGAACCATGAGCTGTCGATTGAAAGGTCGGCAGTTCGAATCCGCACAACGGGATGAGCTCTCGCCACTTGGCCCAGCTCCTGCCAACCTAGCAGTTCGAAAATATGTCAATGCAAGTAGATAAATAGGTACCACTTGCAGGAAGGTAAACAGCGTTCTGTGTCCCAACCACATGCTTCACGCTGTGGCAAGGAGAGTCATGCTGACCACATGACTGTGGAAGACTTCAGACAATGCTGGCTCTTCGGCCTCGTAACGGGGATGAGCACTGCAACCTATGACTTAAAAGTGGCAGAAAAACACCAGGGGGTGCATTTTTGCTGCCCTGCCGCCGAATTCGGCGGCAATTTTGCACACACACACACCAGCACATGTCACCCCCTGCACCTGGGGGTCCACTGCCGCCCCCCAATGACGCCTCTGCTCCTCGGATCTACTCCAGTCATTTTACTGATGTAAGCCTGAGGAGAGCTGGGGGATGTTCCGTGGAGTGGTTTCAAGGATAGGATTTGGATGCAAGTCACTGGAACCACCCTTCTCTCCCCCAACACCCCCAGTTCCTCCCCCTCCCCACCCATGGCCTGCCCCTACCGCCAACTTGCCAGCACCTGCAGTAAGAATTGGGACCTTGGTCACTAGCAGAACCTAAGAGTCACATTAGGTGTTACACTAATTGGGTGCCCTTCAGGGAGAAAGGCGGAATATACATCGAACAAATAAAAAATGATTGTGTAATGTTACCTGGTGGGTTTGTGTGTTTTTGAAAAAAAACAGCAGCTCTGTGTGTGTGTGTGTGTGTGTGTGTGTGTGTGTGTGTGAGAGAGAGAGAGAGAGAGAGAGAGAGAGAGAGAGAGAGAGAGAGAGAGATTTGGTGGGGGTTGGGACTTTCCAAGGAAACCTTTTTCTACTTAAAGTAGTGTGTGAAGGGTGCAGTCAGGAATGGAGCCAAGTCCTAAACAGCCCAAGACCCTCCCACCATGCTTCTGCTCCATTTCCCAACATCCCCTGCCTGCCACTATTGAATAAAAATCCTACCTGCCCACATTATGTACAAATATGTTCACCGAGATGCTGGATTGTTGCTGTTTCTTTATTTAAACTTGGTGAACATAGTTGTTTATTTAGGCAGCCATGCTGAGGCCTTGTGAACTCCAGACCATTCATGACAGAACGTGCAGTTCTTGATCTTTTCTTTCTTTTCTTCAGGCTGACAAATTGTAGTAGTGATGTCAAGGTAGGTACCTTGAGCAGAGTAAAGGGAGTGCTGCAAAGATGGAACTGGGAGAAATAATGAGGGACGGAGTGAAGTGCAATGAGGTTGCCTTGTGGAGTGAAGAGAACAAGAGGGTGGCAAATTGGAGTTATGAGTCACAGCAGGGAGAGCCCATCATCAAATATTCCAGGATCCACAAAGGAGACTGCTCGGAAACCTAAGAATAGAGAGAGCCTGACTAGATGGGAATACGTGGAATAGAGAGGCAGAGGCTGAAAATGTTGAGAGTAAGAATTGGAGGCGGGGCGGAACTCAGCATGCTAGCAATTTGGTAATGTGAGCGATGGTGAAATGAAGTAGGAACGTGAGAGAGAGAGAGAGAGAGAGAGAGAGAGAGAGAGAGAGAGAGAGCGTTCTGGGAAAGGGTGGCGAGACACAGAAGGAGTCAGCTCTTGCAGGGATGGGGCCAGGGATGGTACATCGCAATTGATAATGTGGTTTTCATAACAATAGATGGGAGGGGCAATATTAAATATTCGTAATGCTGAATAACACTAGAACACACACTAGTTGGGGTGAAGGAGGCTTCAAAACATTCACATTCAAAACTTGGTGGCAAGAAAGATAAAATACATTCCAATCTTATGCATATGGTAACCAACTGAAGCAAAGATTTATGAGTGACAGAGCTAAACCCATGGTTTCCAAAGTGTTACGAAGCAGGGATACAGAGCAGAAATCCTGGCCTGTAGATGCTTGCAATATCTTCAGGGAAAAGAACAGAGAACCTCAGAAACCAGAATGTTACCTCCCAAAAGAGAATTTGTGGGATGACTTGATTCAGTAATGAACAGCGGATTGTTTTCTCTTGCACCCTCTGCTTTATCTGTTATTTGATCTATCCATTCATACCGTCCTATTTGCTTCCAGTTTATTTCTGGGCTCAATTTAAGGCGCTGGTCATTACCTTGAAAGCTCTAATTGTTTGGGACAGGATATCTAAAGGACAGCTTCCACCTGTCCAGTCCTTTCATCAGCTGAGGAAGACCTTTTCAGGGTTCTGCCACCAACTGAAGACATTTTTGTTGAGGCACACATTTAACTTGCCTTCGGTTTGATTGGGTTCATTGAGGTTTAGTTTGTGTGTAGCTGTGGGTATATTTTATTCTTCTATTTGGATACATTGAGTGGTTTGGTTTTATGACTATATTGCCCTCCTCTTTTAGCTCTGTAAATAATATTTGTATCTACAGTATGCTGCTCTGGGACTACTTGATCTACTGTATTTTGATACTTTTTATTATGAACTGTTTTTATCATTGTAAACCATCTTGAACATTCTTAAGAATGAAAAGGTAGGATATACATTTATAAAGTTTGTTTGTTTTTAACCTGTCATTGAATTGACTGTTTTTATCTATGGTTTTATCATATTATATTGGGGTGTTTTTTCTTGTTGTTTTACAGTGCAATCCTAAGCACAGAGGCGTCGCTACGGTGGGGGCGGTACCATAAGTTTCGCACCATGCGAATCCCCGGTAACTCTCCGGTACGAGGTGGCCCTGCCCCCTCGCCATCACAGCCGTTCTGTGCGGTGAAGGCAACGGGCAAGGAGTCTCCTGCCCATTGCCTTCGCCGCATTGAGTGGCTCCGACAGCGAGGGGGCTGGGCCACCTCATACCAGAGAGTTAGCGGGGATTAGCATGGTGTGGAACTTACGGTACCGCCCCCACCGTAGCGACGCCTCTGCCTAAGCATCTTTACTCAGAAGTAAGATTAATGGGGCTTTATGCCTAGTAGGAGTACTTAGAAATAAGCGACCTTCTAAAAGTAAATTCATAATTGTAGGAGGGGCTACAGGTTAGTGGAAGGGCACAGAGCGAGGGTCCCAGGTAGGGCTGGGAAAGACCCAGCCTGCAATTCTAAAGAGCTGCCACCAGTCAGTGTATAAAATACTGAGCAGCTTCCTCTGTTTCCAAGCTCAGTGGGACTTGCTCCCTAGTAAATGTACCGGTATTTGGAATTGCAGCCTTAATCCGATCCCAATGCAGTAGGGCAGTGGTTCTCAAACTTTTTAGCACCAGGACCCACTTTTTAAAATGACACTCTATCGGGACACACCTAGCTTTACAAGACTTTTTTAAAAAGTTGATCTAAAAATAAATAAATATACCGTATTGGTCTGTATAAGACTCACTTTTTTCTCCTAATTTAAGTTTTTTAACTAAGGGTGCGTCTTATAATCAGGCTGTTGCAATTTAATGCCAGTGATTTAATTAAATTTTTTTAATAACGCCAAACTTTAAGGGTGCGTCTTATAATCAAGTGCGTCTTATACTCGGGACAATACGGTATATATATATTATAAGTAAATTGCTCAGCTGCTTGCAGGGTAAATAGCAGCTATCTTGCAAACCGCAGGAGCTCAGCTCTTTGAAGGGCAATTAGTAGCTATCTAATCTTTGAATAGCCTCAGGACTTGTGGCAATTACTTATCTGATCTTTCCATCACCTGGGACCCACCAGAAATCAGGTCGTGACCCCACCAAGTGGGTCCCGACCCACAGTTTAAGAAACACTGCAGTAGGGCATCCATCCACCATCTTTCACCATGCAGCTATGCTGATGGAGCATCGGGGGATTGTTCAGATGGATAATCAGTGGAAGAGTGATCAAAATATTTTTTACTTGCCTCCCGGTAGGCCACCTGTCCCGATTACCAATGAGTCTCCTCGGGCATACGTCGGCTATTTTGTTGGTTTGAGTCTGAGGAGAGGAAGGGGGCAGCTCCGGACCAGGAAAGGCAAGTGAATACCCCCTCCCAAAAGCAAAGAAAAGCATTGAAACTACACTGTTCCATTGTATATATCTGTATCTAAAATCTTGGATGAGGTATATGCATAGCAGTTCTCCAGATCGACATACATTCTGTTCTTTCTGTTTTATTCCCCCCACCCTTTTTAAAAAAAGAAAATCACAAAGTATTCATGTTTATACTTTAAGGAACAGAAGAGGATGAAATATTGTGTTTGGCAAGTCTCTTTCATTTCATAATTTTCTTCTTTGTGAAAATGCAGCAAAGGGTGACTTCTATTATGTTTTAGGAACGAATCTGCATAGAATAACTTCCAGCTGCTGACCGCGCGATTAGTCATTTAAAGTGCAAAAATGGCTGTTTACAAATACCCATAATTACTGTAATTTTCAGGCGAGAAATCTGTGCTCACCTCAAACCAGCCCACATGCCAGTTCTTGCCTGGACAAAACGACTATTTCTTTATGGTGAGAAATCTCAATCACATTTTTTTAAAAAAATAAAACAAATTAGCAAAATATATTTTGACTGCAGAAATAGATTTTAGCATGAATAGACCTCTGAGACATCCAACAGATTCAATAATATTTTCTATTCCAGGGGAGCAAAAAATATTTTTTCCCTTGATAGCATTTATTTTATATTCACTGCACTGGAATGACTTTTTCTAAATTCTGCCAGCAAAGACTTATCATATGTGGGTGCCATTGCTGTAACATAAAGATAAGGATGGAAGCTTATTCCACTCATAAGCTCATGAGTCTGTAAATTGGAACTATCCTTCAAAGTACAATGAATTTTACCAAATTGGTTTTCTAAAAAACACACACCACAACATGACTATATTGTTGTTTTCCACTGAAAGATTTTCTTTTCATATAGATGTACCACATGAAGGGAAAAAACACCAAGACACCTGACCCAGCACTAATCATACCTTGGATGAAAGGGGATCCTGAACTGGAGTGGGGGGCAGGGGTGGGTGGGTAGGTCTCCATGAACTCCAGGTTTTTTTTATGAATCCCTGTTTTAGTGAGATTCAGACATACAGTCCAGACTAGAAACTGGATGCTGTCCACACCACTGGATATTCTGACTTACATGAGCGATGGGAGTAATTTGTGTATGGAAATCTATTTTTTGCATGAAGATCACTCCTTGATGTCACACGGCAATCCTGTTGCCACTGTGCTCAGTGCTGGAACAAGGTTTGTAGGGCTCTCAGCATGTGTCCTTAGTGGCAGTAGGGTATCCATATAGATAACTGTATTTTTTTTAACCTATAATGCAATGCCTCCTGTGATCTCCTCATCCTCCCACAGGGTCAACTCCACCTCCAGGGGATTTTGGAAGGCCATGTAGGGTCTGCACACAAAAGACCACATGAGCCTATTGGCAAAACTACTAAGAGTATCCTTGAATTGTGGTACAAATGGAAAAGGCAGGCACTTCTTTTGCCAGGTTATTTCACCCTTTCCCCTGATTGTCTAGGTCTCGCCAATCAGATGGAGGTTTTTTTGTACAGGGAATAGGCCAGGAAAGGGCCTATGGGGATAGCAAAGAGCCCAAGCTGTCTGCTGGCATATTTTTTTTTCCAAATTTATGGCTGGATGGGGCTGTCCATGCCTTTGAGGGTGCACCTTGACCCACCCCATATGGGAATAGTCCTGGAGTCTGGCTTCTTGCCACCCCTCTGGACCCAACTATCTCTGCCCCTTCTCCTGACAGACCAAGTTTTCCCCAGGTCTGCTTCTCCTCCCCAGTCCTTCCAGGTCTCTTTCTTCACTTCTCCAGTCTGTTCTGTTCTCCAGTCTGTTCTGGATCCTCACCTTTGCTCCTCTTAGGGGTCTTCAGGGCCCTTCCAGCTTCTCTCACCTCCTCTTCTTCCCCTCATCACCTTCCACATTTCAGCACAGCTTTCACCTGCTTCCTCTGTTCTTCTCCTCTCTCCCTCTCCCCCCATCTCTCTCTCCTTCCAGTCATCTCTCTTCCCCATCCACCCTAAAGCCCAGTTTTAAGTGGTTTAGGGTAGCCATCTGCGCCCTCTGTCTGTCCTCCAGCTGATGATGATCTGCTGTTGTTCCTCCTGGGCGGAAGCATGTGATGGCTGATGATGTCGACATGCCGCTTCACAAATGACTGGCAGTGTTGCTGTGGCTGGGTGCCACACCTACACTACACTACACTACACCTCCATCGCTGCATCCCTAGATGCAGTGGTGTGGGTGCCCGCATTGCATTATAGGTGAAGGATGATGGCGGTTGCCAATGTGTCCACCCAAGAGTGCTTTGAACTGCTGCTACTAAGGTAAGCCACTACAAGAACAAATGGAGAGCTACAGGCTGACAGTTTCTGGGGCAGTGTACATTTTGAGTGGTCTGTGGGGACTGCGGCCAGAATGGAAGCTAAGGAAGAGAGCCAGCCAAGAGTCAGGGTGCCTTCTGGGGTGCAGAGATGCCAGCTGGGGATGTAACCTGTTGCTGGTTGCAGTGCTGTTATGCTACCTGCCTCCAGCCAGTGCTCAACCTGTATATTTGTAAATAAAGCAGATATTACAAAGGCATCATAAGCCTCATGTGCCCTGACGAGATTTGGCCGCCACCATCTTGAATCTTGCGAGATTTTCACAAGTTTCAAGATACAGGCGGCCAGGAAACAAGGTAAGGGAAGCTACAGGCGGGAAATTTAGCCGGTTTTATGCTCCCCGTTACCAGCTGCTGATTGCAGCAGCTGATAACGGGGAGCATCTTGCGTACCCTCAACCTGTGGTCCGCATACCCCTGGGAGTACGTGTACCACAGGTTGAGAACCTCTGTCTTAGATCTTTCTTGGCCATTAAGTAATACTTTGTTTGGACGCTTTCCAGTTTCTTGCCAGTAATTTTCTTGTAATCTTGTTTCAGTTTCTTGTAATCTTGGCTGCAATTAACAGATTTTCTGTTGGGGGGGGGGAGTCCGGTGCTACTACTGGATCATTAAACAGATTCAGTAATGCCATTGCTGGTTTAAAATCCTAATCTGTACCGTGTCATAATACAGTAAAGATATTTTCTAAATTTTGTTTCTAAAACCATGTGCTATGATTATAGCCCATCCAAAGGTTAAAACAAACCCATATCTGAGAGTTCACATTTCTATTAGTCAATGGTTTGCAAACTGGGAGGTGCGACTCCCAGGGGAGCCATGGAAACCAGCCAGCCAGTGATGTAGACTTGAGTCTATTGACTTGGACTCAAGTCGCATCATTGACTTGACTCGGACTTGACTCGGCGATTGTAAAAGACTCAAAAGACTTGACCCGAGACTTGGAGTCTTTTACGACAAGTCCAATTTTATTCAGGTTTAAACCCATTTTCCCCATTAAATAGACAGGGACTTGCAACCAAAGACTTGGGACTTGGGGGCAAAGACGGGACTTGACTCGAGACTTGGAGTCAGAGACTTGATCCACATCCCTGGAAGCCGCAGAGTGCCACGGAATCCTCTTGGAAAACAGTGCAATGCCAATTGGCAGACATCAACATAATGTAATGGGGAGCCGTGGCCAATGGTCACCAATGGTCAAGGGAGCCACCGGTCGAAAGGTTTGGGAAACACTGCTATAAGTTATGCATGTTCATCCTGTGCATCTTACATATACTATCTAAACACTTTATATTGAATCTCTCACAATGGTTGACATGACAATCCATCAGTGCACCTATATATACTGTGTGTGTGTACACTTCCACATATTATCTATTAAATTAATACAGGTTGATTACCCTTATCCAGTCATCTCAAATCCAGACTATTCCGAAATCCAGACATTTTGCAGGCTATTACTTTTTTTAAAAAACTTTTTCTAGCACCTGGCTGGAATAGCGTAAGGCATGCTGGGGCACAAGATTATTAAAAATAGTGTATAAAATTACCTTCAGGCTATGTGTATAAGGTTTATATGAGACATAAATGAATTTTGTACGTATTTAGACTTGGGTCCCATCCCCAAGACATCTCATTATACAGTATTTATGCAAATATTCCGAAATCCAGACAAATCCGAAATCCAGACAACTTCCCGTCCCAAGCAGTCCGGATAAGGGATACTCAACCTGTATCTATATCCTCCCCACTCCATCCTTCATTTACCTTGATCTTTGCTATCTTCCAATTTATATTTAGTATTTATGTTTGCCTTCCTGTTTCTGGTCTTGGCATACTTTAAAGGGAATTTTGGAGCAGGACAGGAATACCCTGGCAACAACAGCTTTGAAAGTTTCAAGAAATGCAAATAATTGCATTTAGAATGTCTGCTGGTATTAAACAGTTAACTAAAAATGTAAAATTTTATATCTATGGATATACTGTAGATACATACAGTAGAGAGAGCACCCCATAGGTTTCTGTTCCCAGGCATTATTGGAGAAAACAATAATCTTTTTTGTTGTTGTTGAGGGGGAGCAAAATCTGGACTGAGATCATGGTATCAGGTAAAGGGGCTACAACCTTTCGCCCCTGCCACATTGGTGATCCCTTTCAGCTGCTATTTGTCTCATCTGGACAATTCCGGTTGATGCCATGGGTGCTTCCCTCCTGGGACAAATAGCAGCAGCAGGAGAGGGTTATTTGGTTGTGATTGTAGCAAAAGGTTAAGGGCGCAATTTATGTATTTATTTATTTACAGTATTTTTACCCCGCCTTTCTCCCCAAAGGGACCCAAGGCAGCTTACAACAAAAAGAAAATACAGTGCAGTATAATACAAAAAAATAGTTACATTTTAAAACAGTAAAAACAATTAACGAAAATTAATAAAAACAGTATCTAAAAATCAGTTTAAAAAGATTACAATTAAAACAAGTACATAAAAACAGCAGCACCCCAACTGTACCAGCAGGATGTTAAAAAGGCAAGGGCTCAGAAGGCTTCTTTGAACAAGAAGGTTTTTAGGCCTCGCCGGAAAGCAATCCAAACCTACTTAGGCCACGGTTGTAACCAGCGGCCCAGCGAAAACGGGAGGCCCCAGAACAGAAAGGGGATTCAAATCCCCTCCAAAAGGGGAATTCAAAGGGGATTTGAATCCCCTTTCCGTTCTAGGGCGTCCCGTTTTCGCTGCGCCGCTGGTTACAACAGTGGCATAAGTAGTTTGGATTGTGACCTATATCCCCTTCCCCTACAACATAGTTCCAGTCCAGGTCACCTCCTCAGCTTCTATCTCATACAGAAAAACCAGGCGCATCAGATCTAATGATATCCCTACCATAATGTGTAGCATAAGACTAAAATACAGGCTTGGTTCCAAAGACCAATATATATGAGGTATTCTGTTTCTGCACATGATGTGCTGGGACTTTCCTGTCTTCTCCTCACTGCAATCCCATGCGATTTGGACTCTTTGGGGGACTATAGAAGAGAGGGATCAGTGGTGCCTTCTACTCACACATAGTGTACTTTGCCATTATGTCAGAAGTGGCTGATGTGGGCGGTCATGGTGGCTGTTGGAGTTGTTTTTAGGACCTTGGAGGCTCTCACTGGGAGTGGAAGAGCAGCAGGAGGGACAACGAAATGCATTCCCTCTCTGCTGTTTGTAGTCCGTTCAAAATAATCTGTCTAGCTGCGTTCCCATCTACCAGTATGTATCTTTCCCCCCCATTTATCCTGGATGGGAAAACAAGTAAGAGGAATCTTGAGTGGTGCAGCATAGAGACTGATAAGTAAGATTTCCATGAATCTCACCTCTGCCATGAATTCACTAGATGACCTTAGGCAAGCCACTCCGTCAGACTCAGCTGTGCAGCTGCACGGTGGGGACAATAATACCTGTAAGATAAAGCATGTGAAGTGCTTTGCAGACTCAGAAATGCTAATAAGTATTATGATTAGAAATGGCTGGAAGGGACAGGGTTAAGCTTCTCCCTGCCACCTGCATAGTATATGCAAGGCTGCTTTTTAGCAGACCCTTTTTAATACTGAGTACATTGTATGGCTTGGTTCTTAGAGAGGGCCAGATAAGTGTGGCTTTACTGTCTGAACTAAGTATACATTATTCCATGAACATGAAACCGGAGGGCACCTTCCATTTTAAACCCACGATCCTTTCTAATGAATGGATTAACACCCGGTGTGCTATAGACTACGGAGACATCCACTGTCCTAAACAATACAGCCTTTGAGAGCCTGCTAGTCAATAAAATAAAATACCCCATTCTCTTTAATTAACATATGAAATAAACACAATCTGTGACACCTAGTGTGCAGCAGCAATTAAGAGGCAAGGCTTAGTTAAACCTCCTAATATCTCATTTAAATATGCAATTAAGGGATAATTGCCTACAATCAATAAAAAATTGAAATATTTTGCAGGGGCCTCAATTATTATTATTTTTTTGTGTGAGGCTTTCTGCTACTTTGAGCAAAGCATTTACACCTCTTGTTAAATCAACACTACATTTCCTTGATTTATGCTGTTACAACGATGACTGCCTTGAGCATTTGTTATAGAAAGAACAGTGTGTGTGTCATCAGACGACTTGAAAGCCAACTGTCTCTTTCACTGCTGGGCTCCCAACCAAGCAACCCTGGGCCAGTAGTTTAATTGTCAGCACCCTGACAAAACTTCAGCTCCCTGGTTCCTAGGAAGGCAAGTTAAGGGCAGTACATTTCTAGACCATTTCTATTTATAATGTAGATCTTCCCTGGCATTTGAAAATATTGAAAACAAAAAAATTGTTTACCATTTCTATATTTTTTGGTGATTTTTGTCCAAATTATTACCTTTTCAGACACCCATAATTAATGTCTTGACTTTATCCCATGTAGATGAATTATTTTTCCAGCAGAATGTAGTGCCCTTTTTATATGACTATTTCCACCAATTGTACTCATCATGTGTCCTGACACAAAAAAACTAGCAATGCAGAATTAACTGCGCTAGCGGTAGGATACTTTTCCATAGTAAAAATAGCACAGGGGAAATGATTGGAATCAAAACTGTGATGGGACAAAGTACTAAAGATGTGGGCAGGAGGTGTGGTCTGGGCAGAAGGAGTGATCTAGTGCTTGAGGTGCCGCCTTGCCTGAAGAACAACTAGGATGAGATCAGTTCAAGACAACCGGAAGCTGCCGACAAGCTGCCAACAGGCTGAGATATCTCAGCTGACAAGCTGAGATAGCCTGCGCTGACCCTCTGTGAGAGAGAGGAGTCGCTGTCGGACAAGCTCAGAAGCTCGGAAACTGTGTACAGTCAAAGAGAGACCACACTGTTGAAAGGAAACAGCTGGAGAAGATGCGTTCTATGCAAATAGAACATTTATTGTAAAAATCCCTATGATGAGGCTTTAGAAAAGCCTGCCTGTGTAAACCGCCTTGAATAAAGTCCGAGGAAAACTACAGTACTCCCCTCCCCCAGTCAGGCCACATTATGCCATTAGCTGCACATCTAGTTTGATCTTAAGAAATATCTAGAACTGGACATTATGGATTCTAATACTATATAGTTATATGCAACAGACAAAACTAAAACTATCTTTGTTGGTACATTATGCAAATATTCTGTGCAATATGTAGATTAAAAAACTAATGTTTTTCTTAGTGGATGGGTGCTAACCCTACTAAGAGTCACCCAGATTTCATATTCTCCATCAGAAAGTTCTCACAAAGAAGTTGCTTTTATTCGTACTTGACCATCTACATGAGCTAACCCATTTTTTTTAAAAAAACCATTTCCCCCCAGATAGCATGTCACTCCCAGATGTTATCTCTTTTTTTGCTTTTCAAACTATATTGAGTATAACTGATAGAAAATTAATAATAAAATGCTGTAGGGCTTGATAGTTCCTAGGAATTGAAATCTTTATAAAGATGTACCACATGCTGGAAGCTATAATCAGGTTTTGTTCAATTCTTTTTAAAGCCAAACTTGAAGCAAAACTATGTTCTGAATGACAGTTTAAGGAGCCCTGTTGCTTTGACTAAGGAAGGTGATTTGCACATGGAAATGGGATTCCTTATTTGCAAAGAGATGCTGCATGATGGAGTAAAGTGTCATCAATTCAAGACCCACAGTGATCTGTGATGAGCATGATGCACATCTCAGATTACACGTGCATCTGCTAACATGTGCACGATGCAGTAACTTTTGATGGTGCTGATCACTTGTATGTGGAAGCCAAGACAGAATCACGATTGATATCATTAACCATTAATGTGCCAGTGCCAAATACTTGCTACAAGTTCTTCAGTTAGAATTAGGCAGATGGTATATTAAGCTGAAGAGCTACCATGTTGCCCAACACTGTCTTCCTATTCATTGCATCTATCCAGAATTTGCATCGAATAGTGACTTATATATGGATTCATACACACTGCCTAGGGTAATGGGATGAACATCACACTGCAACTGTTTCTTCTGAGCACTGTACCTGCATAATAAATTCTAATAACCATAGAGCAAGATGGTGCAATGGTTAAGAGACTGATGGCAAAATCCTATGCCTGCCTAGCACCGGTGCAATGACCACTGCACTGGCCTAGGCTGTCGCAAAAGCACCAGAACGTGCTATGCGAGAGTAAGGAGTGCTAGCAAGAAGGCCTGTGGCATACTGCTAGCGCCAGATCTGGAAGGAGCACCCAAAGGAGCAGGTAAGTTCATGCCTGGCAGCGATGGGGTGGGGGGAGGGTGTAACAGGGCAGGAGAGGGGGCGGACTGGGCCCGGGAGGGGGCGGGATCAGCCCAATCCTCCCCCTCCTGTTTTTTATATTAAAAATAATTTTTACTTACCTCTGCGTAAGCCCTGGAGCTGTCTATAAGTCTCCTCGGACATTTTTTTAGATTGTGAGCCCTGTTGGGACAGGAAGTCATTTAATCAGTTGATTTTGTCTGTAAACTGCTTTGTGAACTTTTTGTTGAAAAGTGGTATATAAATACTGTTGTTAATAATAATAATAATAATAATAATAATAATAATATGCCCCTCTCCACCCACAGACCATCCCTGCTGTTGATTTACCAGCACTCCAGGTGGGCTGCTGCTGTGCAGCTAGTACCACTTGCTGTTTCCAGCAGCATCCCAAAGGCGTCGCTCCGGTAGGGGTGGGGCCGTAAGTTTCGCTCGTCCTAGTCCCGTTTACTGAGCGAGCAGGAGGCGGCCCCGACCCCTCACTGTCGGAGCCATTCCCCTGCGGAGAAAGCAGCATGCTTTCTCTGTTTCAATCTTTCCTGCATGCTGCTTTCTCCGCAGGGGAATGGCTCTGCGACGCCTCTGCAGCAGCTCAGGCTAGTCACACAGTATAAGGCATCACGTTTTGCAACGTCATAGGTCAGGCTGCACTGCCGGAACACTAGTGTGGGCTGTGACTTGTGAATCATTACTTCCTCTGTTTCAATCTTTCCTCTGCCATGAACTCATTAGGTTACTTTAGGAAAGTCAATCCCACTCAGCCTTAGCTGCAATATGGGGATAATAATACATACTTAGGGTCATTGCAAGAATTTGCACACTCAAAAAGTACTGTACTATATGAATTCCAAGTATTATTATGGTACCTAACCACAATCTAATGACATTTAGAAATCAGTACTTCTAAGCTCATTACAGATAGTTCATAAGTGGCCACAATGTCTTGCTGACTTTCCAGCATGTCTTGCTGACTTCCTCAACTCTGCAGTGGCATTGTTAGGGTGGGGGCGGGGGGGGCTGTGGGCCCCATGGTGATGGGCACACATGACGGCGGGGGGGTGTACTTGCCTCCATGATGCATCACATGGTCGCCCCCTTCGCCACCGCTCCCGGTATCGTCTGTTTTTGCCTGGGTCCGTCTTCTCTGTGAGCCCTCCCGCCCGCCCTGGAGCCATTTGACTCTGAAAAGCCTCGAAAACGGCAGGGGTGTGTTTTGAGCTGCGGTGAGCGAAAACGATATCATGCCCTCCAGGGTGCGTAGCTTGAGGTGTCACGTGGGGGGTGTCGCATCAGCGGGCCCTCCCCATGGGGGTGTAAGAACGCCTCTGGAGTACTGGGATAGTCTTGAATACCACCAGTTCAAGGAGCTTGTTCTGTGGATTTTTTTCCCTGTTTGCTCCCACTGGGCCTGTCAATTAATTTCCAATTTCACACACACCCCTTCCCCAACAACAACAAAAAAAATTCCTCTTAGAACAGATAGTGACTGGAAACCCCATCATTTTAAATTCATTCTCTACTTTAATTTAAGAGATAACTCATTCCTGTTTGCAGCATTTTAATGCAGCATGCTTTGCTTTCTTTTTTTTCCTACAAGCAATATACGTGTGTAATTAATAAACAATTTAGTATGTTGAGAAACCTAGGAACTTGGCAAATGTTCTGGGGATATGAAATCTCAAGAAAAGCAGCACATTATAAGAAATAGTAAGTAATTACTTATGTAAGCTTTTCTTTTTAAATTCTAAGAACATTAGCTACTAATTACCTACTAATTACCAGTACTTCAGCAGGTGTATGCACTTAACTGTAGGCTAAAACCCCTGTGAAAAACAAGCCCCTCTCAAGATTAAAACAGAATCCCAGTAGACCTCATAACATGGCAGAGGTGTAGCCGAGCTGTTTACATGGCAGTGCTTTAACTGCTTGATTGCTTAAGGTGAAAACAGGCAGGCTCCAGTTATTCTGCTTCTCTTTTTCTGTTAATGTCAAGGCAATTTGTTGAAATGAATAAGTGGACTGGTAACCAAATGAAATCCAGAGGGCTAGGTGGGGGGGGGGGAGCATTGGTCTAAAAAAACTATGATTAAGACGTCTCCATCACAAGCACATTTATCTCACTTTTGTAGTGAGCTGGCAAATTGTTTCTGAGTTATGAACAAAACAAAAACAAGAAAAAAGAATAGGTCAAAAGTTTTCGCCTCAGTCCAACAAAGTTAGTTGTGTCAACATTCAGTTGAAACCAACGAAACAGGATAGTTTGCGGGTAATTCATATCCCAGTGCTGGATTTGGCCCTTTTAGTATGGCTGTCTGAGAATGCTTTTGGCCTGAATTGATTTTATATGCTGTTCCTGTAGTTTTTCTGTTTTTAAATATATTTCTAGAATATTCTCTGTTTTAATATTGTTAATATTTTTGGATATATTTTAAAATTTGGTGTGGTAAGCATCCTTGAGGGTCTCTGACAGAAAGGTAGGATATGAATGTTTTTTTAATGAATAAATTAAAACCCTCCACAGTTTGAACACAGAGTCTGGCCCAGTTTTGTTGCAGCATTTGCAGGTGGCAAAAAAATGAGTGGAACACTTCAGTGATGGGGGGGGGGGCAAAATCACAGCCTTACTGGTAGCTGACATTTCCCCACCGAAGCCCTGAGAACAATACTATGTTATGAAATAGCATAATTCGGGAGAGGGTAAAAAAAATGGTGGCTGTCAAGAAGTGGCCATAAAAGGTAAAGGTATCCCTGACAATTAAGTCCAGTCGTGTCCGACTCTAGGGTGTGGTG
Organism: Plestiodon gilberti rubricaudatus; assembly: GCA_026170595.1. Taxonomy (NCBI): domain Eukaryota; kingdom Metazoa; phylum Chordata; class Lepidosauria; order Squamata; family Scincidae; genus Plestiodon; species Plestiodon gilberti. Next base: position 50,065,867 of record JANXHW010000004.1, on the reverse strand, counting down.
CTCATCTCCATTTCAAAGCCGAAGAGCCAGCGTTGTCCGAAGACGCCTCCGTGGTCATGTGGCCGGCATGACTCTCCTTGCCGCAGCGCGTAGCATGCAGCTGGAACACGGAGCGCTGTTTACCTTCCCGCAAGCGGTACCTATTTATCTACTCGCATTGACATGCTTTGGAACTGCTAGGTTGGCAGGAGCTGGCCAAGCAACGAGCGCTCACCCTGTCGCGGGAATCGAACTGCCGACCTTTCGATCGACAGCTTATGGTTCAGCGGTTTAAGAAGTGGCCATACCAGGAGGCTAATACTATAATTGCAAACTAGGTGCATCTGATTTTCTGGTGGTCTCATGGTACCCGAGATGCTCAGTGCCAACCCACCTGGTCATTCTTCCACTGCCATCAGTCCTATCTTGCCAGGGCCTCACTCTTCACCAGGCCTTGAGGGATCAGAGACACTCCCCAATTCTGGCACCCTGTCAGAATTACAGCAAGATTGAAGTACAGACAACACAGCTCCTCAAATGACACTGAGTTGGTTTATAAAGTAGCAACCCTTCTCTGATCTAGTTCAACAACACTCCAACTCCACACTCCCACATTGAATGGGTAGAAGCTTGACTTTATACAGTCGGACCTTTTTATCCACTGGGGTTCTGTTCCTGGAACCCCAGTGGATTAAAAAATAGTGTTATCGGAAAACCAGGGTGGGGGGGGTGGGGAGCGGAGGGAGGGAATTTCAACCCAAACTTCCTTCCTGCACATTTGGAGACAACATTGTAGCTTTGAATTTTAGCTAACTTTACACAAACAGAAAAGGAAACAGTTTTTAACCTTTGCTCATGGCAGTTTTGTCTTCCCTTTTTGTCATCCACCCTGCCTCCATCCCCGTCGCCCCCAAATGTGAGCAGAGAAAAGCTGGTTCAGCTCTAAAATAAATAAAAAACACAACAATTAAAAAGGAAAGGCTGGCTGGATGTTTATTTGGCATGAAGTTCTTTGCATTTAATGCTTTGCTGAAATAAGCTCAAAGGGCAGAGGAGTAGTCAAGTGAGTTTGTTGTCGCAAAAACAACAAAGGCCTTGAAGCAGCAAAAGGTATTTAAACTCAAACTCTGATTTATATTATTTATAGTGAACAAGTCTAGCAAACTGGCAACCTGATCTTAGCGCATCATATTATTTGGAAGAAAGTCTGATTGAGTTTGATGGCCAAGAGCCACAGGCTCTCCTTGAGTCTTGGGTGTTGCTCTAAATTGGGGCATAAATAGCAAGATTGCCAACAAGTGTTGTGAAGTCAGAGAAACATCACCTAAAATGCCTCATGCTCCAGTTTCCTCCCTTCATTTGAGAACTGTAGAAATTCTGTAGCCATGGAATAAATGAGAAAACTGCTATGGCTTGGCCCTACCTGTTTTTAACCTCCTCCCTTTCCCCCTGGTATTTGATCATCTAGTTAAATGAATACTTCTGTTTAATGTGAAAGTGTTCATTATACAATCAGATATACTTTATACACTAGTTAGTCAAAGTAAAAGTGGGTTTCTGATCATGAGTTTCCCAAGATAATGTATAGGTCCATCCTTAGTTTTTAAGTTACACGGAGGAGGGCTATTGTCTTCAAGCCCTGCTTGCAGACTTCTGGGATGCATCTGATTGGCCACTGTAGGAAGCAGGATACTGAACTAGATAGACCTGTGGAACTCCTTGCCACAGGATGTGGTGATGGCACCTGGCCTGGATACCTTTAAAAGGAGGTTGGACAAGTTTATGGAGGAAACGTCTATCACAGGTTACAAGCCGTGATGGTACTGTATGTGCAACCTCATGGTTTTAGAAGTAGGCTATCTCTGAATGCCAGATGCAAGGGAGTGACAACAGGATACATGTATCTTGTTGTCTTGTGGCTCCCTGAGGCATGTGGCGGGCAACTGTGAGATACAGGAAGCTGATGGGCCTTTGGCCTGATCCAGCAGGGCTCTTCTTATGTTCTTATGACCTCTTATCTGATCCAGCAGGGGTCTTTTTATGTTCTAACCAGTATTTTATACCAAATAAGGTTAATTGTTATACTTGCTCTGCATTTCTGTGTATGAATATGGTTTGAAGGCTATGCTTAAAGTCCTGATTTCACCTATTTTTAACCTTTTTAAACCCCCCCCCCAATGTAGAGGTTTGGAACGTATCAGCATCCTGTGAAGGATTGCTGAATCAGCCAGGTGTATAATCCTTTGTTTGGCATCTTCTCTTTCAAGAGCATCTTCCCCTTGACTAGTACCCAAAGAAACATAATCCTGACCAAGCTCATTGAACACTGAAAACCATCTGATATCCAGGATATCCAGGAATTTCAAACATCCCAACTGATTGCAAATTACCATTTCCTGAGAGAAAGCAGGGTTTATGCCTACTGGCTATAAAACCCAGAAGCAAAAAACCTGCTGTGTGCAGTTGTCCCAGTCCAATGTTGGAACATCAGATGCTCAGTGTTGGGTGCACTGGATGCATCTGATTGGCTGCTGTAGGAAGCAGGATGCTGGACTAGGCAGACCTCTGGTGTGGTCCAGCAGGGTTCCTCTTATGTTATAATGTCCTTGGCTGCCTGGAGATGAATGAACCCAGAGTCTGGAGTGTATAAAGTTATATAGGGACCTCTAAGTTAGTGTGTCAGGATTTAATTATTTTCAGTTTGCTTTCTCATTTCCTTGACATTAAACTTTTGCCCCTCCCTTTTCCTTTTGCCAAGAGATCCACGTTTTTCCCGTAACACCTGCAATTATCTCCCCTGAGGTTCCAAAATCTTTTAACAAATGTTTTATATTTTTACTGATTCTTCTGCCGAGTCCAAGTTCAGAAGAGAGCAGGACTGCCATGTTTTTCTGACCACCCACATTCCACTATACTGTACATTCCAGTATTGTTTACTATTTATGGTTTAATATTGGGCTTTTCAGGAAAATCCCCAGGATTTGGGGGATTGCTGTTCACCTGGGAGAGGGGCTTTTCCAAGTCTCTCTCTCTCTCTCTCTCTCTCCACACACACACACACACACACACACACACACACACTTTGGAAGGTGGCAACTACTCAACTACCAATTTTTCCTTAGTTTTCCCAATAAAGGGAGGGAAGTGAACTGCAAATGCTACGTGCTAAATGCTAAGCACTTGGTGTTACACTTAGGCAACTCTTTGCAAGGGCCAATTCTGATATCTTCTGTGGATCACCTCACCTGTACATGCACCTTCATTTGCAAGTACAGTATAATGGGCAAATCAGGTAATCATGGTTATTGACCAGCAACAATTTCCAGGATCATGGCAACATCTTTTCCAGTCACTGTGATAATGGAATGCTTCCAGTCAGTAATCTAGATCAGTGGCTCTCAAACGTTTTAGCACCGGGACCCACTTTTTAAAATGACACTCTTATCGGGACCCACCTAGCTTTGCAAGACACTCAAAACATTTATCTCCTTATATTTACATAAGCTTGCAAACTGTAGGAGCTCAGCTGTTTGCAAACTGCAGGAGCTCAGCTCTTTGAAGGACAATGAGAAGCTATCTGGTTTTTGAATAGCTTCAGGGCTTGTGGCAATTACTCATCTGATCTTTCCATCACCTGGGACCCACCAGAAATCAGGTCGCGACCCAGCAAGAGGGTCCCGACCCACAGTTTGAGAAACACTGATCTAGATCACCTAGTTCACACATTATGTTTGAAGGTAAACTCATATTCATCATGGATGGCTAAGTGAACAAGGAATGTCATATCTGAACTGGCCCTAAGCATGTGCACTTATGATCTCATGGAATAGGATAGGGATGTTACAAATACATAAGAGTGTCCATTTTCATCTATAACATGTTGGAGAATGTTCAGTCCCTCCTTTCCTAGCTTCAGAATATTTCAAGATGTAGGGCTTTCAAGCATGTGGGCAAAACACAATGGAGAATGTGGGCTCCAAAGGAGGTATGTGGGTCTTTCCATCAGCAGTAGGGGCCCTTTGCTACCGATTTCCTAGTTGCTTCTCATGGGTTTGGTCACATCATATGGAATGCTGACTTTAATAGCAAAAAATATGGTTAGATTGCCTTGTGTTCCTTGGAGATATGATTCTTGGTTGACTAATGCACTATGCTTTGATTCTACAGCCTGCAATCTACAGTATACATACCGTGGGCATTTGGGAGGACTTCAGACTACCAGTTGACTTCAGAGTCACTTCTCCTTTGGGATGGGGTCTGGTTGTTACAGACAGAAGCCGTTTCAAATGAGAAGGAAAAGCAGGGTTAAGGATCTTGCCATTTCCCCCCCCCCCCCAGACAAGACCATTTCTATTTCATCCTGTGTCATTTATAATGTAATTGAAAATGCCAAGAGACTAAAAAAAATCAGTGCTGATGAAGCAATGGATATAAGTGCAATGAAAAATAGCTCTGTCTTTATCAATGTACAATCTCATATTTGTCTCAGGCTGTCATTTTATATTGTATTTCAGCTGACTAATTATACCGGTTTATTAAAAGTGAATATGAATACACATTTTTTTAAAAAATGTTACTGAGTGCCAAATACTGGAGTGAACAGAAGAGATTACTGTATGATGTCTCTTTAGTTCATGGCTTTTTCTATGTGCACAAATGGAAGGCTTACCCGTCTCAGTTCACGGGAAATGAGATATATCAATTTAAAGAGAATGTCTACTGTGTACAAGCATATCCAAGCATTAATCACCTTTTGGTGCATCCTGCTAAATTATTAGAGCCTCAATTTGCACAGGATGAAAATAGCTTTTGACGGCTGTGCTAAAAAGGTTGGACTTGAAGGAAATGCAGTCCTAGCTGACTCTTAGAAAGAAAAGGACTTTCTGACCAACTGTAATAAAAACTACAGCTCGTCCAAAAGGTACTCTGTGGTTGCGAGTGGAATCTCTGCCTTGCATTTATGCATTTAAGATTCCACAAAGTTTTCCTTTCTAGTTATACCCGAGTGCACTTCTAAGTGGTGTGGAAAGGTCAGAACAGATGAAACCAATGCCGTCTGTTGAAGAAGCAATGTAAAATCTTTGCAACTGGAGTTCTGTTCTCAGAGGCGCTTAAAAGCTTCCTCATAAAAGAATAGGGCATTTTCTAAAACAGGGTAATTTTTACTTTGATATGCCCAATAGAGTTCTGAGCATAAATGAAAGTGAGAGTGTCCACAAGTAGTATAAAAGAAGAAGGCCTACACAGAAGCACAGGTTTGTGCTGATAAGATAGAGCCTGTATGGCATCTATACTGAATTTAGCTTCCTTCTGGCCATACCTCCTGTCTCAAGTTCATTTAGAACACATATGAGGAGCGAGCTCCTATTTCCCATTCCTATTTCCCATTCTTAAGATTTTTATTTTTTTCACATTTTTTATACCGCCCTTCCTCCAAGGAGCTCAGAGTGGTGTACATATTTCCTCCCCTCCTTTTTGTCCTCACAACAACCCTGTGAGGTAGGTGGGGCTGAGAGATAGTGACTGGCCCAAGGTCACCCAGGAAGCTTCGTGGCTGACTGGGGATTTGAACCTGGATCTTCCAGGTCTAAGTCCGACTCCCAAACCACTACACCATCCTGGCTCCCATCACATCACATCACATCACATCTTACATCACATCACATCACAAGATCACATCACATCTTAAGGTCACATCACCCACTCCTGCAGTCCCTTACTGCCCCCTACCTATCAGGCCTAAAGATGTATTTTAGTCCTCACGTGTAATAGTCTCCATTTCTCTGCTCAGAGAGCATGAGTCAATGTGCTTGTTACCATACTCCATCAGTGGCATAAAGTGAGTCCTTAATATCAAGCACACAACTGGCATGGGGGGGGGGGAGGAACTTTCAAGATGATCAGTGGATCCACATGCCAAGTCATAATATAGTTGTCACAGTGAGAGTCACCATGTAGAGGTCAGCCATCTTTCCCCCCATCTCCTTTTATGCCTCTTCTTCCTCTCTTTGCTTCATGAACATAATGTCTTCTTCGGCTCCATGTCTTCTCGTTTCAGTGCGATCATCTATGTGACTTGTGTCATGCTGCCTCCTCTTTCTTCTGCCTCCAGCTGCTTCTTTGCTACTTGGGTTACCATCTCTTTCGTGTCACACATACATAATCTAGCCCTCAAAAGCAAGTTTGGTGGGGAAACCAGAGGAGTAGCCAGACCATTTTTCAACCGTGGCCCAAACCCTTGACGCCCCCCCATAAAAACGCGCGGCTGTAACCCTTGACGCCCCTCGCCGTTAGCCGTGACTCCCCATTACAGTGCATGGAAGAAACAGGCACTCTTTACATGCTCAGAGGCACCCTTTCTTATATGTATGTGTATATGTAAATGTATATTCCCAAAATGAGCCCTAAAGTGGATTTTCCATGCTTTATGCTGAGCAGCAGCTAAGCCAGGAGTGCGCAGGGTGGGGTTGGGATGCTGCCCTCCCTCCATTGGCAGGCCTGGGTAGAGGGCACTGATGTCGTCTGTGTTAGTCCTATACATGGCAAGAGAAACATCAAAGCATGGGAGGGAAGCCCCAGTTGCACAAGAGAGAAAGAGAGAGAAAGCTAGCTCCTTTTGGTAGCATCTTTGCAAGATGAAAAACAGATTCTTATACTGCCTGCCAGTTTACGGGGGGGGGGGGGTTGTCCCAGCAAGTAGAGCGGGGAACTAACTTAGAGGTGGGTCAGAAAGGAAGGAGAGAAATCCTAAGAATTAATCAACCAAACTAAACATAGAAATCAAAGACTGTAAGTAAAGCAGAACCTGCTCTGCACCATTTTCAATTGCAGTTCTTGCATTTGTCTTTGTTTGCTTTATTAAAAACATTCAACAGAAAGAAAATACTTTATTTCCATTCTGCAGTGTCTGAATGAAAATACCTTATCTGCAAACCTACAATGAGATATGCTGTCTTGTCTCCAGGAGCTCCTGAGCTCAGCTTGAGTAGTTAGCTATCATCAATTGAGTTGTTAAAGAACAATTAACATAAGATAAGCGGGCTTCGCTGACCCTGTGGTTAAAAACAAGACCTGAAGTGTTTTGAAATTAAACCTCTTAGTGTTTGCTTTGCCTCACTTATCTGTATTATAAGAGCCTCCAGCGACGATCTATTCCAGCGTGAGCTGCTGCGACCCAGCGAGCTACGATCTCTCCAGGACAACCGGCGAACTCGTGTTGCTCAGCCTCGTTCCTCTTAAAGCGCCCCAAGCATTGCTTTACACTTTGCACAGGCGCAGAACGTCTTTTCTCTTTAAGAGCCTTTAAGAGCCTTTGAGAGCCTCGGTTTGCCGCCGAAATTCGGCGGCAAACCGCAAAGGTCTGGGTTTTTTTTTCTTTTTTTCTGGCGGCAAGAAATTCAAATTCTACTTGTTGCTCAGCCTCCGCGCCCCCCCGTCCAGCCTCCCGCCCCCCGCCCTGGGGCCCACCGCCACACCGCCACAGGCCAGACGACGCCTCTGGGGGAAACACAACAAAAAGAGCAAGTCGTACACTCGCGACTATAACTGTACAAATAACTCTATACATAGATTTCTAGGGAGGTTGTGAAATCTTCGGAAGTTTTCAAAAAAAAATGTAGGGCAGCAACTACTTGGATCGCTTTAGTTGAGCACTATTGTTAAGTATAAGCTGCACAACAAAGCCATCAGAAGGTCTCAATTAATACACAACATATATAATCTGGTCTTGTCAATTTGATAACACCAAAAGGTGTAAGGGCTTCATAGTTATGGAGCATGTGTGAGCTGGCATATCCATGAGATACAACATTTGAATGGGAAGTCTCTCTACATCTTGACTTTCTCTTGTGAGATAATTATGGAACAAGATTGTGGGGATTTTTAACCACAGATTCCCTAAGATTCTGGAGGACTGCAGGGGTGATATGAAATTGCTTTATAATCCAAATTTGGGTCATGGTCATCCAGTTAGCCATCCCTCATGTACTGTATCCTGCCTTAATGGCATCAGATTGGCTGCCATAGAGGGTATTGGCTCCAGTCTGGGGGGGGGGGGGCTGGTGCAAAAAACCCGGCAAGTGCCTCCAATAGTGTGCCCCCATGCTTTGGAAAGTATGTGCATGTGCCAGTGATTCCTATGGTGCCCAGGAACCAGGCAGTGGTCTAGCTCCTACTGCCATGATGGCGAACCTATGACATGCGTGTCACAGGTGACACGCGAGGTCATTTTGGGTGACACAGCAGCATTTCCCCCAGGGCCCTGACACACCTTATAGTTTTGCAAAGTTTTACAGGCTTGTCTTGAACATTTAGGACGGGTTTTGGCAGACCTCTTTCAAATTATCTAGTAAAACTCAGCAACAAAAAAGTCACTAATTGATGTTAAATCAAATGCAATGTGTTCTATAGTTGTTTTCAGTTCAGTTCAATTCAAAATTACTATTAAAAGTAGCAATAGTCAAAAGTACTATTAAAAGTTGGAGGGGGGGGGCGACACACCAGCAGAGTCAAGTTAGGCATTTTCAAAATTTTTGACACGCCAAGCCCAAATGGTTCACCATCACTGTCCTACTGCTATCATCTGCTTCCCTGTGCCTCCTACTGAAGCTTCTCATTGAGCTGGCTGATGAGGTGATGGTGGGGAGCAGTGGCAGCAAGATTTGTAGAATGGAACTGGGAGAAGGAGAGGAGGACCTGCTGCTGCTGCTGCTGCATCCCATTGCCTCAATAAGATGATCCACTTTCATTCCCTGGTGCTATTTAACAATAAATAACAATAAATGCCCCAGACCCTAACATAGCATTGGGGATGGAACATCCAGGAATTGTGAAATAGCTCTGGGGGAAGATAGTCCACTGCTGCCACTGCTACCTCCCTCCCCAGTCACATGTTAACCATCCCCATAGACCCTGGCTTGCCACTCAGTGGTGCCCACAGTGCCCCAGGGGCTGGCCAGGGACAGGTGTGGAGTCTCGCATGGGCCTAAAGTTCCGGCACCCCTAGCCATAGATCAGGGGTAGCCAACCTTCCACCATTAGAGCCTCTGCATTTTTAAGAGTTGGGTAGAAGACAGAATCTTGGCAGCTGCCATTGCTGATGGTGCTGCTAAAGCAGCTGCACCTGCTGAAATGCCCTCACCTATAACTATTAAAGGGCCAGGAACATTCATGTTGAAAGATTGGCCACCCCTGCCATAGATGACCCATGGAAGTCCTTGTGATTCTAAGATTATCAAACGCCACTCTATTTTCCATAAGATAACAAATTTACAGCCCAATCCTATCCTTTCCCTTCCTGCTGGTGCAGCCACACCAAAAATGGGTGTGCTGTGTCCAGGCGGGGGGGGGGGGGAGAGCGGATCAGGAGGCTTCAGGGAAAGGGAAAACTCCTTTTACCCCTGCATAAGCCCCCTGCTCTGCAGTGAGTCTCCTCAGACCTATGCTAGTGATTTCACTAGTGCAAGTTCGAGGAGAGAAAATGGGCGGGAAGGCTGCTGCCAGAGGGAACAAGATGCAGTGCACACCATTACTGCCAGATCCACGCCCTCCTGCGGCCTCATAGATCCATCCCATTATGCCCCCTCCCCACCCAGTTTTGCCTCTCCCCCACCCATGTGGGAGGTGCCCCTTCCACCTCCCCCGCCCCTGACTCCTCCCCCAACATCTTCCTCACAGGCAGCTGGAGCTCCAGCGATGCGCAGGGGAAGGCTCTGGCCTTCCTGTTATCACCCTGGCAGCACACTACTCAACACGCATTCCGCCAGCACTTTCAGCCCATAGTAGGATTGGGCTGTTAGCCAAAGAAAAAATATTAAAGATTGAAGCACTGAGAAATATCCTTGAAGATACATATAAACACGGAAAGAAATATAGATATAGCTTTACATTGTCTTCAGATCTTTCTGCTTGTCATTGGCAATATAAACTCAAGGAGTCCTACTCAAAAGTTACTTATTATGGTAAGGTGTTCAGAAGCATTCATTTCCCCCACCTGACTGTTTCCAAGACCTCCTTTACTTACTTTATCATTTTTAACGTTTAGCCTTTAAAACAAAACAAAAAAACTGAAAGTGCCAAAGCACCTGGAACTCTCATGTATATGCATGAAACAGAATTATGTCCCTCTGGGATGCTGGTGTTGTGACTCAAGGGAGCTGGCGAAGTAACCATGACAACACATCTCAGTGACATGACATTCTGCTTTTAAGTGATAAAAGTATGATTTATTCTGGTAAACAAGCTCTATTACAACTTTACCTTGGCAAATGATGTCACCATCTCAATGGAGTCTGGATTGGCAATAGACTAGCCCTGGCTATCTTTGTGTCCCTCTCTTTGCATCTGCCTATATCAGGGGTGACCAACCTTTCCGCATGAATGCTCCTGGCCCTTTAATAGTATAGGTGAGGACATTTCAGCAGGTGCAGCTGTTTTAGCAGCACCATCAGCAATGGCAGCTGCCAAGGTTCTGTCTTCTACCCAACTCTTAAAAATGCAGAGGCCCTAATGGTGGAAGGTTGGCTACCCCTGGCCTATATAATGTATCTCATCCCATCATATCTTTTAGTTTTCACTCCAACATAGCATCTCTTCCAGTTGCAATCTTTCTTTTGCATAAGATTGTGAGTCGTTTTAGGACAAGCAAGGAACCATCTTTTCATTTATTTTGCTTTGTACATAGGAACCTGCCTTCTTCTGAATCAGACTATTGGGCCTGGAGGGAGCTTTGTTGACACTGTCTAGCAATGGCTCTCCAGGGTTACAGACAGGAATTATTTTGTGCTTTTGCTGGAGATGCTGGGGGATTGAACCTGGTACTTTCTGCATGCAAACCATGTGCTCTGCCACCAAGCTACAGCCCTTCCCCATGTAAATCTCGTTGTGAGCTTTTTTTAAAAAGTATATAAATATAACAACAACAACAACAACAACAACAACAACAACAACAACAATGACTGGATCTAATGAGATGCAGTGGCGTCTTCACCCCTCTGGACGCCTGGGGCTAGGGGGCTGGCCGAGCGCCCCCGGACGGCACGTGACGCACGTCAGACACGTGACGTACGTCACGTGACCAGTGGCGTCACTAGGGCGCTCGCTGCCCCACAGCGGGGCGTGCGTGTCAACTAGTGACTGAGGGGGGCGCCCCCTCAATCGGGAGAGCCAGCTGGGGACGTCTTCCCTGGCCGGCTGCCCGGGCCTTCTGAGGAAGGCCCGCTGCGAGAACGATATTTATACCGTTCTTTATGTGCATGTTCAGACTGTTACTGAGGGAAAAGGGCAGCCCTTTCCCCTCAGTAACAGTCTGAGCATGCGCAAAAAGAACGGTATAAATACCGTTCTCGCAGCGGGCCTTCCTCAGAAGGCCCCGGGCAGCCGCCCGGGGAAGATGTCCCCGAGCCGGCTCTCCCGATTGAGGGGGCTCCCGGTGCAGCGTCTCGTCGTCTAGGCAATGCGCTCAGCGCGCGACCGCAGCAGCAGGGTCTGGGCGCGCGCTGCGCACGTTGCCTAGACGACGAGGATGCTGTCGGACTCGAAAGCTGGAGCGCCGCCCGCCCGCAGCCATAGCGGGCGGGCGGTGCTCCAGCTTTCGAGCCTGAGGTGAGCGCCCCCCGGAAGCTCGGCGCCTGGGGCCCTGGTCACCAGGGCCCCGTACGTTAGTACGCTTCTGATGAGATGAGATTGATGATATAGGTTGATGCAAAGAGATGGATACAGATATAGCCATCCATACAATGGATACAATACAAGTATCCATCCATACAGATACAATACTGTATATGCAGGATAAGAAGGACTTGGACAAATAACAGCAAGAGCAATATTCTGGTGGGAACATCAGAATTGCCTACATGTCTGTAATGACATTAGCATGGAGAACCGCCAGCCAGTATCTGAATTTGCCAGACATGTGCAAGGCTAGCATGTACTTCATTGACAACTCTCCATGTCATCAGGCCCACCCACATGGAAAGCGGTTTGCAAGCATAACAGCCCCATCGTGGAGTTACCCTTATTCAGAAGTGTATTTTGGTGGCCTTCAGGTTGTATCATTTGAATCAGCCTTTGGTTTTCACTTTTCAGGGACTACCCAAGCATTTGTCTTGTCTTCACAATTTATGTCCAAATGGATCCTCTTGATCCATTCACAGCCCAATCCTGTGTAGGATATGGCGGCCGCCCTAAAGGGCTGGCCGCCATATCCTATCGAGGTCCCAGCAGCGGTAGGTCCAATGGGCCTACTCACATGTGCGCGAGCTCTAGAGCTCGCGCACAGTAACCAACTGTCTCAGTGTATATGGGGTCTGGAGCTTTGGATACTGGGGATCTCGGCCCTTAGTATCACTGCCCTCTCCAGGCCCCGGGCAGCCAATGGCCACCCTCCCTTGCCGCACAGTCCGCCATTCTCCTACCCCTGCCCTGACCGGCATAGGTCTTACCTGCTCTGGCCAGCGCAAGGCGCAGTTTCTGCTCTGGCCCGGCGCAGTTTCTACACAGGATTGCGCCGTCAGCTGCTAGCCTTCGATCAAAACCCAATAGATTTCTTCAATACTGGAGGTACAATTAAAATCTGAAGACCAGGTAATCTCAAAAATGTATAAATTGCTTTTGAAGTCCGAGACAGAAGAAGAACAAGTTAAAGAATTTATGATTCATTGGGTGAAAAATGTAGGTCTTGTTATTTTAATGGCGCAATGGGAACAACTATGGTTAAAACAGTTGAAATTTATGTTAAATGTTAATATTAAGGAAAATATGTATAAAATGATGTATAGATGGTATATAACCCCAAGCAAATTAGCAAGAATGTATGAGAAGGTGATGAATAGCTGTTGGAAATGTAAAAAGCAAGAAGGAACTTTTTATCATATGTGGTGGACATGTTCTCAAGCAAAGAAGTATTGGATTCAGCTTCATAAACAGATACAGTTGATTTTAAAGATTAAGGTTCAAATTAAACCGGAAACCTTTTTGTTGGGTATGAGGGATGATCATGTAGGCGAAAAATTTCAAACTTTGTTTTTATATATGATAACTGCAGCAAGAATTTTATATGCACAATATTGGAAGAATTCAGAGATACCTTCACTGGAAGATTGGTGGTTGAAAGTTTTGGATTATGCTGAAATGGATAAGCTTACAATTTTAATTAAGGAAAAGTCAATTAACCTTTTTGTGAATACTTGGAAACCATTTATTGATTTTTTTTAAGAGAGAGAGAGAAGAACGATGTGATGATATGCGGATTTAATGAATAGAATGTGGGTGATATTTTGGCTTAGTTGGATATTATATGTAGAAAATAGTGAATTGTACTGTATGCTAGTAGGATGTATTGCTTTGCGTTTGCTATAACCTTACAAAATATGTATTGTTTTTATGTTTTAATATATTAATAAAGTATAAATATATGCAAAAAAAAAAATCCCAGTACATTTCTACTTCTTGTCATCATCAACCAGCACAAAAGGAACTGAAAATTTCAGTGCCACCAATGTTCACACACAAAAAAGGATATTTTGCAAGCAAATAATCAGAAATATCTAACTCCTTATGTGACTCATTTACCATTCAATATTCATTTGTCCATTACCATTACAATAAAATAGTAATAAAGGAACACATGCCCTGTTCTTGTGTCCTGCTGAGCCAAGATCTGGAAAAATTTTCCTCCTAATGAAACAACACAAAGTCCTCAGCGTATGTACCTCTTGCAACATTTTGGTCGTGTAACATGGTCATTATTAAAATAATCATAATCATTGAATGGGTCCTCGCGACACAAATCTTTCTCTGTTATCCTGCTCTATAATTTTCAAAATGTTTAAAAACAAAGCTCCCCCTCTTTGCAAAAGGAAATATGGAATTCTTTTCATTCCTACTGCAGCATGCAGAACTCCAAAAGGCAACAAAGGAAGGCAAATTGGAGAGGTCAGATTGAAAATGAGAGGAAAAGTGCTCTCCAAAAAAGCAAGCAAGTGCCCCTGAAGCTGACCAGAGATGGCTGTTTAGTGTTTTGTGAGGCCCGAAGCTCTTTGGAGCTGCAGCCATCCTGTTACGGTTCAAAATTAAAGCTACATGCTGAGCACAGTGCTACGGTCCATAGACCAAATGCTCACAGGGAAAGCGGCTGCTCCAGGCTCTGGAGCCAGAATACAGTTGGAAGCATTTCCACCATTCCCATCCTGGCCACAGGCAAAGTGGCTCCCTCCAATGCACCAACGCCAAGGGCAGAGTTGCACCCTCCACTGCCCAACTGCTCATGGAAATGCTGCTGGCACCACCAACCAAATGTCATGGACTGTTACTAGCTTTCGAGCCCACTAACTAGCGATGCTGTGGCACTGCTCCTGTTTTCCCAATAGCCATGAAGGATCCCAGGCACAGACATTAGCCGTAATGATGCCATGTTTATTGACACCCTTAGCTAGGATGCAGATGCTCTAGTGACAAGTACCGGTACCACAACGGCAGTCTTGACACCACAAGCCATGGATGAGAATCAAAATGCCAGAGGATGGCAAGCTTGTTATACCTATGTTGTTGTTTTTTAATTCATTGGGTGACCTGTTTCTCACTGAAAGTGAGAGAACAGTATATGAAAGCTGTCAGTACATAAGTCCAAAATGACATTGCTGGTTATTTTATTTATTCATTTTATTTTAAAATACTTATACTTTCCAGGTTTTTGGGTGTGTGTGTGTGTGTGACCACACCCAGACAGCTTACGACATTAAACATTATTGTAAACTACAACAAACACAGGACAATGTCACAATGAACAATCAATCAATAACAATAGCAGCAGGAAAATCCTAAGTCAAAACATCCGAGCAGAAAAGCAGAATGAAGCAAAAAGGTCTTCAATCCCTGCCAGAAGACTGAAAGTGAGGGAGGGGCAGTCCTGTGTCCAAAAGGGAGGGGGGTACAGCACTGCCACAGAGAAGGCACCATCCTTCAACACCGTTAATTGATCCTCAGGCAGCAGAAACCCCCTCAGAAGGTCCCCCCAGATGCTCTCAAAGGGTGGGCAGTCCCATACGGCAATCCTAGAGCAGCACGGCTTCAGTTTAGAGGGCTGATCCTAGGGACCACCGGTGGTCCGAGGGCTGGGGAAAGAATCTGGAAGAGGGGCAGTCCATACCTGACTAACAGTGCAATCCTATCCAACTTACACCACTGGTGTAACCAGCGATGCAGTGAGAACGGGAGGCCTCAGAACGGAAAGGGGATTCAAATCCCCTCCAAAGGGGGCTTAAATCCCCCCTCCCCTCCAAAGCCTCCCGCCCTGCCCTCCCCCGCTGGTTACACCAGTGGTATAAGTTGGATAGGATTGCGCTGAAACCCTCTTTTTCCAGCCCCCACTGCCATACTCCTGAACAGTGGCACCCATTCCCCCCCAATCCACTCTCTGCAAAACTAAGCAGTCGACTAAACAGTCAACTTCCCTACCATAATGTTACCAAATGTATCAGAAATAAAACTTTTAAAAAAATAATCAGTGAACTTTTACTTTCCATGCTGATTTCTATTGAAGTGTCAGGGCAGGGGCTGCAGCTTTCTCAGTGCATTTGGCACATTTTATTTTTTTCACATTTTTATACAGCCCTTCCTCCAAGGAGCTCAGAGTGGTGTACATATTTCCTCCCCTCCTTTTTGTCCTCACAACAACCCTGTGAGGTAGGTGGGGCTGAGAGATAGTGACTGGCCCAAGGTCACCCAGGAAGCTTCATGGCTGAGCGGGGATTTGAACCTGGATCTTCCAGGTCTAAGTCCGACTCCCAAACCACTACACCATCCTGGCTCACATGTAACAACTATCTTAGATGAAAAACAGTTTTAATAAAAGGCGGGGAAGTGCATGTTGATTTTTCAGTGTTGGAGGGAGAGATGCCCTGAAGATGGCTGTTAGAATGTGTGGCTCCCCCCTACCAGCGCTACCAGCTATTTAGCTACCAGGGCTGTCAGGATAGAGGACCTCTTGGGCAGAGTGAGGGGTGGGAAGAACCAACAGAAGTTGTGGTAGAAATGGCTTAGCAGCAGAGAGGGGATTTTTTTTTTTTAGTACCCTTAATTCTGCAGAAATAAACGAGTAATTTAGGCACACGAACAAAGAATGCTTATCAAAGCTCCACTCTGATCGAATGCCATTCTGAAGAACACCAGTTCTTCTTGAAGAAGCTGCAGTAGGGCATGTCTTGAAAGGGCTGCTGCTGCAATCGATTCTTCTCAGATGCCTAGCTATTGTGGACAAAGGCATTCCAAATCCTTCCTTTCAACCTCTGAAAATGTTCCTCCAACACATTTTAATGCATGCTAGAGAGGGTGGAGACAGTGTTAGACCATGAGAATTTGCTGCCTGAAGAGAGCACCAAAAGCATCCTCTTCCCCTCCCTTTTCTCTCTGTATTAAAACAGGACCTCAGTCCCTTCCTCCTTCCAAACCTGCCTTTTCTATGAGGAAGGAATGAAGAGAAGCAGCGTGGTGCCATTTTGCCTTCTTTTCTCTATGACCCTGCTGTGGTTTTGAGTCTGATCACGCCACCCCCACGTCATGCTATTTTTAAATGAAAACTGGCTTTCCACTGAAGCTTTTTCCCCACTTAAAAATAGTGCTTTGGGGGCAAAATACTAGATCTCCCTACTCATCAGCCTCAATTTCATTCCATTTTACTACTTGGAACTAAAACTAGCCCCCCCCCCCTGGTCAAGTTGCTCGATGAAGCACACATCTGGTCCTACGTCCCACAGACTCTAATTGGGTGAGAAGACCCTTGAATAGTTCCTGAGTTGCGATCAGCTTTTGGCTCACAATACAATGTGATGTGCAGCAGGCAGAATACCTGCAGGCTTCATCTCAGCAAGCAGCCTATCAGCAGGAGCTGCTCAGTGAGAAGTTCTCAGCAGGTACCTATTCACAAGTCCTCCAGATCCAGGGGAAATCACAGGGGACAGAGGAGAAGGAAGAACTCCTGGGGCGCAATGACCTCATCTGTTGTGTCCCAGCACCCACTTGGTCCCAGGGGACTGTCTTATGGCATTAGAACAAGCATTTCTGCTTCACTTTTTTTAGACCTTCCAAAATGGCACATTCAAGGGATACTTTCCAACTCAGAGTGAAGACTGTGGCACATTTTGTTTTATCTGATTAATAGCATCAGCAAGAGCTAGGCAGGGCATACAGAGGAAGTGGATTTTTTTTTAAAATACTCTTTCTTCAAATTACCATAGAAAGTTCCCCTTCCCAAACATTTTTAAGCCTGAAAAATGCTGTACTGATACTGTCCTTTTTGTCCACTGCCCTTGATGGTGTAGGACAAGAGTAGACCGTGGCACACTGATGAACTGGCTACGTTCCGGTGGATCATCTGTGCCTAGTGGTTACTGGGATTAGAGCGCATGTTCTGGGTACGGTTGGGAAAGACCCGCGACTGAAACTCTGGAAATCACAGCTGACAATACTGACCTGGGTGGACCAGCCAGTCTGAAGCAGCTTCCTATGTTCCTATGAAGAATAGGATGAACGAATGGGCCGCATATAGATAGCAATATATTTCTTAATTCTTCTGTTCTTAAGCAAGGCTGCATAACTATGCATAATGTTAATAATCAAACTACATGTGATGCTAAATGTCTCATTGGCCCTGTTCGGATTGGTTTTTCTTTAACCAATAGTGGTAGGAGCTGTGTGTGGGGAGGGTGGGGGAGACACATACAGTACAGTCCAATCCTATGCTGGCTGGGCACCGTTGGCGTAACGTGCATTGTGCCAGTGGAGGCTGATTTATAGCAGTCGCAAAGCACTGCACACAGGTATAAAGCGCACGGGTATACCTGGTGTGCACTTCTGCCAGGTATAGAGCTAGCGCAGGTCCAAGTTGACCCACTGGGCTGCAGGGGCTTACCACACGCCCAGCATGCGCGTCACCGTAGCGTGGTGGGTGGGGCAGGCCGCCGGGGGGGTGACGTGCGTCCAAGGGTGACGCGCGTCACCCTCCGAGGCCGGAGCAGGCCTCGATGCGCCCTCTCAGCCCGGCGGCTCGGCCTCTTTTGACTGGGCCCTCAGCGGCATTTTGGTGCATGCGCACTACGCCGCTCACACTACGCAGATTACACATTAGAATGCAAATGTAAAGCACACATAGCAAGTTCTTCTCTGAAGTAGGCCTTGATAAAGTAGAGAAATAATGTCACATTTGTTTTGAGTTTACTATACCAACAGGAAAAAACAATTCACATTTGTGCAAATTGTTTTTTGAAAAGGACTTTTAAATTAATCCAACTTTGATTTTAAATGCTGACGTATTCTCTAATGTTTTCTTGATACTCACTGCTTTCTTTCACTACAGATATTTGTCCATTTGTTTAAAAGAGATCCTGGTGAGAGCCAGCTTCTTTTTTAATGACCAGAGAACACAGGTAGTAGATCTTAGAAAATTGCTAATTTCTCTCGAGGCCCTGTCCTCTAGACACCTTCCTACATTTGTACATTGGTGAAAACAGTTAAATGTCATCCCTCACCTTTCACCAGGATTCCTGCCCCCTCGTTTCCTCCATCACAATGTTTTGTAACATTGTTTTGTTTGTGATGATTTTGTACCATGCTTCACGTACTCCTTAAACTGGTTCATCACCGACTTCCAGCCTCAGAATGCAACACCTACAAATATCATGGGGAATGACACACAAGAGCTGAACAATTCAGCCGTTCTGTCAAAAGCTTTGAAAAAGAAAGAAAGAAATCTCCTGACCTAGCTACTGCAGGAAAAAAAAGCCAACTTGCTGAAACATCACCTAAAACAGGAGGTTCCAATTCATTGGAACTTGGCTTATTACATGCTTGAGCAGCTCCTGGAACAACAAAACGCTGTGCAAGATTTTGTAGACCAGCACAAGGTAGGGAAAAGTAGATAATCTCCTAACCTTTACACTACAGAGTCTGACAGCTGCTCCGGCTACCATCCTCCTTGGGAAGTCGGTGCTGACAAGGCATGTCTGTACGAAGGACCAAATAAAGAACCCCTCCCCGCGTTTTCTATGTGTTTCTAACCAAGCAAATTCTTATTCAGATCAGCTGGCCTTTGGCTGTGACGATCGCAGTGGTTGACTCTTTGTTCTTTTCCTGCCCAAGACAAAATTGTATGATTTGTTTAGAAAAAAAGACAATTCTCTTTGTCAGACTTCACTTACACAAAACACACTGAATTGGTTCACACAGCTCTGGGGCATAGGGTGAGTCTTGGAGGAATTATTGTCTGACTTCCCTCTGAATTGTGACTAAATGAATCTTTCAGATTTAGTGCCCAGTCCTATCCTTTACCCCCCCTCCCCTGCCCGCCAATGCAACCATGCCAAAAACATCAGAACAGCAGTCGATTTTGTAGGGCAGGATAGAATGCAGACATTTGGAGCTGCCTTTCATTGGGTCAAATCATTGGTCCAGTTAGCTCAGTTAGTATTGTCTTTCTATCTGGCTAGTAGCAGTCCTGCAGGGTTTTGGTAGGGAGCCTTTCCCAGCCCTAACTGGAGATGCCAGAGATTGAACCTAGGGCCTTCTGCATATAAAGCAGATGCTTTTCTACTGAGCTGTGGCTCCATTCCAAAAGGTTGAAAAGTGGGTTTTTAAAAGGGACTCTTTGACCTAGTCAGAGGGACGTGAGTACAGTATGAGGATCCAGAAGGTCAATCCCGACTTGAAGGAGCCTGGAACTCCCACGTGGACCTGCCTGTACGTTAGGCACAGGAAACCCTGTTTCACATCCTATCACCTACATATATTTGGTTGGTGGCAATACAGGGTGAAGGCTTCCTCCATAGTGGTCCCCAGGTTATGAAATACCCTCCCCTGGGAAGGCCAGCTGACGCAATTGCTATCAGACTTTGTATGCATACAAACCCTGGAGGACTGCTACTATGTATGTATGTATGTATGTATGTATGTATGTATGTGCAGCATTTTTACCCCGCCTTTCTCCCCAAAGGGGCCCCAACACATTTGTTTTGTCTAGCCTTGCTTTGATTCTGCTGTTGCCTTCAGGTTTTCTTACACTTTCAGCTCTTTGTCTTTGAACTCTTAAATGTGATTCTTGCTTGTCTGCTGGTTTTGTTTTTGTTTTGTTGCAGTTATTAATGGCATGCTTTGATATTGTTGTGATATTTTCAAATACATTGGTTGATTGATGTTCCTTGAAATGGGATGAAACACTGTGGGGTATGAATGTTTCAAATAAACAAACAATGTTTCACTATCAGTGCTGAATCTGCTTCATGCCTCCTGTGGAGATCTGGTGGCTTCTGCCAGGTCCGTTGTTTCACCTAGGCTCGGCCAGACACTCTGGCATGTTGTCCAGTACACATCTGAGCGTAAACCTTTCTTTTGGACGTGCAAGTTACTGGAGTCAAAATGGAGAAGCTCCCCAAGCTGACTCGTCCAAGCCAGTACCATACTACACACACACATAGGGGTTTTCTATTTAGGTCAGGGGTGGGGAACCTATTTGCGGTGGAGGGCCATTTTCCCATGGGGAAAATCTGTTGCGGGCTGGCCATTAGGCCGGCCAAAATTTTGGAAAAAAAACCCCCACAAATTTGGCGCTAGGCCAGCAGCTCGGCCCATTCTGAAAGCGGCGTTTCCGTACATGCACACAACGCCGCTGAGGGCAGCCTCTTGGCCTCAGCGGCGTTGTGCGCATGTACGGAAATGCCGCTTTCAGAAGGGGTCGAGCTGCCGGCCAAGAAGGAGGCGCTGAGGTGACGCGCGGAGCTGGCAGCTCGAGGTGAGCGCGGAGCCTCCGGAGACCGACAGGTCTGGGTCTCGCGTGGGCTGGACCTGATGGACTTGGGACCGGTCTTGCGCGGTCCGGACCAGATGGCCTCGTGGTCCGTAAATGGCCCACAGGTCGGAGGATCATGCAAGCAGGGAAATAAAGTAAATACTGTTTGTCCCTGGCTTGATGATCCACACTAATCTAAAGTCCTTAGACTTTAGAGGACTTGCAGGGGTCAGCAACCTTTTTCCACATGGGGGCCAGACATCAGGCCTGTCAATAATAAGAATGCATGTGCGTTAGATGTGCATGTGGGCAAGCCTCCTGATTAGGCCATAGAGCTAAGAAAAAAGAGATGGGCATGAGAGATGCATGCTCAGACAGAGAATGATGCTCAAAGGAAGCTTCTACCCTCGGTCTGCTTATACTATATAAGCCTTACAAAATGGGTTCACATTGCTTAAGAGCAGGGATTTGCTGCCAATAAAGGTCACACACTTCTTCAGTCTAACAGCGGACATACTGGCAGGCCTGGAACTGCGTTTTCACACTGTGGAAGGCACCACATGCTGCCTGTAGCATCGCTATTCCTGTTCTACCAGAATATCCATTAACTACAACCTACGTTTGGAGTGTGCAGATTTAGCCTTCGATGTTCAACAGTATTTCTACAAGCAAAGAAGAAAAAAATAATACCTTGAAGCATGTCATAAAAAAGTACCGGACTGCTCAGGTCCCCAAACTCCCTCAACAGCATTTTTATACCATTAGAGAAGTCTGAAGGGCTCATAAATCAGGCACAAGCAGCCTCTGGTGGACATATGCTACATAGGAGTTTTGTCAGCTGGCATTCAGTATCAGCAGCAATGTTCTCTGCCATTTCCTTTCCTTCCATATGAAACCAGCTGGGATGGAAGTGTCAGGGGAAGAAATGAAGGGTGTGTGGTTGGAATGATACCACACTTTGGCTGAGCGATTCTCAGGAGTGGGAGAATAAAACCAGAACATAATTCTGAAAAGCCTGGAGGTGACATCTAGAATGACTGACTCCAAAGATAGGGCAGTTTCCCTCTGGTTTGGGAACACATATACAAATGAAGCCGAAGATTGCCTCTGCTCCTTGCTCTCTTCTTGGTCCTTTTGCGAATAATGCTAAAATAATCATTATAAATATGAAATTTCTTGGGGATGGGACCCAAGTCCAAACAGAAAATTCATTTATGTCTCATCTACACCTTATATACACTAAGCCTGAAGGTAATTTTATACAATATTTTTAATAATTTTGTGTCCCAGCATGCTTTGCGCTAGCCAGCCAGGTGCTAGGAAAAGCTTTTTTGAAAAGACATAGCCCCCAAAATGTCTGGATTTCAGAATAGTCTGGATTTTGTATGGCCGGATAAGGGGTAATCAACCTGTATAACAGCAAAATCCTAATTAAGGATCTGGCGGGTGGCCCAGGGCGGCCCAGGGCGACTTCATTGCAGGAGTATTGGTGCTGGAAAGTTGGATAGGATTGGGCCCGGGCAAAAACACGCTGCACTGGATCCTATTCAGGATCGGGCCAGCTTCGACGCAGCTGGAGGCCTCCTTGGAGGAATGGGTCTCCTCGGATATGTGCTATGTGTCTCCTTGAATGTGAGCCGGCAAAATGGCCAGCGCAAATCCGAGGAGCCCATGTAGGGCTCACCAGGCCAAGGACGTGGGAATAGGATTCGGCGGAGCCAGAGGCGTCACTACCCCCGTTGGCGCCCGGAGCAACGGAGGTAGTGATGCCCCTATAATTAATATCGCCGCGGCCTTCGGCGATATTAATTAATATCGCCGCGGCCTTCGGCGATCCGGAGGGCACGATCCAGGGGGCGGCGCACTCCGGGAGGAGGCGGCTGGCGCACTCTGGGAGGCGGCGACCCCCCCCTCAACCGGGAGAGCCGGCTCGGGCATGTCTTTCCCAGCCGGCTGCCCGGGGCCTTCTAAGGAAGGCGCGCAAGAACGGTATCTATACCGTTCTTTTTGCGCATGCTCAGACTTACTGAGGGAAAAAGGGCAGCCTTTTTCCCTCAGTAACAGTCTGAGCATGCGCAAAAAGAACGGTATAAATACCATTCTCACGCGCCTTCCTTAGAAGGCCCCGGGCAGCCGGCAGGGAAAGAAGTCCCCGAGCCGGCTCCCGATTGAGGGGGCGGTGGGACTCGAGTCCCCGAGTCCGACTCGGAGATGCGAGTCTCCGAGTCCGACTTGGACTCGCGGGCGGGGCGCCAGGCGGGGCGCCCTTCGGGCGATGGGGCCCGGAGCGGGTGCTCCACCCGCTCCGCCCTAGTTTCGCCTCTGGGCAGAGCTCACTGCTGAGGATCCCTCCTCCCTCCCAGGTCCAGTGGGCCAATCCTCCTCCCGTTCTGTCCTGTTCTGCCCTTCCCACACTCCCACACTACTTGGCGCAGGACTTACCTACATGCACCGGTTGTCCAATCTCTAGGCTTACCAGATCTCCAACCGGAACAGAGTGCTAGACCTTTAGGAGAAGGAATGCAGGCAGGTGTAGCTTGTTAACCCCTTAGAGCACAATCCTAGGCATGTCTACTCAGAAGCAAGCCCCATTGTGTTCAGTGGGACTTGCTTCTGAGTAGACATGCCTAGGATTGTGTTCTAGGGTTTAACAAGCTACACCTGCCCATATTCCTTCTCCTAAAGGTCTAGCGCTCTGTCTCGGTTGGAGATCTGGTAAGCCTACCTCTCTCCAGCAGAGAGTGAGTGGTGCTGGCCTTGTCGCCAGCACCACTTACTCTTCACGTGTCGGAAATGTGCCTTATGGCATGTTTATGACACTCAGGAGCAGCGGAGCAGCCGGCGGCCACAGACAGTATTACAACGTACAGTAAGTGTATTAACCTTGCACCAAAGGGACAGGTTTAAAAGGGCCCATCTATCCAAGTCCAAAGGTATGTCATACATCAATCTATTAAAATTTAAACCAATTGTTTGTTATATCTCTAGGAATTAAAATTCCTAAATATTTAATGACATCAGGACACCATCGAAATTGCCAAACATTAAATGCACTGTGTGGAATATTATCCCCCCCCCCCAGTGGTCAGATTTAGACCAATTAATCAATTATCCAGATAAGTCTCCCAAGACATTTATCACTTTCATTAATTCTGGAATACACCTTTGAGGTTCAGAAATAGATAGTAAAATATCATCTGCATACAAAATAATTTTAAGTTCATTAAAGTCATACATCAGTCCATGTATATATTTATTTTTTCTAATAGCACAAGCCAGAAATTTCAGGCATAAATTAAAAATAAGAGGTAAAGGTGGTCATCCTTGTCTAGTTCCCCTCTCCAAAGAAAATTTTCCTCTCACACCTAAATAGTTCCTGCCATTTTGATAATTTGGTCATTTCACCCTACATGTTTATTTTGGCTGTAAGTGAGAATTATCAGTTGATATGCACCTACCCATTGTAAGGCGTTCACGTTCCAAGCAGTAGTTCCTTGTTAAAATTGTGTCCAGGTATTTAGTTTGGCACAGAGATCAGCAGAGCCAGGATATATGTCCTATTCTTCCCCCTACATTTCCTAATAGTCATATTGTCAAAGACATAAGACATAAGAATGCTCCCACAAGAGTAAGGACAATCACTTCACAAGTTTCCTGACTCCAGCAACAGCCATTGACATGAACTGGAGTCAAGGAAATTCACAATGCGATGGTCCTGGCTCACCCGGGTCCAGGGTGAAAAATGGGTCAAAAAGGGGGCCCTGGAGCAAAAAAGGGGGGCCCAGGAGCCAAATTCATATGTAGGGAAGGGGTCCCAAAGAAACTTTGTACCCCCTGATAAAATCCCCTTGAATGGCCCTCCCACAAGCTGTGAGACTATTCAAAAACCAGATAGCTGCTAATTGCCCTTCAAAGAGCTGAGCTCCTGAAGTTTGCAAGCTTGTGTAAATATAGGGAGATAAATGTTTGAGTGTCTCATAAAGCTAGGTGGGTCCCAACAGATGTAATTTTAAAAAGTGGGTCCCGGTGCTAAAATGTTTGAGAACCACTGCTTTAAATTATCAATATTAATCATGGATCATGGCATGAACTCCTGAGAGTACTTCTTAGTACAGTATGCAGAAGCCACCCAGAACAGCTAGAAACGTGCTTTCGGAGTAGACTGTGCATTTCTCTTTGATGTTCACTGCTTTTGAGTCCCATCATAACTTAGTTTAGACTAAAAAGCACCACAAAAGACAGAATTCATCAAGAGGTGCTGTTTTTCTAAAAAAAATAATAATAAATAGTGACTGATTCTGGAGCTCATTTCAACAAGGATCTAATTGCACACATTTGATTTGAATCTGGTATTGTTTGAGCAGGTGTTGTGTGTTCCTCCCCAGACAGCTCTGCGGTTGCACCTGCAATGTCCCCTCTGATTTCAGCCTTGGGCCCCTCCAGCTCATCCCTGTGAGGAGGATCTCCTAGCAGGTGCTCAGCATCTCACAGGCTTACCTGAATCAAAACAAATTGGTAACAATTATCTATATTATATTACGAGATATTGAATTGCATCTTCAGAATGATATCTTCAGGCCACTCAATGCATTTAATATAGGGAATTCTCAGGGCAAAATAAAAAAAAAGACTTTGGCACAAATTTGTTCTAGTGAGTAACTTGGGCTGCTCTTCACAAACCAGTTAAAGCAAAGTGCTTGAGTTTAAGCCAGGTTAGGAGAGAAGATATTGAAATCCAAATGCTCTCATACATGTGTGAATTGGGCTACCCTAACTGACCATACTGGGTGATACAAAATGTGGATGACTAGACTAAGGCAAAGGAGGGTATCTGTAACATGGAAACTTATATCAAAAATTGTATTTTTGTCCGGGATTCTTGCATCATCAGTTTCCTAAGTACTGAGGCAAAAGAAAGTGTCTGGGAAAGGAAGTGGCATAATATAGCATTAGGCATGGGAAATCATGGGGGGAGGAGAGAGATGGGCAGCCCCTGCGCAAGTGTGCACAGCTGGCCTAAAGGGCCAGCCACTGCATCCTGCGCAGTTCCCAGGTCATGCTAGTGCAGCCCAGGATCACCTTGGGGGGAGGTGACATCCGTTCCCTTCACCCAGTATAAGCAGGGCAGGGCCCAATGGGCCTCCTCGGATGCACAGTAGCTCTGGAGCTGGTGTAAGGCTGGCCTGGGCTTCAACGGGGCTTGGGATATCGCTGCCGATATCCCCGCCCCCTTCCAGCCTGGGCTGGCCAATGCTCCCCTCCCTCACTGTCCCTGCCCACCTTTCTCCCGCCCCTGCACTGACCGGTGCAAGACCTATGTGCGGCAGTTGGCACAGGTCCGGGAAAATGACAGAGTGAGCAGTATCAGCCTCTGACTCGGCGCCACTCACTCCCAAGGAGTCGCAAATGTGCTTTACAGCACATGTGCGGCTCCTTAGGCCAGTGCGGAGCCAGTCTAACCTGTGCTGGATTGTGCTCTTTGAGAAGGCCAATTGTGCTACTACAGCTTGCTCACCATACTATATGAAACTGCTTCATACTGAGTTAGTGGCAGCGCCAGGAAAAAAAATGCCGGAGGTAGGAAGGGGGCAAACTCTGCCCCTGCTAACTGGGCAAAGAGACACCTTTTAGACTGGTATCCTCTTATATTTAGCAAGGGGAGAGCAACTGTCCCTCTACGTCCCAGCATGGCATCGTTTCCAGTGGCTGTTGCTGGTACCGCTTCTGCATCTGTTTTTATACTGTGAGCCCTTCGGGGACAGGGAGCCATTTATTGATGTGTTTTGTTATGTAAACCACTTTGCAAACTACATTTTGTTGAAAAGCGGTATATATCATCATCATCATCATCATCATCATCATCATCATCATCATCATCAACAACAACAACAACAACAACAACAACAACAACTTATGTGTGTGTATGTGAGGGGATGAACTTTGCCCCACACAATATATTTCTGAAAGAAAAAGTGTATTTCACATTAATGCTCCCATCATAAATATAAACAAAACTATTATTTACACACACACACACACGCACGCGCGCGCGCACACACACACACACACACACACACACACACACACACACACACACACACACTGATTGATGACACTAAAAAGCATTCCGAGTATGTGAAATGTTCTCTTCAAGTTACCACAGGGGCTCAGGAATGGGGGGCAGCAGGGGGTTAGTTATTTGTCTCGGGGGGCATCTCCACCTTCAATTATTAATCTATCTAGCCCGTATTGTCAATATTGTGTATTATACACAAAAGTACTACACAGTATTGTGTAGTATTGCCTCTACTGGCTGACAGTGGATCTCAACATTATATACTGTGTCTCAGACACAATTAGAAACAGGATCCAGTTTTTGTTGTATTCAGGCCTAATTTATCTTTGGCTTGGGATTATTTTCAAAGGAAATGATGTCAAAATGGCTTCTACATCTGTTCAGATTCTCCAAATTCATCCTCTAGCCTCTGGTCTTCACAAAATTTTCTTCCAAATGTTCCTTATGCTGTTACTTTCTGTGACAAGTCACACACAACAAAATACTATCATAAGCATATTCGAAAATTCATATTACATGCCTGTATAATTTGTCCCCTCCCTTTTGATTGATCTTACCTGCATAAAGTTGATGGGTGAGAGAATTTCGCACTTGGTAATTTTATTAACTGCAGGCAAAATATGAAGCTAAATTTCTTTGTTGTGTAGGCATAAACCATCAAATATATTACTTGTGACTTCAAATAAGTCTGATTTTTTTTCTAGATACGGATTCATATCTTAAACTTCCATCACTGAGTATGTGCTTCGTGACAGGCAGCTTGGCGGAATATGACACTTCCATACTAGTGATTTAGTACTTAATGTCTGAAATATCATTCCTGGAAATGCTGTGTCAAAGAATGGCAACAGTACTTCAGAAAAAAGACAGCACAGGAAGCAGAGTCACAAAAAATTACAACTATTTACTAAGGTTGCATTTTTTTAAAGCATCCAAAGGTATTTTAAAATGCCACTTACTGCTTTGCCTGAAGCCCAATGAAGTCAACCGAGATAGTCCCTTTTAACTACAATCGGCTGTCAATCAGACCTAAGCGCTTTTGGAAATTAAACTTCAAAGCACACATTCTCTAACTTGGTCTATGAGCCTTCCTAAATCAAGAAAAAAGCTCCAAAAGATAGAAATGACAACTGCTGTTCCTGAACAAACTATGGACCAGATTCTCCCCCCCCCCACTGCTAATTCTCTCTTTCCTCCCTCCCAACTGCATTTTCTAAAATGCCTAATTGAGATCAAAGAGCCCACGGGTGGGGGGGGGCTGGCTATAGATTTCTCAAGGGCTAACTTTACTGCAATGAGCATACAGACATCCAGGGAATTGGTCATCTCTTGTGTCATGTGTGCTCCATGGTGAGGGATGAGGGGCATACTATGATAAGAGATATACGGTACTTTGGATCGGAAAACAGGAAACATGAGCATAGTAAAATTCTCTGCACAAGAGGGATACATCTACAGATAATGTCTTTCCATGAGGAGAATCTCCTGGGTGAAATGAAAAAATGCCTTGGAGAACATTTAAATTTCATGTTTTCTTTCTAACACCATAGTTACAAAAAAAAGAAAGGAGGATTATAACCCTGAGTTCTGATTTCCACCACAACATGTGGAATATGGGCACGATGGCCTCACATATGGTGATCTTTGTATGTTAACTGGAGGCGGGACTGGATTATATTATAAAGTTTAAAGATTAGCATCACATTGGACAATAATGCTTCAAGTTTAAGAGATAAGTTAAGATGCTAACAAATTCACTCACATGCCAAAACTCATGAACATTGCAAGTTAAGTGAAGACGTCAAGGTGGGATCCAACTTACAATTTTCAGGCTTTTTGGTGCATAAGTAAATGTGCAACATCCCTTTTTCGTAAAGTATTTTTTTTAACCTTTAAGGAACCTAGAGGCCAGACACACAAGAGATCGCCGCCCACTTGCTCATTTGCATCACTTCCCCACTCTGACCCACAGGAAATGTGTAGCTCTAATTCAACCAAGTATACACTTGTTCTGTTCAGTT
Source organism: Plestiodon gilberti rubricaudatus (assembly GCA_026170595.1). Taxonomy (NCBI): domain Eukaryota; kingdom Metazoa; phylum Chordata; class Lepidosauria; order Squamata; family Scincidae; genus Plestiodon; species Plestiodon gilberti. Next base: position 50,037,018 of record JANXHW010000004.1, on the reverse strand, counting down.
AGCCTTTATGGGCATCAAGCACAACTTATGATCCACCAAGCAGAATGCAGCCCACCAGCCATATAGGTAGGTGTTTGACAACCTTGTGGTTTTTTTTTCAGTTGTAGAGTAGGCAGCAAAAAGAGGAAGTCCTGGCTGACTGGTTGTCATACAAGACTGTTTGTGTTGTTGTTTATTCGTTCAGTGGCTTCCGACTCTTCGTGACTTCATGGACCAGCCCATGCCAAAGCTTTCTGTCGACCATCGCCACCCCCAACTCCCCCAAGATCGAGTCCGTCACCTCCAGAATATCATCCATCCATCTTGCCCTTGGTCGGCCCCTCTTCCTTTTGCCTTCCAATTTCCCTAGCATCAGCATCTTCTCCAGGGTATTGTCTCTTCTCATTATGTGGCCGAAGTACTTCAGTTTTGCCTTTACTATCATTCCCTAACAATGCTGTTAGGCTGCTGTCAAAGGCTCATTGGCTGCTTTTGGCTTGGTAGGTCACAGTTGTTCAGGCCTGTTCCAGTGTAAGATCTCATAAGTCATCTTGTAAGTAGCATTACAAGAATATCTCAAATCCCCCAAACCTAAATACATAATTTGTGAATGATCTTATGTAGTCACAGCTGGCAGCAGAGGGTGATATACCTACCGTTAATGCCTTTTGGCAAATGTTAAAGTGTGCATTTATCAAAACACTATTGTCTCAATTGGCATTCACACAACATAGCCTAAAACCCTTCAATCTCTCACTAAACTAGCGATTTTACTAATTACTACATTCATTTGAATTTTTATTACATTCAAATAATGAAAACCATTATTAGGGTCAATCTAAATCCACAGTGTTTGCAATTTTAGGATTTTCTGCTACAATTTGGCTCTGATCTTTAGAGTTGGGGCTTTCAAATTACGAGGGTAAACTTTTTTTAAGCAAGACAGGCACGGAAAGACTGTTTCTCTGCACTGGCTTAATGCTTGAGAATTCATCGTTCAGTCAAATTTTCATAGTCTGTAATATATACAACAAATGTTATACGACTGAATGTAGCTGTAATGCAATGTTGCTCAGCTCCAGCAGTTCTTAAAGAATTATACTAATTAGCAAGCATTTCATTCCTGAAACTATGTAAAATCTATAGTGTCTACTACTGTACATCCTATGTTGAGGTCTTCAAAAACTGCAGCCCATAGGCCAAATCTGGCCCACCAATGCATTTTGGCTGGCCCACTGAGTCCAGTGGTATAATTATGTGCAGCCTTCCTCCTTCCTCTTCTCCCCTAACCCCTGCCTGCCACACCATGCACTTCTTCCTCCTGCTGGATAAAGTGACTGCTGGATTTGGTCACTCTCACTGAGAGCCCAGCTGAGAAAGAGAGAGAGGGCCCAATCATATCTGGGCCCCCTTGGCTGCCAGAACTAGTATTCCAGCAGCGGAAGTCCCTTTATGGTGGTGCGAAAGCCAGGCTGCTGTTGTGAGCTTCCGTGCCATTGCTGCAAATGGACAGTGGCATGGTGCCACGCAGGTGGCATGGGGAGTGGGGAGGACAACAGGGGGCAGTTCAGGGGAGGGGGGTGGATCCCAGCAGCAGCAACATGCGTCAGGATCCTATCCCATCTTTTTAAATCCGCCCTGCCCCTTTTCGCTCCTCAGATTTATGCCAGCTGGAGTAGGTCCAAGGAGACCCATATAGGCCACCAGGAGGCCTAAAGAGAGGTAAGAAAGAGAGGTAAGACATCTACCAATCTTTTGATTACACCTGGAAAATGTTTCTGGATTAAAGAAACGAAACATCGGATCTATATCTACTGAGCTTTGGATTTTAAATGAATTTCTGTCTGCTTTGCTAACTCTAAGTACTGTATTGTCCCGAGTATAAGATGCACCTGATTATAAGACGCACCCTTAAAGTTTGGTGCTATTAAAATTTTTTAATTAAATCACTGGCATTATTGCAACAGCCTGATTACAAGACGCACCCCTAGTTTAAAAACTTAAATTAGGAGAAAAAAGTGAGTCTTAGACCAATACGGTATTTGGAAGACGCAAGCAGAAACGGACTTTGTTTTTATTCTGGCTGGACTTTTTATTGACATGGCTTCCTCACCCGTATTCCCTAAATTGTTGACAATAATTGCTGGCCATGAAAGTTTTCGATCTAGAAATAAGAAAAAAAAAATTGGTTACCTCTCCCAGGCCTCCTGATTTTCCCCTCCACTATTGGATGCAGTGTGCACCCTGTTGGTACGTCTGCATCATCGCCAATGGTGGGGGATAGGATTGGGCTGTGAGTGATATGGACTTGGCAATTGAAAATTTGGGGACCTCTGCCCTATAAGATTACATGATGTAAAAGATGATGCACAGATCATCTACAAAATTCATGCAGGAAAGCAAAGCAAATTAAGTCAGCATATATATATATATACCATATGTTTGTAATGTAGACATGCCCTGAATCAATTTTAATTTCAAACTTTTTTGGATAATACCTTAAGAAACAACATTGTCATACAGACTTTTGTAAATTTGCTAAATACTTTTCTGAGCGCCAGTGTGCAATAGTTGTTTGAGTTGAGTATCAGAATGGGAGTCCTAAATTCCCCCTCTTCCATGAGGCTCTCTGGATGCCCTTGAGCTCTATCTTGCTGCCTAATGTATTTCACAGTGTTGTTGTAAGAAGGGGGGGGCAAAGACCACAAATGCCACCTTAAGCTTCTCTGAAGAAGCATGGGATAGATATATAACTAATAAAAATGAATAAATGCATAAATTCCATAGCTATTCCTTTCACGCAAATTGAATCTGGCTCTCTTTGGTGCACAAATTTCATCCACATACCTTAAAATATGGTCAAAGCTGTGAATGAGTGAGACGGTCTGCCTGAGGGTTGACTAACCTGTGTGGAGCTGCTGGGAAGGATAGCCTACAAAGAGAGATCTGAGAAGACAGGTGTTAGCAATGTGTCTCTGGGAGCATGTGCCCTGTATTTTGTGCAGGATGATGGGTGTTTTGTGCAAAGTGTGGTTATTGGTGCAGAGTGGGGTGTTTGTGTGCCAAGTGCTCCCCTTCACCAAATGTATCATCATTTGATGATGACGATACTCCATGCTCTGAGACTGTGGATGCCAGAGCTGGGCTTATATGGTGGGGTGGGTGTAGATTTATTGGCTGCTACAATTATGCTGTATCCTATGCTCCATGAGGTGGGGGGCTTGGGAGGTTGGAGGGTGTTGTGCTTTTTTAGTGCTTGTAATGTGTGCATGGCCCCCATGGGACTTGTCTACTCTGTGTTTCTGCCCTGCAGTGTGGGGATAGAATTTGGCACTACTGCGCCTGTGGCACTCTGCCCACATCACGCCCGTGACACGCCCAAGGAACTCCCATGGAATGTCCCCAGCAACGATGGAATTACAATGGAATTATGCTGGCGGCCTGTTTGTGTCAGGTTTGCATCAGAGTTGGGTTTCAGGTACATTTCACCGGAGTTAGGTTTGTGTCCATTGGTTAGAAGCTGTCTTCCACTGGCAGAACTGTCATTGCGCTGGCGGATCACGTTTTGCTCCAGCGTTTCCCATGGATAGGATTGGGCCAACAAGCTGTCACAATATCATAACATCATTGCGGCTAGTCAGTGTGGTATAAAAAACACATTCCTACATAAGTGCTACGATTACAGAAGGGTGCATTCCTGTTAAATAGCACTTGAGAAAGGCCCATTAAACATTTACTGAAAGTTAGAATGGAAACACGTACATAAAATAGGTGTGCTTGACTCTTCCAGGTCCCAACTTAAGTATTCGGGAGAGCTAAGTGTTTCTGAAATTGAATGTACCATATCAATAACTATTTTAGCAGACCGTGTACATAATGGATAAACTATCATCCTTCTGTGCCGCTACCCAACCACACTGTAGTATAGCATCCGTGGTACATGTGGAGCTGGCCTGCAGACTCTTTCCTCATCGGCATCTGACCCAACACCACATTTCAGTGAAGTGGCCCTTATTTGAACTACTTCATTAGTTTCCTAGGGCTGGTCAGAAGAGCTGAATAAAGATGAACTTTGTATAGCCAGAGTTTGGGTACATGGTATTACAGCAGTGAGCAATACAACAGGACACATTAGTAGCAGTAAATGACTTTAGTAAGGGTCAAACTAGATCAGGGTGGTCCAACTTCTCGTACCTCGAGGGCCGCATGCTGACTTCGACACGAAACCCGGGGGCCGCATTAATTAAATTAATATTTATTATTTATTTATTAATTAATAATTAATAATTAATATAATTAGAAATAATTCTCTTCAAAGCAGAAGTACAAGATGTTGTCCCCGCCATTCTCCCTTTGACACCCCCAAAGGGTCTGTTCTTTTTTCTTTTTTTTTTTTTTAAAAAAGACAACCTCTCCAATGCAACACCCCCTTTCCTTTCATTAAACATGTAATTGTCCTGTCTTATTTTTTCTTTGAAAAGAACAGTTGCAGGGGAGCCCGATCCAGATCATGGTCACAATACAAGAGTAGTGGGAGTTGTAACCCTTTCCCCTGTGCCAATTTCCACAGTAAATCTTCCATGAAGCTGTTTGCTCCCAAAGACACCACTTTTGGAGGCAAAGCGCACCTTTGGGAAGGGTGGGGGCTTTTTAGTGAAAAATTTGAACAGGGGAAATTGAAAAATTTCCTACCCCCATGTTCTGTAGTCCCAATCTGGATGCACCCCCCCCCATTTTACTCAATTTCTAAAGAAAAGGCAAATATGGAAGAGATGGTTGAGCGTTTGCATATCGTCTATTTGACCATGAAGGTCAAATGCTGCAGGCTTAATTAGTTTTAGAACCTGCAGATTATTTGGTTTTAGAGTCTTTTATTCACTGAAATATGGACCATTTGCATGCTCCATACTGCAACACAGAGCAAGGCCAGAATGTTGTCCTTTGAATGAAAGCTCTAGTGTTAGCAATTCCGGGGGGGGGGGGGGGGGAGGGGGGCATATTTTACACAGACCTAAATTCCAGAGCATCCTGAAGAAACTTTTACTGAACATGGCATAGAAACAGAATTTGGTTCTTGGTGCATGTGTATAAAAGTAAAATGTGTGTGATCCATTATGTTGAAGTGTTTATTTATTGAAGAATGTCCATTACGTATGTTTGCAATAATAAAAAATATATTGTATTTCATATTTTAAAATGTAATCTGTCTCTAGATATGGGGGAAAAAACCTCTGAGACTTCGAGATTCCAGACCCCAGAACTATGTCTGAATAAATTGAAATCAATAATTGGAAAAAGAAAACCATAAAGTGGAAATTAATGTACTTTAATAGGTAAGCGGGTTTTTTTGCTAGTTATTTCATGGAGCTGGTTGTGATATAGCCTAATTAGCAGCTTATAAATTAAATATGTATGCATGTGTGGGGAAGTATATATATACACACGCATACATACACACACATTTCAATATATGTACATTGCAGGTTTGTTTGTTACTGAAATTCAGTGTCAAGCAATCCATTTGTTGTGGTTCAGCAAAAAGCTGTACTATGCTTTGAAAAAGCAATCAACAAACTCTTGGAGTACATCAAGCAGGATAATTTAGATGGTTTTTAATCATGATTATGAAAATACAATTAGGTGGTTTCATGTCAGTTGGTGAATGTGCAGGGAAAAAGTGATTCTCTGAACAGAAAAATATGGATAACATTGCCTAGACTAGGAATCATAAAAGAGGTCACACACACACACACACACACACACACACACACACACACACACACACATATGTTGGCTTGCTTTACCAGTAGATCAGCAGGTAATGCTTCTTAAACACAATGTCATTTGCTTTAAGATTCCAGAAGAATTTTTATTTAACAAATGTTGATTATACTGCAGTATCATTGGAAAAATGTCCCTTTTTAATATGCTGGAAATCATTAACAGGCGATTGGAAGAGGGGGGATTCTTTTATTGGATTTTAGGTCTATTAGACCAAGCACCCCAAAATATACCGTATTTTTCGCTCCATAAGACGCACTCCTCCCCCCCCCAAAATAGGGGGAAATGTCTGTGCGTCTTATGGACCGAATGCTGTAAAAATTGGGTCCTTTTAACAGTTTTCCAGCCACTTGGCCGCTTACCGCGTTGTTGTTTTGCAGCTCCAATCTTCGTCCCGCGTTGCCAGCTGCATTGCGGCCCCGCCGGGACTGCCCCCAGCCAGCAGCTCCAAGACGCTGCACCTTCGCTTGTTCTAACAGCAAGACGCAAGCCTTCCGGACGCTGAGAGCCTGGACGCGACCAGGAAGCTCTCTGCAAACATCGCAGTAACTGCGATGTTTGCGCAGAGCTTGCAGTCGCGTTCAGCACCTGCGTGAGCCTCCCAGACGCTGGGCGTGACCAGGAGGCTCTGCACAAACTTTGTAGTAACTGCAATGTTTGTGCAGAGCTTCCTGGTCGCCTCCAGCATCCGGGAGGCTCGCGTCTTGGAGCTGCTGACTGGGGGTAGTCCCAGCGGGGCCGCAATGCAGTCGGCAACGCGGGACGAAGATTGGAGCTGCAAAACAACAACGCAGTAAGCTGCCAAACGCCGTGAAAACTGGTAACAGAAAGACATTTCCCCCCTATTTTAACTCCAAAATACACGCGCGTCCTATGGTCCAGTGCGTGTTATGGAGTGAAAAATACGGTATTTTGGGTTTAATGAAACAAAAAAAAAATCTGAAAGCATGATAAAACTGTTTCCTTGTATTTTCACTGTTTTAGCACTCAGGAACAACATTATTTGACTATATAAATATGAGGGCCAAATTAGACAGGGTGACAAAGATCCATGAACAGATGTCTCAGCTCTTAACTCTTTACATTTATTTTATTTTTGTACTACAGTATTTTTATGGTGATTTTATGAACTGGGTAAGCTGCCTTGGGCACCCTGGTAATTGGGGGTGGGGGTGGGAAGCTGGGGTATAAATATTCTAAATAAAGAATTAAGACATAGGCTCTAAGGGAACAGGAGGGAAGAGGAACAAGTCACACTGCCACTGGGCAGCATATAGGAAACTGGAAGATAGGGAGAAAGAAGGGCCAATAGCCAAAGGCCAAAGTTACCTCTCCTTAATCTGCTGAAAAGTGGTGTTGCTTTTTTAATGAGCAGGAGCAGAGATGAGGAGAGAATCCAAGACTAGGAAGTCAAAATCCAGCAGGCTCCCAGAAAAGACCCATAAGTAACATAAAAGGTAAAGGTATCCCCTGACAATTAAGTCCAGTCATGTCCGACTCTAGGGTGTGGTGCTCATCTCCATTTCAAAGCCGAAGAGCCAGCGTTGTCCAAAGACGCCTCCGTGGTCATGTGGCCGGCATGACTCTCCTTGCCGCAGCGCGTAGCATGCAGCTGGAACACGGAGCGCTGTTTACCTTCCCGCAAGCGGTACCTATTTATCTACTCGCATTGACATGCTTTGGAACTGCTAGGTTGGCAGGAGCTGGCCAAGCAACGAGCGCTCACCCCGTCGCGGGAATCGAACTGCCGACCTTTCGATCGACAGCTTATGGTTCAGCGGTTTAACCCGCTGCGCCACCCGCTGGCCCCATTACTCATAAGTAATGAGGCAAGGGTAATTCCCAACTGAGAGGCTCAAGAGGCAAACTCAGGGGGAATCTGAGAAACCTGTTGAGCATAGAGACTAGTTGAGACAACGAAGTGCTTAGTGCAGGGGAACCAACGTAGGCCCCAATCCTATCCTTTCCCTCCCCTGCCAATTTCACTGGCACAAATCTGAGTGAACCCGGGAAGACACATGCTGCTGTGATGTTAAAAATTTCATTCAGGCTGATAACATAGCTATACTATAGCATTTGATGTTACGTTGTGTGTGCGTAGGCTGTCTGGTTAGTGCCCTCTCCATTCCTATTCTTGTTCTCTCCTTCCCAAGGGGCCTGAAGTGTGCATTCTGGTATCTGACAATCCGAAGGGCAAGATGCTACTACATATGGAAGGTTCAGCCCATTTGTATTATGCTTCTTGGGAGTGTTGCTGCTGACTCAGCTACTTAAATATTCTGACTGGCAAAATACCTGCGTAGTCAAGTTGCATTCTTGGTATGCAACAGAACATCACACTATGGGCTGGGGTCCACTTCTGATAGCATAGCTGTCTGCCACATGTGGGAGATCTTTATTCCTCGCACAAGCAAGCTTGTAATAGAACCTGGAGAGAAAAACATAAAACTTTATCCAGAGATTTTGCTGTGCCTGCGTAAGTTCTTTCTGATTAAATTTGACAGCTATTTATTCTAGTGTCTCACATATGGCTCAGCTGGTGCTCATGACTGTGCTTATGCACATGGATCTATGTGATCAGTTATTTCTTATCCATTTGTAGTCCTTTGGATCCTGGCCATCTTAATTAGCAGGGTATCTTTTTTGTTGTTTTCACTTTCTTTAGTGGCTGAGTGGCTATTTTATATTCTGAATGTTCACAACTGGACATTACTTACTGAACTGGTGGCATTAAAAAAAAAAGGTTTTGGATTGGGATTGGATTTCACCTTCCTATTCCCCCCTTTCATACTGAGAGTGAATGACAGGGGGTGTAAAATGGGCAAAAGAAAGCATTTCTGCAGACAGTGCATAATTAATCTATGGAATTCACTGCTGCAGGATGTAGTGAAGGGCACCAGGTGAGATAGCTTTAAATGGGGATTAGGAAAATTCTTGGAGGACAAGTCTGTCACAGGCTACTAGTCATGATGGTTATATGCTGCCTCTGGATTTTGGAGGCAGTGTGCCTTCACCAGGGGAGCAATGGTGGGAGATGGCTAATTTCTTTGTTTGCTGTTTGTGGGTTTCCCAGAAGCATCTGTGGGTTTTCCAGCGGGCCACTGTGGGAAATAGGGTGCTGGACTATGTGGACCTTTGGTTTGATCTTTTTATGTTCTTATGAAGGACAAGAGGGCAGAATGGAATAGGTAAAGGTATCCCCTGCTCGAAAGCCAGTTGTGTCCAACTCTAGGGTGCAGGTGCTCATCCCCGTTTGTGGCACAAGAGCCAGCATTGTCTGAAGATGCTTCCATGGTCACGTGACCAGCATGACTAATGGAATGCTGTTACCTTCCTGCCGCAGATGGTACCTATTTATCTACTTGCAATTTTTTGCTTTCGAACTGCTAGGTTGGCAGGAGCTGCGGCACTCGGGTCTCAAACTGCTGTCCTACTGACCTTCCGGTCTGCAGTGCAGCATCTTAACCACTAAGCCACCGCAGCTGTATGTATGCAGCCCACTGCATAATGGAATAGAAGGAGCTAAATCCCTGTATCTCCAACCTCTACAAAGAGCACAAATGTTTGTATTTAACAAACTATATATACACTCCTTTTCAATGCTGATTTACAAAGAAGCATTCACACAGAATCAAAAACAATTTCACAAAACTATTACAATACATTTAAATACAGTACAGTCTATTTTTGATACTTTCCAATTGCTGAAGCACATTATAATTACAGACTCCCTGCGTGTTGCTCTCACCGACTTGAATGGCTCCGAAGGCGAGGGGGCGGGGCCGCTTCGTGCACCCGTGTTAACCCATATGCTAACTGGACAAAGAGGCACTTTTTTCTCCTTGAGCTCTACCGGACTGCTGAAGCCAGTGCGGGTTGGTTAGCCAACCTTCTCAGGCTGCTTCTCTCACTAAGCACCCCTACCTATCTATCTCCTCTCTCCTTGAAAGAAAGGCAGCCCTACAACTCCCTCGCCCAGCTCTTTTCAATGCAACTGCCTCCCCAGCATATTAAGGGCTTTCTTCATCATAGCTCTCTGTTTTTGAGGCCTCTTTGTCCAGGAAGATGCATGTGGTTGGCCCCTTGCTGTTGCGACCCCTGCAAAACAATGCTCCCAATCTTCCCAGCAAGGAACATTAACCTTTGTCCACAGCACAGCCTCATCAACGACCCAGCAAATTTCCACTAGTTTTCCCTGCCTGTGTCTCATGCAAAGTCAAATTGACTGCACGCTTAGGAATCGTCTGTAGCTCTTGTCTGTGAGTGTTGTGGTAGGTGTGTGTGAGACGAAGGGCTTTTTCTGTTTTTCACCTTTTTGTTAGAGACCCGAGATCAGCCTCAGGGCTCTCTTACCAGACAAACACCCTCTTGACCAACCCAGCAGATTGGAGTTTGGACCAACTCCCTCACTGCAAGTGGGCGAAGTGCTTTCAAGGCCTGTTCTTAGATTCAAGCTAAACTGTACCCTGTTCCTTGGCTACCATTTTATCCCCCTGACATTCTCCTCTCTTTCTTCCTTCCCTGTACCAGAAAATGTCTCCTTCCTTCTCCTGGGTTCCCCTTGGAAGCACTGCCTAATCCTGACTAACTATAGACCAGTGAGGCTAGCATGTTTTTGGCACCCTGGGAATAAATGGCGCCGGGGCAGAGTCCGGCACCATTCACTCTGCTGCCGTCCCGAACCTGCGCCAGCCGACACAGGGGAGTGCTGTGCTAGACAGTACAGGGGATGTGGAGAGGACGGGCAGGGGTGGTGACGGAGTGGGGCCATTGGCCAGCCAGGGCTGGGAGGGGGTAGGAATATCAACACTGAGTTGCACTGATATCCTGAACCCCATTGCAGCCCGGGCTGGCCTTACACGGCCTTCCCGGTAGCACGCCAGCTTCAGAGCTGGCACGCATCCGAGGACGCCCATTGCGGCCCACACCGCTTACACTGAATGAAGAGGACGAACGTCCTCTTCCCCTGAAGAGAGCCCAGGCCGCACCAGTGCAGGCCGCAATGGGCTCAGGATGCAGCAGCCGGCCCAGGCTTTAGGCCAGCTGCGCATGGGTCATTCCATGTCAAATCAACTAATAAAAAATACATTTTGGAACTTGATGTCACGGATTTTGCTCATTTTCGGTACATTTGTACCTTACCATGAGATGTTTAAAAAAAAAATTCAGATTTTTTTTGTCCATCCATTTTTGAGATATTGAATGTTCAAAAAGGCCAAAATTCACTTGTTACCATACCTTCAAACGCCGGTTACAGGATAACGATGAATGCTACAGACATGGGACAGGTGTCGTTTTAAAGCGTATGAATAGGGCTTTCATTTGATATGCAACATGACAAAATGACCCTTGGTGAGTCTCCGCTGTGCAAGAAGAAAGTATCTAAAGTGCAAAGAAAAGATGGGGAAGATTAAAAGGACCTACAAAGAATTATTTTTTACTTCTGAAGATGATTTAGATGAGGAAAAATGTCACTGTGCTGATTCAGAAATTATTCAGCAACTAAGGGAAAAAATTAAAACTACGAACAGAAGTAAAAAGCTCATTATTTTGATAGTTTTACCAAAAAGCTGATCCTGTAAAAGAATAGAAAGTGAATTCCTTCTCTATAAATCTATCTCTATAAGTCCTGTTATAAATTTTTGGATTCATTTCAGTTTACCACATAATTTTATCAATGTAAACTGTAGAAAAATGGACTTGAGGGGTTTAATTAGCAACAAGAAAATTTAATTTTGTATGATACCATTGAGATACCATCTTGAAATTTTGAATGATTGACTATAAAACATATACCTTTAAGTGTGATTTTTTTGAAAATTTTAAAAAAGTTCGATTTTCCAAAATTTCAAAATTAATATTATTTGAATATTTTTGAATTTCTTGAAAATTTACAATTTTGTCATGTTGTATATCAAATGAAAGCCCTATACATACGCTTTAAAATGACACTTGTCCCATGTCTGTAGCAGTCATCGTTATCCTGTAACCGGCGTTTGAAGGTATGGTGACAAGTGAATTTTGGCCTTTTTTGGCAATTTTGAACATTCAATATCTCAAAAACGGATGGACAAAAAAAATCTGAAAAAAATATTTTTTAAACATCTCATGGTAAGGTACAAATGTACCGAAAATGAACAAAATCCATGACGTCAAGGATTTTTCATTGGTTGATTTCACATGGAATGACCCGCATACTTATACACCACTGAATTTGCATAGATGTGCCATTAGCCAATGCACTGGGTTTTCCAATGCCAATTTCCATTGCCCAATGCACATGATTGTTTTCCCCCAGGTGAACATGTTTAGAGGTGTTTGAAAATGGTGGAGTTTTTGTTTTGAAAATTTGTTGAATGAAAATGCAAAATGTGGTGTTCCATGTTTTTATTCATAGGTGTGAATTCTTAAGCATCAATATCAGGTTTAATATCATTACATTGCAGTCTTCAATGCAAAAACAACAAATTATTCAATTATTTCTAACTGGAAAAGTAATCTGTTTCAACCAGATGCATTCCACAACCTGAGGAATTTCTACAGTAGGGGCCCTACCATAAGTTGCGCCCCGTCCTAGTACCATGTTTACAAACCGGAACGAGGAGGCCCCCCCTCGCTGGCAGAGCCATTCCACGCTGCGAAGGTGACGAACAGGGAGTCTCCTGCGCCTTTCACCTTCGCAGCGCGGAATGGCTCCGCTGGTGAGGGGACAGGGCCTCCTCGTTCCGGTTTGTAAACATGGTACTAGGACAGAGCGCAACTTACGGTAGGGCCCCTACTGTAGAAACGCCTCTATCCACAACTAGAGAGTTGGTAATTTTGTTCCAATTCTGTTTGAAAATGTGGTGATTTGTGTTTTTATTCGGTTTGACTGGGTTGAAAATGTGGTGTTTTGCGTTTTTATGCGGTTATCAACAAAAACAAACACCCCTACGCATGCTAATTGTGTTTTAAAAAGGACTGCTGGTAACAATAACCATTCAGGTGACTATGCATGTGATGAGGTGGGTTCTGGTCTAAGAAAGCTTATGCCACAACATGCTTGTGTGTTAGTTCTTAAGGTGCAATAGGCCTGTTTCATGTATAAACTATTTGCTGCACCCAGCTCTGTTTCACACCACCTTCTCCCGTGCAATTCCATATAAAATGTGACTCTACTGCCATTGGACACAATGGGAATAGCCAAGGGTCCTCTGCGAGTAAATCCAGTCATTAAATAAAACCACACTGCTCATTTGGGAAGCAATTTGGATGCCAGCAAGTCAGCCCAGTTTGCCACATACTGTAATCGGAAGAAGCCCAACAACGGATGTTGATTAGCAGCATACAATTAAAGTATTTCATCAATAGTGCAATGAGTAATTTACTTTCCCATTTGAAAAAGAAATATAGACTTACAGTATGTGCAAACAATTTGAGCATTCCTGTTTTTATGCCATCTTAGTTACAAGGAACACCCAGCTGTTATAATTTGTCTCATCCTTCACTCGCTTGTAGAACCAGCCTTTGTTCCTTTTTTCAGTGCCAGGGACTTGCTGAGTTCCACCTGATGTGATTTGTCCAGGCATTAATAATGCATCTTCAAGATGCAAGATGCATGAGTTCCTTTTGAAACAAATCTGCTGGCAGAGGACTGCATTGTATTGTGCTATTGGGGGGGGGGGGGGCAGGGGAGGAAGGAAGAGGACCAAAAAGAAAAAAGAAAGGTCATAAGGCTTGGGAGTGATGGGTATCCATTATTATAGCAAGGTCACTGCATCCTCATCTGAGGTCAGGCTCAGAATAATGAATATTACAGCAACCATTCCTCAAAAAGAATGGTTCTTACCAACCAGCCAACGAATCCCTGTGGTTTGAACTGAACAGACCACAGAAAATGAAAGTCATTCTGGATAATCTGAGAAAGTACCTAGCCTACTCCATTATCTGTGCTGGAGTACAGGTGAACAGGGCGCTGCATTTGTCTATATTCACTCAGTGATCACGCCAGAGACAAATGGCACAAAAGCAAACAAGTTCTGCTTGAATTCTGGATATTGGTGAGTAGTCTCCAACGCACAATAGTTTGATATCAAGCAATGTCATTCATTAACAATGCATGCCGTAGAGCATGAGGAGAAGAGGATACCAGAGTTCAGCACTGGGGGGGAAATCTGGAGACACAAGGGGCTGTGGGCTACCAGGGAGAGTGAAGAGCTCTGTCAGAATTAGTCAATAGTTCCCACCATACATTCCTTGCTGTGGGCCTGCCTACCCCCTTTCAGCCCCAGCACTTAAAAAAGCGTACATTTAATCAATAACTTCCACTTTCAGAGTAGCTCTCCTTTACTGCTGCTCCATCCTTGTCTCTGTTACCATAGCAACTACTCTTCGAGAGCAGTGTGATATCCAGTTTATACATATCAGCCCTGTCACCTGACTGACTACCTGCATCTCCTTTAATCATTGCTGGAGGGAATAGTCAAGTAGAGGCTATCCTCTACTTCCTGTCACAGTGCACCCAAGATGAATTTAATTTGTTAATATGGAACTCCAACCTCATATGTTGTAGGTAGAGAACGTAGACATGATTCTGTGATGAGACATGCATGAGAACCTCAGAAGAACCAAGGACACAAAGGGACACTACCTAGGGGTAGATTACAATTGCTGGAGTTTCATGCAGCTTATAACTATTTGGGCTTTGGCAAACTGCATGTTATAGTTATTGACAAATTAGGGACAATTAAAAGATTCAAATCCAGATCTAGGTATAAACCCAGTGGAGCACCATAATTATCCAAATCCTTAAGTTGGGGTCATTGTTTACAGAATGTTTAAAAAAAAGAGAAAGAGAGAAATTAAATCAATGACACAAAGAGAACAAAGCAATGAATAATAAATACCTGATTTTACATTTGTTACTCCATCTCCTAGTTTTAATGGGGATAAGATTAGAAGCTAACAACCCAATTTATTTGGAAGTAAGCATATTATTCACATGATAAATGCCATTCTCAGTTAATTACATTATCATGTGAAATTACAGCCATTAGTCATAATCGATCATTGTAGTCAATTACCCAACAGCAGCCAAGGTGGCAGGCAAGAAGATTATTTTGGATTGGCTTGCACCCATCCCTCATGTTGGCCGTTGCTGAACGAGTGAACTCACCCGGAGTCCCACTGATTTCAAGGGAATTCCACAGGGTCTCATGCAAGAATCACTATGGAAAGGAATGGAGGTTTTGTAGCAGCAAAGTGAGGTGAATTCTATCCAAAACACAGAAGCAGCAGGTGTGGAAAAGGAGCCTTTAATTATTTTACTCGCCATTTGAAAACAAAAAGTTGCACACAGGAAAAGTTCTTCTGCCATACATGCCATGTTTTTCCATTAATCTTCTTGATCTTTGGAAATTGGTGCTCAACTGATTTCATAAACATTGTTTAATAGAACAGTGTTATTGCTATCTAGGAATACATACTTGGAAGTAAGCTCTTTTGAACAAAATGAGGTTTAGTTCAAAAGAAACATGTATAGGATTGTGCTATTAATTTCTGGAAAATACATTACCATTCATTCAAATCATGGCATTGGTGTTTTGATTTGTTTCTTTTCCTATAGCATTATGTGACTAATGTTCACTTGTCTCATTGTATAACTTGCTGTATAACTCTTCTTGGATGTCTGCTGCATAGCCTGTTGTCATTTATCTCAGAGACTTTTCATCAGGATTCTGATAAAGCCAACTAAGGTTGTCACTTGAGGTGGCAGATTGGTGGGGATCACCCGCCTCCAAATTCCCACTTGACTTACCTCCATCACTCCTCCTGCTCCTCCTCCTCTTCTCACCCCCTATTCCTTTCCCCTGAAAAGGAATAGGAGAATGGAGCAGAACAGGAAACACAGAAGAGAGGAACGTGGTGGGCTAGACCACCACCCTCTTCTCCTCCAGCACACTCTAGCTCATGGTCTCTTCTCCTCCATGACATTCTGGTTCACCACTCTCCTCTCCTCCACAATTTCTTTCCCATTCTGTTCCCATCTTCCTTTTTTAACCTGATGAGGAGAAGGAGTGATAGAAGCAGCAATTGGCTGGGCTGGGAATTGGTGAGCTGCCTTGGGTACCAGAAGGCTTTAGGCCAGCCCTGCCTTTCATACCTTACCCCAAGTGCTCTAACAGGAAGCATGAATCACACTTCCTGTCTTCTTGCTTCTGCAGCAAATGTTCAAATGTTACAGCATTTTTTTGAACATGACAGAATAAGATTCTCATTCATGTATCCTGTTCCAGGACTTGTGATAACATTAAAAATAACAGTTTATTTATTATTTATTTATTATTTTTTAAAAAAAATTATACCCCGCCTTATCCCATGTCAAGGCAAATGCCCAAGGCGGCTTACAACAAAGATAACAGTTACATTCACGGTTACAGTTGTTCCGTGAATCATTCACGGCATGTGTTCGTTCTATGCATAACATTCCATGTGTGTCCTTTTGGGGCAAGCACCTTACCAGATCATTACAGTCCTCCCTCCCACAACCCCCAATTGTTTGTTTGTTTGTTTAACACAAAATGGACAGTGGCTCAAATAATGTTTTCTGTAAGTCTAGCTTCTGGCTTTAACTGGGATGTTCAGTTTCTACCTTTACATGACTGATAAGAATTTCTTCTCTTGAGAACTTATGGATCATTTATGGCTACCCATCAGAGGATGGGGTCATCCATACAGAGCACCTCTGCCTCAATGCCAACTCTTGACCCTCTGTAGCTTTCAGCGCAACCTTGAAAGCTTGCCGTTGTGAGGCTAAGCAAGGATAAAAACAGGAGAATCTGATGCTGGGCAGAACACCTTATTACAACTTACTTCAATAAGTCCCAGTAGAAACCAATATACATTCAGGCAAGGTGATGTAGGTCATTATTAGTGAGAAAATGAGGGAAAAGAAAAGAAAGTTAAAGAGGAGAGTGATTCTGTCTTGCTGGCCAGGCCTGATGGGTAGATAAACTACACTCACCCAGCCTGGAGAGAGGCACAGCTGCCCCACGTTCGCCTCGGAGGAGCTGGCTCCCGTCATCTCAGAAGCAGCCCTGGGGCACTGAGGAGCCAGCTAGCCAGCTAGGAAGCAGCTGGTCTTGGCAGAGAAAAACACACACCAATGCCTCGGGCAAAAGCAGAGCAAGTGGGTGAGATTGACTTTGAGATATATTTAATCAGAGAAGCTGCCCCTATTGCTTTCCCCAGCAAGAAAACTTTATCTTTATATGCTAAGCCTGTTAGGCATAAAGTAAATGCTTTACAATATCAATAATTTTTTTCATTGTCTGAGATTTTATTAGGCATACTGTCTCTTACTCAGCTTTCTATCAATACGATATATTCCAGAACTGTGTGAAGTCTTACCTGCTCGTTTCCCTGAAGTAATTTCTTTTGAGAAATCTACTCTGGTTTCTTTTTGTTGCTCCAATGAATACTCTCACTCCCTACTTCTGATTTTGTTTGATCTTGATCCCAACCTGGATCCAAGCCACAATGAGGGAGCAGGAGTGATTGGCTCTAAAAAAAGACCTGAGATACAGTGGGTGTATCAGAAATCTGGTGGAATGAAGAGCAAGGACGTCGCTAGAGCGTGGCGGCTGGGGCGGGCCGCCAGGGGGTGATGCGCGCACCCACACGTGTCACCTCCGCTGCGCGCGTCGCCCTCCGGAGGCTCCGAGGCCGGGAGAAGGCCTCGAAGCGTCCTCTTTGGTCAGTGATCCAGGGCCTTCTATCAAAGGCCCAATGCGTCAATACATGAAGTTTTACCTTTTCGTGCATGCGCAGAACGTTTCTGAGGGCAAAATGCCCTCAGAAAACATTTTGTGCATGCGCGAAAAAGTTAAAACTTCACGTATGGACACATTGGGCCTTCGTCAGAAGGCCCTGGATCGCCGACCGAAGAGGATGTCATCAGCCGGCAGCAGCAGGGGGGGGGGAAATTTGCAGGGGGTCATTAGGGTGGCGTGGGCATCCTCGCTTTAGGGTGGCGCACGCTCTAGTGACGCCACTGATGAAGAGTATCAGTGGGATACAGTCATCTCTGAATATAAGATGAATAAAAAAAGACAAAGAAGGGTATAATAGAATGGCATTGCTATATGTCAGGGTTTCTCAGCCAGTGGTACTTGTACCACCACTGGTACTTTGGCTGACTGCTGGTGGTACTCGGACCACTGGACCGCTGGAACCCTGCCCCGACGTGGTGCTGTGAGCACCGTGTTTTCGCACCCAAGAGGCTCCTGCCGATAGCCTCCTACCTGTGTTTTCTGGCCTCCAAAAGCTGAAAACCTGGAAGTAACTGGTGATGATGTCATCACCAGTCACTTCTGGTGGTACTCAGCAGGAGAGTGGCGCCGGAGGTGGTACTCAGCTGGGAAGAGGTTGAGAAGCCCTGCTCTATGTATCAGATAATGTATATTGTCCAATAATCTAGAAAACTGGAGGAATAAACTCTTCCACAGGATAATGTGGGTAGAAATATCAGTCCTGAAAAATGATTTAGTAACAGTAGACTAACAGCCCAATCTTATCCAGATACCATAGGGCCTGGCGTGGAGCTTCACTCCATATCCTATGCGCCCAAACAGCAGATTGGAGGTCTTCTTGGGGTAAGAGGATGAATGTTCTCTTATCCTGGGTAAAGTCCAGCCTGCGCAATCAGGCTCCTTGAGTCAGCGCCACGTAATTTGGCGGTGCTGACCCGAGGAACCCCATGTCAGGCCAGGCAGCCTGGGAGGGTGGATAGGATATGGCATCTGACACCAATCCCACCCCATCCCAGGCCCTCTTCACCCCCTCTTCACCCCACCCCACCCTCCCTCAGCCCTAGCGTCACTCATCACAGGACTTACCTGTTGCACAGCGCTGTCCTACAGGCTCAGCAGCGGGCAGGTGGTGCAGGCCTCAACGGCAGTGCCTACTCTCCAGGTGCCACAAATGTGCTTTATGGCACATTTGTGACACCCCAGTGCCAGAACCAAGGCCGCCGCGCCAGCGCTGAACAAAATCAGGATTGAGCTGTAAGTGTTCTCCCGACCAAAGCTATAGTGGTGATTGTGAAATGGAGATAGAAATTAGGGAGGTAGCCAAACTGGAAAGTTTTATAATAATGGAGGACTTCAGCTACCTTCACACTGACTGGGAAAATGTATCTTTAGATTGTAGTAAAATGTTTTGATACAATAAATGTGCCCTGGAATAGTTAATTCTGAAACCAGCCAGCGGAGTAGTGACCTTGGACTTACTTCTCAGTGGCGCCCAGGATCTGGTATGAGATGCAAATGTTATTGAACCACTGGAAACAGGAACCACAGTGATCTGACAGTCAGCCTAGAAGTAAGTGGAATGTTGCCCAGAAAGTCCTACGTAGTCATATTACATAAATTTCAAAAGAGGAAATTCCTAAAAAATGATGGGATTAGTGAAAAGAATGTTGGAAAGGGAGAGCTAGGCAGACAAGTCTTTTCACAGCAGTTGGACATTATTTGAAAAGAATAGAAACTCAGATTGAATGTATACCACAGATGAGGAAAAGCACCAACCAGTCCAAGAGAATGCCAGTGTGGTTAACAAGCCGAGTCCAGAAAGCAATAAAAGGCGAGCAGGGGGAAAGGAAGTTTTGTACCAATGAGAAAAATTAAGAAGAGCACAAGCACAGAGAAAACAAATGCAAAATAAAAACAGAGCAAGCAAAAATGGTTTCTGAGACTTATTTGAGAAAGTATGGAAAATATAACTTCTATTGTGGTGCTTTTTTTAAAAGTAAATAAATGTATGATGTATGTGGCTGCATTTGAAATACAGTTGTGCTATCTTAGTACAGATGTTCTAAAGCTTGAAAAGCTACAAACAAGTACAACCAAAGTGATCAAGGGATAGGAGCACTTTCCATATTAGGAAAGGCGAAAGTGTCTGGGGCTTTTGAGTTTGTGGGCTGCTCTGCAGCTTCTAGCCACCACTAAAGAGGATGCTGGACTTGATGACCTGACCCAGCTGGACTCTTCTTAGGTTGGCATTGTTCCAGTACAGGGGTTCTCAACCTGTGGTACGAGTACCCCTAGGGGTACGTGGACCAATGTCAGGGGGTACGCCAGAGTCTGCCCCTTATCAGCATCAATCAGTAGTTAATTACTTCTTAATTGGAACTTCCAATCCAATCCCCCCTGTCTCTCTGACTCCGACTCTCTCTCTCTCTCTCTCTCTCTCTCACTTAACTCTGTGTGTGTGTGTGTGTAAGACATTTTTTCACATTTAAAATTGTTTTAGTACTTTATTTAATGATTAATTAGCTAATTAATTAATTGATTAATCCAATTAATTAGCGATAAATTAGCAGGAAAATTGGACCGTGATAGGGGGTACCTGGGCCTTCAAAGGTTGAGAAACCCTGTTCTAATGGATGTATTATTAAATTTACAGCACAATCCTATCTACCCCCACCCCCCATGCAGCTGCACCACTGGAACATGAGCTGCATTGGCCGGGGGGGGGGAGTCCCAGAGGTCTCCAAGCAAACATTTGTTTCCTTGCCTGGGAGGTATGCCTCCACTGCTATGGTGGGTCTACTTGGACCTGTGCCAGAAATGTTGCCTGCACAAGTCCAAGTGGTCTCAGGAAGGTGGATTGAGGCCAGGAAGGGGGATAGGATATTGGTGGAGCTGTTGCCACTAATACCAGGCATGATACACACCCCTCCTCACCCGTCTCCACCTCATTCCTTCCCCTCCCTGCCCCATTCCACCCACTCCCTGCCTCTCCCCCCCACTGACTTACCTTCTTTGGAGGCCACTGGCCTGTGGCCGCGGCTGCTCACCACTTCTGGTGGCAGCCCAGGTGCACAGAATCACAGTTTGCCTTTTGCAACCACCATAAAGCACGCTGTGCCACTGGACTATAATTTCCAGTGGCACAACAGGCCTATAGGATCAGACCCATAAATGCAACAAACCTAAGTTTGCCTGAGTTCTCTTAGACCTCCACCAGACATGCAGAGACCCACTTGGAAATGAGCATTTGCCACAGAATGACTGCATGTTTGGATACAAAACCCAAGTGAGTTTCCTTATTCATGAGCATTTCCCAAAGAATAACAGTCCAATCTTAACTACTGTACTGTAACTCCCCATGTGGTGATGCAGCAGTGCTAACATGGTGCCCACAGTATCCTCTGGGAGGAGTTTCAGCCTCCAGAGGTCTCCTAGGGGTAAGGGAATGTTTGCTCCCTTGCCCTGGACTAAGATCCGGTATGCTGCCAGAACGCTCCTTCCAGCAGCTTACAACGCCAATAGGATTAGGCTGTAAGTCCATTACTTTTTTTTCACTTTTTATTCCTTGAGTAGCAAATTTTCCCCTTGGGCTCTGGAAGCTTCATGGCTTCACGAAGAAGCAGTGCTTTGACCAATCTGAGCTTCCTGTTCTCGCAAAGCGGCTCGGAGTGGCCGAAGATGCTGAGCCTGGGTGGTGCGGTAGGCTGTGGCGGGCTTCTCTGCCATGGTGTCACCCTCTCAATAGCTGTCACCCGGTGCAGCCCACACCCCACGCACATCCCTTACGACACTTTTGGGAACCCAACAATTGTTTTGTGTGCATTTGTAATTACCTTTTCTTGCGTTGGAATGTGGTAAACACATGTAAACTGTTTTAAGAATAAACCCTTGCTTGTTCCAAAACACTCATCTCTTTATTTGAGCCACTGAGTAATCCAGCTTCACACTGCTGAAGTAGCTGCAGAGAGTGCATCTGGGTTTTTTGGTAGAAATTGCATGGATCCAGCAGCACCACCCAGCCTGCCTGTTGACCCACCACCGGCTCCCTTCCCTGGTTCCATTTGGGTAGATTGTCCTGGGTGACCTGCAATCAATTGGCTTGGAGAGAACTCCGCCTTCTCACTTAAAGAACATAACATGAGAAAAGAACTTCCTATTAAAGTTGGACTGGCCAGGCACATACTCTGCCTGTGGCTGCCGCATCTGCTGTTAGACGGATTCACCAAACTGAAGCCCAGCAATAGTAGTAATTTTCTACCCACGGACACACCAGTTATTGGCTTAACACATACAGAGTTTAACACATCCAGGGGTTAGTTATTCACCCAAAGAAATATTTTTTAAAAAATATTTATGTAAGTGAACTAGAGCTGCTTGGGGCACCTAGAGCTTTTCCTTTGAAACATTTATTTCTAAAAAGCTCAAACATGCAGAATGTGCAGTTTTGCCTATGTTGCCCATTCCCTGGTAAAAAACGGCCTTGTTGCATTACCCAGGGATATAAAGCGTTTAGATAAATAAATACATTTAAGTACATGGAAAGACATAGGGGCAAGGTTGACCACCATTCAGCTGAAATAAAGTGTACATTTGCCCCACACCTATCAATTTGTGTGTTGTGTAGCCCATGTGAACCCCCTTTTCTCTGATTCCAGCCAGGGTAAGTCATCCTGGGTAACCAGTATTCAATTGGCTGGCACCACCAATTAATTAATGGGGAAACTCCCTGTGCAGGGGTTCCCCTTCGAGGAACTCACTTTCTTGGTTAAAGAATAGAAATTGAATAATGAGGAAAAAAACTTTCCTGTGAAAGTTGGAGTGGCGAATCACTTGATATTACCAGGAATTTTTCTGCCCTCAGAAGGGCAAGCCCTCAGGGGGGGAACCCCTGTCCTTTTGGCAGGAAAGTGCTGCTGGGATACATGCAGGCATGGGAAGTGTGCCAAAGGATGATTGACAGTACTGGAGGAGGGGCTAGAGGGGCTTTTGCCACGAAGAAACCCTCAGATTGAGGTGAGCATGTGGTTGCAAGTCCCACATGTGTTGAAACTCACGGATGTAACTCATAGCTGCATTTTCCCACAGAGCAACTGCATGTCTGGGGGGGTCTTAGGTAGGCATATCTGGCCTTCAAGACTGAGTTAAAGGGCCTGATGATAGCAATATTGAGAAATGCACTGTCTAATTATAGCCTATGTGACAAATGACTACTGGAGTTAAGGAGCATGTGAAAGGAAATCAATTATTTGTTTATTTGGTTGGCTGGGTGGCATGGCATATGATTAAAAATGATTTTGATTAAACTTTGCTAACAGCACATACAAAAGAAGTTGTCCACTTTGCTGCTGATGTGACCCCCTTCCTGTCTCCCTCATTAACACACAGGCAGCTGAAGCCTGGCAAACCCCAGGCATACCTGGGAAGCTCAATCTTATGCAGTTTACAGGCTGTCCAACAACTGGTGCGTTCCCTTTCCTGGAGGAGAGGTTTTATGATGGGTCAGAGCCGCCTTCACAAAAGGTCTAGCTAGAAACAGAGCAACGCTGGGCTAGCAGTAGCAGGGCCATACAATCATCTGTTGTCCTCAGGTATAGCTAGAATTTGCTGGGACGTGGCTGCCTGGGCTGGCATGCAAGAGGTGAAGGTAGAGAACCTTTGCGGATTCTGCTCCAAATTTAAAGCTGAAGGAGGTGTGGTCTGGGTAGGAGGTGTGGTTTGAAGGCTAAGCTGTTGCCTTGCCTGAAGAAGCTAAGCAGGATCAGTCTGGGTCTCACCTTGGATAGGGACCGGAAGCAGCTGACGGATCTCCCAGAGGCACTTGAGAGTATGGAATGTGGAGGAGTCAGCTGGCAAGAGACAGATAACATCCTGAGAGCTGGCCGAGGTGTGATTTGCGGCTGCCTGTGAAACCTTGGAAGTGCAAGAGCACAGCCAGGATGATGGCTGCACTTTGAAAGGAAAACATCTGTAGAAATTGAGGGTTCTATGA
Source organism: Plestiodon gilberti rubricaudatus (assembly GCA_026170595.1). Taxonomy (NCBI): domain Eukaryota; kingdom Metazoa; phylum Chordata; class Lepidosauria; order Squamata; family Scincidae; genus Plestiodon; species Plestiodon gilberti. Next base: position 50,013,480 of record JANXHW010000004.1, on the reverse strand, counting down.
GTTTCTCTCATGGAGCAATACTTGTAAAAAAAAAACCATTTAAAAAATAGGGTTTGTGCTCAGCCTACCTCTGTAAACCGCACTGAGTACGTGAGAAAGGTGGTATACAAATACTATAACAAATAAATAAGGTTGGGTCTTAAGATTTTTGGAAGGAAGAAACCTTTTTCATACATGTAAAATACAAGCAAGTTTGGGCAAAGCAAGTAATGGCAATTTATGTTTTAGAATATAGTCAAGTTTAATGCTCCTCTCTCTCTCTCTCTCTCTCTCTCTCTCTCTCTCTCTCTCTCTCTCACACACACACACACACACACACACACACACACACACACACACACACACACACACACCACTCATTCTGCATGCCAATTTACTGGTTGTTTCTAGATGTTACTGATGCAGATACTAATTGAAAGGCGCTTCACATATTCAGTTTTGAGCTTCTTTAGGGGGGCATGGTACATCCAGCTATCCCACACACAGAAAGTGCATGTGTGTGGGGGGCTTTACCAACATGCTTCCATTGATGGCACCAGTGAAAAGAGACACCGCAGCTATCCTGCTCTGCACATGTGCTTCTCTATGTCATAGGGAACGCTTCACAAGGAGCAAAGGTAAATGTGCAAAGTGTCATTAATTGTGTAGACAATAATTATAATTAATTACTAATTATTGTTAATTGCCTGCTCAGAGGCTGCCTATGACTCCATGAGAAAAAAAATTAATGTCTCAGGCTCCAGCTCGAGTGATTAAATGTGATTAGCTTTAAGTGTAGCCTCAAATCCAATTTACTAAAATCTATATACATTATTTCTACCTGTTCTTTCATCATCCAATCAATGGCCAAAATAACAATGAATGGCCAGCAAATATCCATTTTCAACTTGCACTCTGGCCTGGCCAATGCTAAACCTTCTTTAAGTTCTCACCCTATTGCAGTGCTGGGATGAGAAACTTGAAAACAGCAAACTCCCCGGCATAGTAATATGGCCTTAAAAGTGATGTCAAAATATTGAGGAATCCAAATTACTGCTACAGCCTGGAACTGCAATATACACGACCACTTTCCACCCCTTGCCTTGCTGTGGAGCCTCCCGAGAGACTGTGGATACATACTACAGGATACACCACTGCCCACTTCTATGAGGTTTCTCTGCTGCCACGGCCTCCTCTCCTACTGCTCCTGGGCCCTTGCACTAGAAATGGTTTCTGTAGTAGATCAGGCACAAGATGGCCCTCCCCATCCTCAATGGCCTTTGTTAGCAAGGTTGGAAATGCCAGCTCAAGGGGTAGAAGTTGCTAGGAAAGAGGAGTTCATTCAACCCCTGTATGCTCATCTGAGGAACACTGTGTAACACTGGCATAAGACTATGAAATAAGTGCACAGATGTTTTAAACTTCTCATTTGTGGCATATGGACGCCTCGAAAGAAGAAAGTCAGCTAACCTTTTCCCTGCGCAGAGGCATTTCATTGCCTGGCCACCTGGAGAAGACTCTTGCCACAGGCTACCAGGGGAGTGGCTCCTTGCAGGTTATGCTGTGCTTTCCACTGATTCGTTTAGATCAGTTTGTCAAAGAGCGAAGGTCCAAATTCAGCCCTCCTTTGTCATATTTTTCGGCATGCATGAGTCCCTGTGTGCCACCACTTCCACCTCCACCTCCTCCTCTATGTATCTTCAGAACTGGTAGAGTGGGACTGGGGAGGATCTAGTCCCAAGAACCTCCCCACCCAGTCAGTGAAGATTGAGAGGAGGAAGAGGTTGTGATTCTCTTCCCTGGAGAGTGATCAGGAACAGAACTGAAGCACTCTCCCCAGCAGCATTGCAGGAGGAAGGAAGCCTCCTCCTCATCTTCCTGTTCACTCTACAAGGTGAGCAAACAAAACGATGGGTGGGGCCGTGATGGGGTGGAGCAGGCCAGGCTGACGCATGGTACTACTCCCTGCCAATTCACCACCTCCTCCAGCTCGCCACTTGAAGCGGGTGCCTCAGTCTGCTTCCTGGGTGCCCCCCCCCTTTGCAGAGTGCTCCAATCACTCCCAGGCTGTCCAAGATAAGTTATTTGTGTGTCACAGTCTGGCAAAGGTTTTGGTGGGGGAAACCTGGAACAGTCTATAGCATTACTTGATTCACTGAGAACACCCATATTTTTAATTTATTTCTGTTGCAGAGCTATATCTTTGGTTGCCTTGTCTCTTCTTGTGTGTAATCTCTGAGCTATGAAATTAAGAGATCAAAATTATGTGCTATTTGGAAGCATGAAGAAAGTGTGCACATAGCCGATTAGTGTTTAAATGGAATTCCAGTTATATACCTATTTTGTAAATCTGATCTTCCAGATTTTTTTTTTCCACAGGTACCTTCCTCATAAATTCACAAAATGTTCTGACGCTTGGTATAGTTTTACATCTTGAGAATTTATTATTCATGAAATAGGTCTTTTGAAATGCGATTTTGCAGTATTGATGTTTCATCTTTAAACAGTGAGTTTGAGCAGTGGCTCAAAGGTCCACTGACAATCACTCAGGAATATGTCAAACGCTTGTGTCTAGGCAAGGTCTCCCCTACACAGGGAACCTTTTGTAAATATTAGTTACTAGAATCTGAACACTAATAGAGCTAGTTAATAATTATCACCATGTGCCAAAACTGCACAGTTTGCTTCCTGATTACAATATTAAATTGCTATTGAGCTGTGGTATTTGCTTCAGGCAATACGACAGAGAAGCCTCCAAAGACTCTAGTTGGCCTCTGTGCGCAGAAGTGGGAAATGTACGATTGCACACAACGCACAGGCAGTGAGGGGTTTGCCAGAAAACAAACAAAACTCAGACAATAGAAAGAAAGTTTTTATTAGAGCTGAAGTGTCCTTTCACTTGGGAACTGTCATCTTTCAAAAAGAAAAGGCACACATTCACACGCACGCACACACACATGCACACTTGATCGCAGTTTGGATGGCAGACCATTACCAGGGGCATAGTGACTCAAGCAGCAGACAGAGAATCCAGCGCAGCATGCCTTGAGTGTTCGGCTTTATTTGCTTTTGATGATGATGATAGAGGGAGTAAACCTTCTAAGGAAAGTTCAGAGAATCCACACTAATCATTCCCAGGGAATTTACCTCGGGACCAGTCCTGTCCCTTTCAAGCAGCTTTGTCAAGAGCAGAGAGCTAGAGTACAAATTCCTGCTTTCACAGGAAAGTTTCATCCTTGCCAGCATCATTTCATGTTCTTCTCACTGCCTAATCCACAAGCCAGTTCAGAGGCATCGCTACGGTGAGGGCGGTAGGTACCGTAAGTTCCGCACCGTCCTAGTCCCTGTTTACTCCCCGGTACGAGGTGGCCTCGCCCCCTCGCCGTCAGAGCCATTCAGTGCGGTGAAGGCAACGGGCAGGGTGTCTCTGAGCCAGTTCAAATGAAATCCTTGGGATTAAATTAGTTATTAATGTCCACTGATGTCAAAGGAATCTTGGATCAAACGAGCGTCAGGCTGTCCATGAGGCTGACTGAGATGGCCGCCTCAGGTGGCAGATCGGTAGAGGCAGAGTTCGGTAGAGGCAGAGTACATGTCTCTACTCACGTACCTGCCTTTGCTGCTGCTGCTGCTTCTCCTGTTCCCTGGATTCCAAAAGGAAGGTGGGTACAGAGTGGAAGAGAATGTGTGGAAAAGGGGAGAGTGGTAGGCTATTCGCCCCCAATTTGCAGGGGGAGAGTGGCCCTCTCTGTGACCCCTCTTCCTTTTGGAATCCAAGGAGTAGAAGGAGCAGTAGCAGCAGATGCATCTACCTCAGGAAGCCTTGGGCCAGCCTTGGATCATAAGAACATAAGAAGAGCTCTGCTGGATCAGACCAAAGTTCCATCTAGTCCAGCTTCCTGTATCTCACATGCCACTCCTCAGCTTCCTGTATCTCACAGTGGCCCGCCAGATGTGTGCTCCTCAGGGATCACACAAGACAAAAAGATACCTGTGTCCTGTCGCCACTCCCTTGCATCTGGCATTCAGAGATAGCCTATTACTAAAGCCAGGAGCTTGCTTATAAGTCCACGCATGATCTCCCAGCATCCCAAGACCAGGGTGCGATTCCACCATAGGTCCTTCTCTATCACATGCCACCAAAGGCTCTGTCTCTTAACTAAAGCTCCAGTTCGAGTTCATTAAAGTCCATGGAAGTTTTGTCACTGATTTAAGAGGCACAGGACTGCTCACCCCTATCAAGGTAAAGGACCCAGATTATTATTATTATTATTTTCTGCTGATGCAGCTCTATGTTGCATTGTAGGGATATTTTACTCCCTGTCAAGAGTTGCTTTTAAAGAACAGCCTCCAAAATAAGTGGGTTGACTATTAAGTAGCAAAGGTCCCTGCTCTCTGTTTCCGTTTTTCTTTCTGCCACAGTTAATGGAAAGAAAAAGATCAAGGCCCACGGTAAAAAACAAGGAGTAAAGAGTTGACTGGTGTTATATATGTTACCTTGTCAGCTGCTATTAATTATTTATACAGTACTATTGGAACGGCAGCAGCCAGGTCAGATTCCCGATTATGTTGTATGTGGCAATTTTGCTGATGTATAACATTTCCTTGGTCAAGCTTTCAGTCCTAGCCCATTTGTAATGGCTTGCATCTCCTCTTGTGAAACTGAGGGGGGGGGAATCCCATTTTAGCAAAGGGAGCTGTAGCTGGGATCCATATTTTCTGTGATGGCGATACTTCATTTTTTGAATTGATAGGTCTTGGGTCCTTTGGTCATGCATAACTCTGATACATTCAAGTATAGGCTGTAGAATTCACACACTTGTACAACCATCGTATCAACAACAGGGCACCACACATCCATTATGTTTTCACCCCAAGGTGGCTTTCTGTGGCCTCTCTCCACAATGGGAGGCCACATGGTCCATGGAACTTATTGGATATGTGAAAACAGCAGCAGTATGTGCCAGACCCCTTCTAAGAATGCCACTGTGGATTGCTTACAACTCACTGGGAAAACTCCGAGCATCAAATCTTAGGTTGGAAACAAACAAACAAAACAAAAGCACAACATATCTGAAGACTGTCCCTGTGTTCTGGACTCTTCAGCCTGCTGTGCTGAGCGGATCGTACAGGCTCAACTACTTACACAAACGTCTGTTGCAAAACTGAAACTGTTTCTCCAGTTCTCTCTCACATGGCTCCTCTCACCCTGAGACCTTGGGTCAGCACATTGCCAGCTGCCACCATACCATGCTTCAGGAAAGTTTCATTTTCTCATTTCTATACCTTGTATATTGAAGGTGCAGCTATGTACAAATGAAACACACAGGGTATTCTTTTTAGTATCTTGTGCTGTTGTGCTTAGAAGCACCTGGCTGGTTACAAAGGAAGCTGCCTTACAGCCCAATCCTGCCTAACTATTGGCTGGCAGAGCACGTGCTAAACGCCGGAAAACACTTTTGTGGCTTCTCAGGACTAAATGGCACCAGTGCAGAGGCTGAAGCCTCTCACTCTGCCATCCCCCGGATTCCACGCCAGCCAACGCAGGTAAGTCCTAGGCTGGTCGTTTGGAGGGTGGGCCGGGGTGGTGGTGGAGGGGGGCATTGGCTGATATCCCAAGCCCCTTCCTGGGCCGGGCTGGCTTTACATGGCCTCCCCAGACGTGTGCCAGCTAAAGAGCTAGCGCGCATCTGAGGAGGCCCATTGGGGCCTCTGGCACTTACACTGGGTGAAACTGGGCCATGCCAGCATGGCTTGCATGCACCCTATGCAGGATGAAGCGGCCAGCCATTTTGGCCAGCCACTGCAACGTGCACAGGATTGCATTGTTATACTGAGACAGATCATTGGTCCATCTAGCTCAGTATCATCTACACTGATTGGCACAAGCCCTTCAGGATTGAGTTCTACCTGAAGATGCCAGGGACTGAACCTCGAACCTTTTTTAGGCAAGCATGTGCTCCACCACTGAGTCACAGATGGGTACCCACGTCTGGGCAGTGGTACACTCACTGGCGTCGCTGGAGGTGGGGCGGAAAGCTAAGTTCTGCAGCTTTCTGCAGCAGGAGAGTCCCTGCGCGTTGCTTTCTCTCCGCTGACGGGCTCCTACGACGAGGGGGTGGGGTGCCTCGTACTGGAGAGTAACGGTGGGGCGGAAAGCTGCAGAACTTAGCTTTCCGCCCCACCCCGAGTGACGCCAGTGGGTACACTGTGTTGTGCTGGGTTAGTCCCAATTAGGCTTTTTGTCTCTCACACTCCATGGAAAAGAGCATTTTTGTTTTTGGCTCTTTATAAAGAGATTTCCCACCCTGATCTAGAGCATGCCAGTTCCATGATGACACTTTCTGCAAGAGATCAAATCAACGACATCAACATCCATCTATGGCCCAGGATTCACCAGGACACCATTATCGGCAGAGGCCTGGAGTCATAATGGCTGTGATTGTCCTAAATAGTTTTCTCAGTGAATGCCTGAGAAGGCAGCAGCAGCCTTGCAAGCTGTGAATAGCAAAATCTTTTTCTCAGTGACAAAATATCCCATCAGTCTACATTAGTCTGGCGTGTGTGTGTCTCTTCCAAGAAAGCCCTCCATCATCGCATCCACTCATCACAATGTGAAAACCTTGCCATAGGGGGCAGAGAGTCACAAATTTATTCTCCTGCTGGCCTCACATGTTAACTCGTCACCCAACGAAGCCCTTTACTGAGTGACCGAGGCTTCTATTCACAGAGGGTGAAAATGGGCTCTACTGGGAAAGCCTCGGAGCCATTTCAGCCATTAAAAACTGTGGCGGCCGTATGTATCATAAGGATAGGAGAGGTCGTGGCACTCTCTGTGAGCCATGGGGCCATCCCGCAGAAACAACACAGCAGCACAATTGTGTATTCTGTCCCAGTCCAGCATCACTGAGAGCAAGAAGTCACGTTTGTACACGAGACTCATTACAATGCTTCTCTTCCGCATACCAATTGCTTTTTGTATTTACCATGACTTTATATCACAAATTAAATTAACAGGAGGAAAACAGGGAGCTCAACTAAGATGTGCTGAAATGATAGCAAGGCAGGTTATTCCGAAGTACAGGTGCCAGTCTCAGTTAACAGCTTTAACTGAGACAACTAAAACCATTTTTACCCAAAAATGTTCAGAGACAAAACACTGCACAATACTTCTAAAAACAGAAAAGGGGCTTGCACTGTTTACTACTTTTAAGGGATACAATTTAACCCAGCACTAGCAGAGGGAGGGTCTGTCGCGCAGTGGAAAAGCATACAGTAGGTCTTGCCAGGTCAGTCCCTGGCATCTTCAAAACAGGGCCAGGAAAGACCCACCTGAAAGCCGCTACTAGTCTGTGCAGTCAAGACTGCCTTGATTGGACCAATGATCAACTCAATATAAAGGCTGACCTTCACTGCACGAATTCTGGCGTGCCCCGGACACGTGCGGAGAGTGCTGAGCTGTGTGGCTTCCATTTTATCTGATCGCATCGGAACGCGGGAGTTCCCGAGTTCCGTTGTGATCGGCTGTGGACCATGCTCATGATTTGAGATGTTGGGACGCGGAGCTAATTGTTAGACCAATGGGATGAGGGGTTTGTCAGCCAATTGGAGTGCACTTGTGTTTCAGCCAATCAGTGTTGAGCTTTTATTAGGAGGCAGGACAATCAGGAGGGACTATTTGCGTTGAAGAAACTGGTGGAGCCCAGGACAGCGTTTTGAGCGAGGCGTCCAGTTCCCTACGCTCACACACCTCACCACGCAAGCGTAATGCAACAGGGGTAGGTGTAGATCAGCCTTAAGGCTGTTTCATTTGATCAAATATAATGCTAAACATTTATATGGCATTCCCTGAGTGCTTCAGGCACTTCATATGGATTATCTTGATGTTTTCTTCTCTGTAAGAGGAGTATTACTATCCCTACCCTGCAGCTGGGTGGCTAATACCAACAGGGAGGAGTTTGTCTAGTAGTGAATTCATGGCAGAGGCAAAACTGAAACCAGGGAAGTCCTGATTCACAGCTCAGTCCACCACCACACTACTTGAGTTTGTACACTTCTCTATGAAAGTTTGCAGTAAAGTCAGTGGTGTAACTAGACTGGAGCGGAGGCAAGTAGTTCTGCAAGACTCCGTTACACCAGAGTCAGCGGCCCCACCCCCTTGCTGTTGGAGCCATTCCAGCAGCGACAGGGGAGTGTCCTGCGTGTTGCAGTTGCCACCAGTGTAACGGAGTCTTGCAGAACTACTTGCCTCCGCTCCAGTCTAGTTACACCACTGAGTAAAGGAGACTCTTTGATCCGACAAGCAAGAAAACTATGCGAAAATTGACAACAGCTTCTTCAACACTAATAATCACACAGAGAGAGCTGTGCAAAAGTTCTCAAGGGTTTTAACAAAATTCCTTGAAGCCTTAAAAATAACTTTGGGGGCCTTTGTCCTGCTACTAGTACTGTCAAAGATTTGGATGAGGCATAGACACAATTTTGAAGGGGTATTGAGTATATACATTACCAAGATCCATGGGTCCTCACAATCACCTCAAGTAAAATAAGAGTATGCTGTAGTAGAATATAGCCAACACTCCCCTGTATCAGCACATTGCAGGAGAAGATTGGTAGTGGTGGGCAAGCTGTCTTTTGGGCAGCTTGTCTTCAATTACTGATCTTCTCACAAGGAATCTTGAGCAGCTTCCAAGGAACCACAGGGTTTCCTGGAACACATTTTGGACATCAGTGAGCTACAGAAATGCTTATGCCTTCAGTATCGTTGTGGGTTTCACTGCACAATTTTCTTACATTTGTTTCAATATTCAGCTGCAATGTGATGAATTCCATGGGTGCAGTACACCTTGACTCACCAAGAGTCACAATTATTCTAGTTTAACATTATTATTGTTCAGTGGTGATGAAAATAGAGTATTCAACCATATCACAAGGCAAATAAAAAGTTAATGGCACAATCCTGTGCTGCTGTAAGGTCTAGGCTGTGCCAGCCTAGGGTGTCACAAACGTACCGTAAAGCATGTTTGCGGCACCCAGAGAGCAAGCAGTGCTGGCGGAAAGACCTGTGCCAAACCGCCGGCACTCAATCCAGGCCCCCTGCATGTCAGAGCAGGTAAAACTGCTCTGAGCAGCATGGGGTCTGGGGAAGGTCTGGGGGAGGTGCGCATCAGCCTGGGAGGGCTGGGACTGGTGTCCTCGTCGGACGCCATATCTTATCACCCTTCCCAGGCCCTCTCTGCCGACATGGGACTGCTTGATTCTCTGCCAGCTAAAGAGCTGGCGGAGACTGAGTAGTCCCATTGTGGCAGCTGGGGGTTTAACCAGGGTAAGCGGACAAATGTCTGCTTCCCCCAAGTAGACCTCCAGCAGGACCCTTCCTCGGATAGGATGCAGCATGGGCTGCATACAAGATGCGTTCGTGCAAGATGTGTTACTTAAGTGCAAGACAAATTGCATACACTGTTGTCTCCTTATTTATTGCATATGTCCTATGCCTTGTGTGTTTGGAAAAGGCACACACCAATGTCACCAAAGTGAGTTTGTATTTATTGACCTTTGTGTCCTATCAGTAATGAACAGTGTTGTCATAGTACTTCTGCAGTAGTTGCTTTGGGGGAAAGAACTAGTGTAAATGAGCAAGCGATCTTTACAGTGTAAACATATTGAAGGTGACAAGGGTTTCTATTGGGTTTCCCCTTCTTTCAAGGTGTTCCTAAGGCCACGCCGATACATCTCGGGAAGGGTGCAGGATACTGTGGCTGGCCCTAGGGGCCGGCCGTGTATCCTTATGCAGGATCGGGCTGTTACAAACAGTAGCCTAGAGTTTCTTCATCAGAGAGAATGTCTTCCAAACCAAGCAAGTAAGTACAGTACAAGAGAATCATATTGAACAAGAAGAGAATTAAGAGAGAAATCTGTGCCAATGCATATAGATTAAAAAAAAAAAGCACACGAGTTCCAATGAAAGTTATAGGAGTAAAATCAGAATATTTACTCTGAATAAGTAAATAAATAAAATATTCACTCTGAAGGAAAAGGCAAGTAACTGTAAACCAAAGGATTCAAAGAGAACATCTGCATCAAACTCATTGGCCTGCAGTGCCAGCATGAGTCAGAAGAATTCAAAAGGAAGTTCAATAATGCAAATCTAGTAGAACAGCATTTTACATGATTGGAGACACCTGCATGGCAGGTACCCTTTCCCCTGGGGCAGCCAAGAGTTGATGACAAAGAAGAATTCTGCTTGGGAAGCTGGTTACATGAGAAATAATCAAATGCACAGTTTGCATGCAATAGGGTTTTGCTTTTTGTTGTTGTGGCACTCAGTTGTTAAGGGTGACCAGTTAAAGGTCATTCAATTCACTTTGCTTTGTCTGTCTTGGCACTCTCAGAAGGTGGCTCCCTACATCACTTTTCCTGGCATATATTTTTAAAATGTGCATTAGGAGAAAGCTCAAGGCACGCAGCTTTTTGCCAGGGCTGGCTCTACCGTTAGGCAAAGTGGAGTCAACATTTCAATTTTAGTTGACGTTCACAAGAAAGAAGGAGCATCATCTGGACTTTGCACTCACATACCAAAATATTTTGGACTTAAGAGTTGTTGCTACCTTATCTGGTGTGCCTCACTGCCAATGCCTTTAAAAATGGCAATGATCGCAGGAATGCAACATGTGTAGCTCTTCCATCACTGAGCATTCAAATCACACTTCTATGAGATGCAGTGATGGAAAAGCTGCACCTGTTGCATTTGTGCCATTCATGTAGCTTTTAGAGCCATGGGCGCAATCCCAGAAAAAATGGTCACCAACCTAAATGAGCCAGCCCTGTACTTGCTGCCTCATAAATGGCAGACACATATCTATTTAATTCCCACTCAGCAAATGGTCTCCCAGTAGTGTAGCCAGAGGGTGGGCGGGCGCAGTACGTGCTGCATGGCGTTACACAGAGGTGCAAATTGGCCACTCCCACTCACTGTCAGAGCCAGTCCGGCAGCGAAGGCTCCGACAGTGAGTGGGAGGGGCCTGTAATACCGTGCAGCACTTACCACACACACACCCTATGGCTACACTACTCCAAACTCCTATATTTTAAGTGAAGGTAGAGCAGCATTCTGATTAGCATTATTAATATTATTTTAGTTGTGGAAAAAATAGAAGAAGCTGCATTTCTGCATGTGCAAAAAAACATTATTGGAGCTGTATACTCTAGGTACTTTCCTAAGGAAATGCTGTCTGTCCAGAGAATGATCATCCAGGCCCCCTTTTACATGAACTCATTCCACATATTGCCAGAAATGGCTTGTCTCTAACCTGAGGCCAATAGATGCTGGGAAGTAATTAGTTGTAGTGCTGCAATAATCCCTGAGTAAATGTAAGGGTAATGCATATTTGTGTTGGAAGGTGAAACACTTGTGGTAACAAATGCCCCCTTTCTCTGAATAAAAATGTATTTACATGTATCATGCATCAATCAGGGACTCATTATCAGAGTTGTCTTCAGCTCCCTGAGCCTTGATCTTTCATGCATGATTTCAGCACATTATGGATGTTTCTGGAGATAATTAAGAGAACACAACAAAATAATTCTAATGCATCAAACTGCACAGAGAATAAGAAACGTAGGAGCTATTTCCACCCTCGTCACTTTCACGTGCTTTTTGTCTTGTTTTCTAGAACTTGTGTTGTTAACGGTGAACATAGCCCTAAGGATGAAATAAATAACTTTTGCAATGTATTTAAGTGGAAGACAGATGCTAAACTACATGGCACATTAAACATATAGTTTGGCCCTGGATGTTGGTCTTTTGGAGGATGCCAATCAGAACTGGGACTACAGCAAATGGGGAGGGGTATTTAACCCTTTCTCCTCATGCTGCAGTTCCAGTGAAAATGCCCCCAACCAACTCCCAAGCTGCTAATAGACTTGGGAAGGAAGCTCCCATTGGAGCCAATGAACCAAAAGGGTTAAATACCCTTCTTGCCCTCCTTACTCATCACAGTACCAATCCCAATCCTCCACCCACAGCTACAACGGGCCAAACCGGACTTTCAACATAACATGTAGTTTGACCAGAGAAGGTCACATATCTAAATTAAATGTCAGTGAAAAATCTGAGGTGCTATCTGTAGTGGTCCCTTTAAACTTAAAGGGACTTCAACTTAAAGGTACTGCACGAGGAAGGAGAGAAGTGAGTGGGTAGGGAAGCAGATTGCTGCTGCCCATGCCCCCAAAACCCATGCAGGTAGCAGCAATCTGATTCCCGCCCCTCTCACCTTGCTGCTTCTTCACATGGCCCCTTTAAGTTTAAAGGGACCATGCAAGGTCCCTTTAGCAATGAGTGAAGTGGATTTCCACAGCCCATGTGTTTTTGTCAGGCTCTCCCACTCACAGTGGTGATCCACTTCTATACCCTTGCTCCTTCCTTATGGTCCCTTTAAATAAAAGAGAAAGTATGGGACACACTAGGAGTTTCCAGCATGGCCTGCACATCCGGTTTTGATGAAAAGGAGTTGAGGTCAGTGGCTGCATTTTTTTTTCTGGGATGGGGAGACGGTGTGCGACATCAGGGGTGGTATCTGGAGGAAGATCTGGTTGGGCCATTCCCATGGCCAGCTGATGCATCAGTGTGCAGTTGTAGCTAGTCAACATGCTCCCATTTTTCCTCTCCCATATTGGCTTTACATGGAAAGAGATAATATTTGAAGTGGGCTTTGGGGGGAAAGGCATTCAAAAGCAATACTGAAAAATCAGAATTTGCACATCAAGGCAAGAACTTCCACACTCAAATTTAAGGACTGGTTTTGAGCGAGCTGTTTTGGTTTTGAAACAGAAATTAGTGATTGACAATAATGACAGAGACGCTGTTCAGCTGGCTTGCCAATATAGCTTTCTTGCTGCCGTTGCTGTGTTTTGTAGTACACTCTGCTTTTTGTCCCTATTTAAATGATTCAAGCAATCGAGTGTCCCGCCACCCTTCCTTCCTGGGAATCTATTCCCCATTCTAATCGATCTCACTGTTAGGAAATTTTCCTGATGTTCAGACCAAATTTTCCTTTGCTCAATTTCATCCCATTATTCTTCAATATGCCTAGTAGAGGCTGGTGAACACAGAAAGTGAATAGGTAAACCTGACTCACGTCGTGTGCTCAGAAGCAATTTGCAGCAGCGGGCAAAGCAACAGAGCCAATTTAGAGCATTCTGTACGTGAGAGAGAGAATCTTTAGGCATGCCCTTTTAGCCCTTCTCTGATGAAAAACTGAAAAATATATAGGAGGAGGGCAAATCTATAACTTTCAAGGCCATCCCAAGACCTCCTAGAACCTGAGACAGGGCACGAAATGCTCCCTTTTTGTGGTGGCCCCCACACCGCTCCACCTCCTGGTCCCCGGATTCGAAAAGAAGAGGGGAATGGAGCAGTAGAGGAAATAGGGCAGAAAAGGGTGTGTGGGCTAGAGCACTGCAACCTTGCATGAGTTTACTTTCCTCATGTGAAGCGTACCTTTGTAGTGTGTGTGTGTGTGTGTATGATCTCAGAGGGCACTGGACGTGTTTGAGATCTGCATTATGTATATAGCACATTGTTAGGCTTACCAGATCTCCAACTGGGACAGAGTGCTAGACCTTTAGGAGAAGAAATATGGGCAGGGTGTAGCTTGTTAAACCTTGGAGCACAATCCTAGGCATGTCTACTCAGAAGCAAGCCCCATTGTGTTCAGTGGGGCTTGCTTCTGAGTAGACATGCCTAGGTTTGTGCTCTAAGGTTTAACAAGCTACACCCTGCCCACATTCCTTCTCCTAAAGGTCTAGCACTCTGTCCCAGTTGGAGATCTGGTAAGCCTACACATTGTAGAAGAGTCTTCACAAGGAGATTGGGGTCTATGTGGGAGTGATTTCAAAAGTGGGTGAAATACAAGGAGGCATAGCTCAGTGGGAGAGCACATTTGGCATGCAGAACGTTCCTGGTTCAATCCCTGGCAACTTCACTTAAAATGACCTGGTACCAGGTGATGGAAAAGACTACTGAATGACTACTTAAACTGCTAAATTTCAAATTCTGACGTTAAATTTCTATTCTGAAATTCAGATGACCAACTTTGAGATCACATTTTGATGTTTTCTGAAATATTGTTTTAGCTCTGTGACCTGCCCAGATAATAATAATTTAATGGGCAGAAGTTGATGGGTGGCAAAACCTTAGGGAGTTTCTCGGGCAGACCAATCCTATATATAGGCCAATCCTACCTAACTCCCCCAGTGCTGATGCAGCAGCACCAATGGGGCATGTACTGTATCTTGTGGGGCATTTCGGGTCCTGGAGTCCTCCTTGAGGTAAGGGAACTTTTCTTCCCTCTGCTGCCCTGATGGCTCTACTTGGATCTGCACCAGCTATTTAGCTAGCACATGTCTGAGTGGACCCAGGTCTGGGGATCGAAGCCGGGAAGGGGGATAGGATATCGATGGATCTGGTGCCACCAATACTGCCTTCTTCCCAGCCTTGACACATTCCCCTCCCCACCCCGGTCTCTGGCCCATTCATCCCCCTCCTCTCCCCCTGCACCGACTTACCAGCACTAGGGCTTCCTAGAATGGCAGGTCACATTTTGCGGCCACCATTAAGCACGCTGTGCCGCCAGAACACGTGTTCCAGCGATGCAGAGACCCAATAGGATTGGGCCCAAAATGTCTAAATATAGCTCACTGAGCATAGAGTTCCAGTAAAGAATTATGGAAGTTGTGGCAAAGCAAATAATTCACTTTTGACACTGTATAACACGAGCAAAAGCTCTCCTAGTCTTCTTCTTTGCATCTGATATTTTATGGAGATTATATAGTTAATCTTTATCCAGTCAAGAGCCATTCCTGCCAAACTGTAGGAGAGCTTATGACACACTTTTTCAGTTTGCTAGTGAGGAGTTGCTGGAACGTGATGTAGTAAAACTAGCTATATGCACACATTTCAATCTCTAGCACATGTGCTAGGGAGTAGCCGGGTCACAGCCACACATGCATTGCTTCAAAACTGCCTCTACTGCTAGTGTAGGGGTCTGAGAAACAAAGGATGAAACCTTGAAGATAGCCATGGGCTATGTCTAGTCACAATAATAGTTATGAAATATGATGGAAAGCCAGTGACATAATTGAAAGCAGAATGCACTAAGCTCACCGCATTAGGGAAGGAAAACTATTTCTGCAACTTCTTGAACAACAGCCCAGGGTCGCTTTAGCCTTCTATAAAAGATGTAATATACTAACCAAAGAAAGATGAAGAAGCATATTAATCTCACATAGATGCAAAAAACACATCTCTGCAAGAAGATGAAGAGAATGATATCCAGATGCCTAAGCAAATAGCTGAAACTGCATGAGCAAGAATTGAGAACAGAGAACTTGAATTTCCAGAACAAGGAGAAAGATGCTTCATCATGAATAGTTTGATTAGATCTGGAATAATCTCTCGAAGCAATTACATTTTGTCAACTTAAAAGAAGGAACTGTACTGCCACTTTGTAGAAAAATTATATTGAATGTGAGATCAAATAAAAAACTTGGAAGAAAATTAACATTTTTAAGATTCACTCTGAAATTATTACACACACTGAATATTTATTTCATGAATTAATTTCGGAATAGTTCAAAGTGCAGCCTATTTGTTTCCTTGACAGAAGTCACATTGATGAAAGCATTTTCAGTCGGAGCTTTTAAGTTTTAAAACACCTTTTTATTTTGTTGAATTCAATCCTTAAACTGAGGTACTATATGCTCTCTGCCTCTTTCTCAGTGTGTTATTTTCTTTTTCCCTTGGAAACACCAATACCTCTCTAACGAAAAGGCACAGCAAGGCCGACAGTAATTTTCAACTTGCTGCTATCTGCCAAAAATTAAGCAGTAATTTAACTACATTTCTCTTCCTTTCAAGAAACTCCCATAGCAGGAGAATTCACAGCTTGCATAGCTTTGACCAATCAATCCATCCATCAATGCATTGGCTATGCTTCTAATACAAGAGCTTAGCTACTGGAGACATTCCAGACATTACAGAACAAAAGCAACTAAATCTATGCTAAGGATATGATCCAAGAATTCCCAGTCAATCCATCTTTAATCTGCAAAACTGGCAACCATCACAGAATGAACGCTTTTTAAGGATCATGTATCATCGCTGAGATTTGAGGTGCAGCTAGTAAGTACTGTAGTATTTGCCATGTGACCATGTTTCCAAAAGGTGTGCTTTTCTTCCCAATCTTTCCTACATATTACATTTGTGTATTAGCAACACAACGCAGGGATGTTCCTTCTACTATATAGCCACATACCTGTGTCAGGTAACCTATCTAAGTTTCATTCAGATCCTTCCCTCTCCTCTCACCCAGTTCTCTATGGCCCATTCATCCCCCTTTATTCACTGAAGGTAACTCCTGTTTGGGCTACTTGGCTTTTAAGGAATGCAAGCCATTTCCCCACTGATCATTCCAAGTTATTTCAAAAGTGTTTTTCATTTCTGAAAATGTGATCAAGTTCCCGGGTTAAAGACAGGATTTGTCATTGTGTCATTAGTTAACTTGAACCATGAGGCTGTGATTCTAGAAATACTTCAACATGTGCTCATTTGGATGTGCTTCAACTGACACAAATGAGGCAGCTATGACACATACATGGCAGGCCAGATGCAGTAGAGGACAGGGTTGCTGTACCTTTAAGAGTGGCATAGCAGTGGGAATTTCAGCAAATGCGGCTTGCCAGGCTGGATGAAAAACCCTGCACCCGCCAAAGTTGCTTCGTCTGCAAAACTCTTAAAGGTACAGGAGCTCTCTTTCTTCAGTTGGTCACCCTAGTCCTCACATAGTTCTGCAAATCAATGACATGGAAAAGAATCAGTAGTGTAGCCAGAGGGGGCAGTGGCGCAGTAAGTGCTGCATGGCATAACACGGAAGTGCAAAGTGGCCCTTCCAACTCGACGTCAGAGCCAGTCCGGCAGCAAAGCCCGACTGGCTCCAATGGTGCAGCACTTACTGTGCCACCACCCCCTCTGACTACGCTACTGAAAAGGTACAACCCTACCTAAGTTTCATCCAGTGGAACTATAGTTGTAAGGTACATTTGCGGCACCGGCGCCAAGGTCGGCACCACTCACTCAGCCCACGATTGGAAGCCACGCTGCTGGATGCAGGTAAGCCCTGTGCTGGGCAGTGGGAGGGCCAGGGTGGCGGGAGAGGGGGTGATTGGCCGGCCAGGCCAGGGGTGGGGACAGGGATATCGGCGTTATGCTCCACCAATATCTTGTCCTCCAGGTGGCCTTACACAACCTCCCCGGATTTGCACCGGCCATTTCGCCTGTGCACATCTGAGGAGGCCCATAGGGGTCACTGGGGCTCTCCCCGGGGGAAAGTGATGAATGTCCCTTTTCCCCAAGGCAACCTCCAGCTCCACCGGCACTGGCCTGATCCTGCTTAGGATCCAGCGCAGCGTGCTTAGCATGCTGCGGTGGATCTTACACAGGATTGGGCTATTAATTAAATAGTTAATGAATTAGACCAAGTGCTCAAAATGTTCCCCATTGGTGTCTATACGCCGCTGACATTGTTGACTAAGGAATCTGCAGACATTCACCAACATGTGTGCTAGGATGGTTCCACACATCTCTTCAATTGCTTCCCTTAGAGATGTTCAAGTGTTGCAGGCTTTCTCTAACGAATTATGAATTAGAACTCATTAAAATGTGCGTACAGTTTTTGAGACACCCCATATGTGCTTAAGGTTTTTTCACTCATTCTTTCCTCTTAAGAATACGTAGCATTGTTGCAGTCAGAACACGTCTATCACTATCCTGTATCCTTCAAATAGCACAAAGTTCTATTTGTTACAAATAGCGACAAAACAAAGTGCCTAACCAAAAAAAATTGCATTCGTAAAATTCTGAACACAATTTTTTCCCTTCTTTAGACAATACAAACAATTCATAAAACAGTCTATAGAAATACAGCATTGAGCAGCCAAACAATAAATAACATCCATCCATCGTGCTGTGGTTATGTGAACAAAAAGCTTTGCACTGCATTCTCAAAAAGATGCGAGGAAGAAGATTGGCAGACATCAACGGGAAATGCTTTCTGAATTCTTGGGACAATCACTGTAAAAATACTGGAGCCACACCTCATGGCTTTCTTCAAATAGGGCACGCTGAGCAGCATTCCCAAATATTATCTCAGAAAGCAGGCAGAGTTCTGGTTAGGAGAAGTGAGCTCTGAAATATATTGGGCCTAAGCTGTGAAGGGCTTCCAAGGTCACTCAAATTCTTAAAGGAGTTATGGACAAAATAGTAGGTTAACAGCTCCAGAGGACGCCTTCCTTCCAGATACACTATACCCTCAAAATCCTGCATATTCATTTTGCTGAAGATATGAAGCATTTATCATAGCTTCTGATCTCCGAAATGCAGGACTAGACATCTGTATCACAATATATTACAGACACAGCCCATCTTTCCTCTCTGGCATTTAGGATTCTGAAATGTCGGAGAATAAGCATATGACAATGGAAATGTGTGTCATACCTATTTTTCGCTTTATGGCTTACAAAGGCTCCCTCCCTTCCTCTGTATTTATGACTTATAAAGGTTTCCACTATATTATCCCCATGTCTCCAAAATTGCTAAAAACAAGCCAAAATAGTAATTCTTATTAACTGCAGTGACACCTGCACTGATATAGTCAAATCTGGCCAACAGCGGGTCCCCCTGCTGTTTTACTCAGCTGGCTGCCTGCTCCATCTGTGGCAGATGCTTCTGTTTTGTAATTCTTCCAGGCAGACAGGCACTTTATGGACTTTTTGAAATTCTCTTCAAGAAGCAGCACCCTTCTGTCTAACAAGGGCCATTACACCGGATGAAGCAATGAAATGATCATGCAAGGTAACCAGATGACGAACAGCAATCGTATGATGAATACATATTTTTAAAACTCCCCCCCCCCAGACAGACTCTGTGTCTTCCCCTAGATCTAAAGATCAGGAGCTTTTGTTGGGGTAATTAATATTTGCAAGGACGGTTCATCTACCTAAATGACAATCCAGAAAGCTTCTTACTCCCAGAGCAAAGTCAACAGGACTCAGTGGCCCAGTCATTTTCTCTATGGTCAAACTTTGCTTTAATACAAAAAGGCAAAGGAGTAAAGGAGGAGAACATGGAGAACAGTCTAGGGCAAGAGAAATGAGCAGGTCCTATCCCCATGATAACACCATAATGGGAGAGGCTGCATCTGTTGAACTTCATCAGAACATTTAAAAAGACAGAAACATTGTCTTTTTTCATCTCTTCTTTTTAGCATTACCCAAAGTGTAGGAGTGGGAGTGGCAATTGCATTGGGCCTGACGCATGAGTTGGGGGGGGCACATCAACCTGGGCTAGAGGCACCTTTTAAAATGGTGGCTCTCATATTTAAAAGGGGGGAGAGCAGCTATCTGTATTGAACCTAGCACCATCTCTCTCTCCCAGGGATTGTTTGCTGGGGTCCCCCTTGTGTTCATTTTCTTTTTTTTTTATATAATATTTTTATTTTTAAAAAAACAACAGATAACAAATAACAATAACAAAAAATACCAAAAACCCTACAAAAATAATACAATCAGGTACATCACAAACCAGGGTAAACTAACAAGATACAATAGGGAATACTAACACCCGGACAACATTCTCCATTAATATGACTATTCAACGAATCTCTTACATAAAATAAATTTCACTATATCCTATTCTATCTCGCCCCTCCTGCACATCCATATAATCAATCTTTTTTTTTTTTTGTTCATTTTCTTTTGTGTCACTTTTTAGATTGTAAGCTCTTTTGGGACATAGAACCTTTTTTTTCTCATTCCTTTTACTAAGTAAACTGCTTTGAGAACTTTTGTTTTGATGAAAAGTGGGATTTAAGTATTCTAAATAGCATTGAAACCACTACATCTTACCTGAGTAGAGAAGATGGGGGGGCTCATTCAGCCCCCAGCTCTCTTATGGCCCAATCCTATCCTCAAGATATGCCAGCATATCTCCACATACACTGGCTCAACAACAGCCCTGCAATGAGAAGTCTGCTTGCCGATGCACTTGCCACAGACGCCGATGCAACATCAAAAAAAGG
Source organism: Plestiodon gilberti rubricaudatus (assembly GCA_026170595.1). Taxonomy (NCBI): domain Eukaryota; kingdom Metazoa; phylum Chordata; class Lepidosauria; order Squamata; family Scincidae; genus Plestiodon; species Plestiodon gilberti. The sequence continues at coordinate 49,993,369 of JANXHW010000004.1, read as the reverse complement.
CTACTTCAGTGTAACTCAAACATCAGTGCAACTCCACCAGTGGAGAGGCCAAAATGGGAAGGAGATTGGGATGTAGAGCGCAATCCTGTGTAATCTTGCACCTGTGTAATAGTAGATGCACCGGTGTAACAGCAGATGCACCGGTGTAAGGGCAATTACACTGGTGCAAGGTTACACAGGATTGCGCTGGTAATGTTGGAGGGATGTGGGCGGGATGAGGAGTCGACATATGCCATATCCTAACCCCCGTTCAGGCAATAGACACATCCCCAATGCCATAAAAATGCTATGCCAATGACAATGCTCGCGTAGGAAGGAATAAACCTATAGGGAACAATGGGGAAACTGCACCTCCAGCCACTCCCACCCCGCCCACTTTCCTATGATAGCCAATAGTATACCACGCAGTCAGTCACAGCACACCAGCCCCAGCTGGTTGGTGTTATAAGCTCCTTTCAGGGAGACTCCAGATGGCAGGGCATGAGGCATGGGGCTATACCTCCTTGGTCTCTCGAAGGGGAATGTTGTTGATGGAATCATGGTGGAAAGATACTTGGTGCACAAAGGGAGCACTTTGCACAAACCATCACTTGTCCCTCGCAACATGTATGACAAGATATTTGCTTCACACTTGTCTTCTCAGAAGTCTTATTGCAGGGACCCTGCCCAGAAACACTCAGCTGGAATCTCTACCTCATCACCCCAACAGGGGAAGAAAACGGGGGGAGGGGATCTCATGCTGCCACACGTTGATGCTGTCTCTATTCCCCCCCCCCCATTCTGACTCTTCAAGATTATCAAATGTGTCTTCGATATAAATTGTATTGCCTAACCATCCATAACTTTTGCAATAGCTAAGAGCAGGGAATGTCTGCTCCCTTTTGGTGAATGCCAGGGACTTCGAGCATTGGTACAGCTGGCCAAACACTCATTGAATCCTGTACCCATGAAGAAAGTAAAAATTGTGGCAGATGTAGCTTCTTCTGCCATGTTGGCAAAGTAATGCTGAGAGAGCTACTCTGTAAGTAGCTTTGTAAGTAGCTCTAACACACCAGAATCTGGATTATGTTCAACCTAGGCTTTGTGGAAGACAGAGGTCTGGTCCGGCAGCTGTGAAAGATAGATCTCACTGTGTTAGTAACTTATTTTGCTACCCATTTTGTCACCAAAAAAAAAAGTTTGTTGTGAATATTCGGTTTCTTCTGGGATCTCTGAAGAATTCTATGGTGGTGCTCTCTTTCATGTTACTCTTGAAAGCACATAACGCCTCACAGGGCTGGCTGGCTGGAAAACTGGTTTACTTCAGATACACTTAAAAAAAGAAATTCAGAGAAGGCCTCTGGCTCTGTTTCCAAAATCAGACCAGGGATCCTAACACTCCAGGGGTGGTCTTCTTCTTCAAGGCTGGGACAGGGCAGCTGACGTATCACAAGGTATTATGAAGTAGCTATATTTTATGTGTGTTCTATTCCTTTTTGCCTGCTTTCTCTGTGTAATTTAGCGTGTCCTTTATGGTTTGGGGTATTTCCACCACTCCCCCTGTCTCTTGCTACCAAGAAGTATTTCATGGGTCCTTTATTTGCTGAACTTCATTTGCATGGCTCTTCCTGTTGAAGGAATGTTTGTTTGTGCTAGGGATGAGGCAACAGATTGGCTCATGTTCCTGCCAGTCTCCCTTCCAAGAAGGCGGGAGGCAGTGATCAGGTAACTGATGACCACTAAAGGATAAACTCCCAAGCAGATTGAAGTTTCTCCTCCTATTCCAGCTATCACAGGCTCCAGCAGGAGCTCTAGACAGGGAGAGCCACTAGCACCCTTGGAGAATGCAAGGGGAGATTGGTGGTTCCATCATCCAGGTACAAAGATAGAGCAGTTATTAATCAGAAACCATTAGCCTTATGTTGTTTTAGAGTTTGTTTTCTTTACACCATGCTATCACATTCTAAAGTAAATTAAGTAAATTGAATGTCAGGGGCAGCAGCTCAGAGTTAAAGTACATGCGTGAGATTCTGCAGTGCTTCAGCACCATCTGCTGGCCGTCTGTATTATTTTCACTGGTCTGTAGGTTTACAGATTAACTTAACCTTTTTTTCTGCCAAATTCAAGTATCCTGATTCTTTTCTTGTTCAGTTGGTTCTGTTATCCCTCCCCTTATTAGCATTTTAATAAATCCTTTGCATATTATTTGGAGTCTGATTCCTAGTAAGGGAAAATCAGTGTATTGTCACGTCTCCTCGCTCTTCAGGCTCTACTGTGAGAGTGATTTTGATAGAGACCCCTGAGGTTCAATATTGTTCTAGGAGGGGTTTATGCCCAGGGAGCCCCTCTGGCTAGCCTGATCTCCTGGGCTGGTGGCAGCAGATTCAGTCTACCAAGGCTTTCCCCCAGTAAGTTGCATGTCCAAACAGGAAAGAGAAAGGAGTGGGGAGGGAGCCCAGGCTCTACTGCCCTGGATCAGTGTGCGGTCACTGGCTCTCTGGACCCTGACACAATGTTTAAAGTTTTATACTATAGCCATATTCAAACATTTCAAAATATTGTAGAATGAATACACAGGAAGTATCAGGACTAGTATCAGGATAGAACTTCTACAGAGTATCAGGACAGAACTTCTACAGAGTTCGAGAACATCTGAAAAGGGCTTTAGTTTTCATAGGTAGTGGGTATGAGAAAGTCATTTGGGAGAAGACACTCTCTTCTGTTTGAATTTAGAATGTGTTTATTTAAAAGGGTCTCCTGTTACACCTCTGGACCTGACACATAGATTGCAGATCTCTATATGCCACAGATATTACATTCTGTCAATACTTGATACTTCCAATGTATAACAGAACACATAATGAAAAAAATTGGTTGTGTGGACATATCCTTTGCATCAATAATTGACAGGTTCCTGACCTGCAACAAGATATACTAACTCATCCCAATGAATCCATGTGAAGATTAAGATGCTATTTAACGTGAACTAGAGTCTAGAATCTGTCTGTAAATTAGAAGAAAGAGCATGTCTTCTTTTCGGCTGCCAAGCACATTAGTGCTTCATCTCAAATAATTAGAAGTAATTTAGTAAAGGACATGAAAGTTGCCATTAAAGAAGAGAGGGGAGAGACAGCTCATCAAGAGACATTCACCACACTGTAAAAGCTACGAGAGGGTAATAGGATGGTGTGGTTGAGACTGCTTCTGGACCAATATGTTATACAGATTTTTATCCTTTCTAAAAGAGTACCAAATGAAAAAGCAAAACACAAACTTGAAGTCGAATCCAGATTCTTTAAAGGGCTTGGTACATTGTTAAATTCAAGGGATATGGAAAAACTATAAACTATGCAATTAAAAGTATTTCTAGAATTGTTAACCAAAAATCAAACTGTGTATATTAAAAACAAAGATGTCTGTTTATGTCTAAAAAGAAAGACCCAACTATATATCATCAAAAGGTCAAAAGGGAAGTCAGATCTTAATTGTAAATTAAGGGGCAGGAGGTCTGGCTCAGTGGTAGAGCTGCCGCCTTGTAATGTCAGAAGAGATCTGAGGACGCCAGCTCGAGACAACCAGAAGTATCCGAGAGCTTTGACACGCCTCTGACGATCTGCAGAAGCCCTCGGTGAGAGTGAGGAAAAGCTGCCAGCTACATTCTGAGTGGAAGTCAGAGTTGCCGTCAGCCAAGCGGGCGAATGCCAGAGATAAGCCAGACCGTGAAGGAGACCATCTGGAATGAAGATGTTCTATGAATGATTAAAACTTTGTATTGTAAAAACCCCTTCGTGGGTTAGAATTGCCTGCCTATGTGCACCACCTTGAATTAAAGTCATAGGAGAAATCCAATGACTAAGAAATGAGATATATAAATACTGGTATTATTGTTATTATTAAATGGAATACTGCCAGTCATTAACAGTTCAGCATCTCAGAAAGAATGCAGAGATCGCTGTGTGGTGTCTTAGGGCCAAACTACATACTATGAGAAACATGTCACAGGCCCTAATATATCTAAATAACATCCATGGTGGAGGTATCTGGATCAGGACCACAGGATCAGGACCACAGTACATGTACACATAGTGTTCATATAGTGTTCATGTCAATGGTAAGAAATACACAGCCTCACTTGTTATATATGGAGATCTAGCACCATGGGACACATGCATGCAGCAATTCCTAATCTAACATAAAAATGCACTAGACTAGACTGAGACCGTTGTTTCTAAAAGGCATATACCAAAAAGAAACATTTTAGTGTTGTGTGTATATCTTCCAGAGTTTTGTTTCTGTGTGATGCTATTTCACAGCCTCCAGACTTCTCTAAAGAAACATTTTCCCCCCAGAATGCTGCAGGAAACTTGACACATTGAACTAATCTTTAATTTATTGATGTACCACTTCACTATGAGATGCTGTATATCAATAAATGGTTTCAGTTAAGAATCTAAGGTCTAAGAAGCCGTAGAAGGCGCTTCCAAGAATACATCAAGCCTTGTGGAAAGTAAAATAAAAAGCTTGTGAAAGAAAAATTGATGTTTAGGAAGGGACGCAAGAGTAAACAAACAGGACAAGCCTGCAATCCACAATAATGGTTTTCTACCAAAAAGCATCTTTAGGAATCTTAAAAGCTTATGTTTTTAGTGTTGTTGTGGGTAATTAAAGAGGGGTGAGTTTTTGTTTGTTTTGTTTTTTTGTTCCTACAACTGCAAAATAAATACCCTCAATTAAATTAGCGGCAACAACTCAGCAATTATCAGATAAAATACTATGGCCAAAATAGAAAACAACCTTCATACTGAAAGGCTACGTAGGGAAAACAAGATACTAGGGTAATAATGAAGTAATATGCATTTGGTTTCACGTAATGCAGACGTCATCATCCTAGATTTTAGTACTGTACCTCCCTTAACAAGTTGCTGTCCTGTTGTTAACTAGTGAACAAGTGAAAACCTTTGGTGGGTTTCGCTTAGAGTTCTATAAAAGAAGTCAAAGTTCCCTGTGTTATATAAACTAATACTAAGAATAGACAGAATCCTTTTTGTATGGCTCCCCACCCGTTCTGCATTTTTTGTGTGTGTCAGTTGCTGGAGGACCTGGGCAAAGCCCTGCACTGGACCCTCCTTCAGCTTACTGGTAATGAGTGATGGCAGCGGCTTCTCCCACCCTCCCACATCTTCAGCGGCTTCTCCCACATCAGTCAGCGGCTTCTCCCACCCTCCCACATCTATGACTGGGCGTTTCAAGGGGTTGGCCCAACCAGGCCAGTCCTCTGATGGGCGGGAGCCCTTGGGCACTGTTCCATCTGACTGACCTTTGACACCACCGTTAAATATTTCATTCATTTCAATGGACAGTATTTACAGCATGTGGCCACACGGCGGAGTGAGGAACATTTGAGGGGCATTTGGTTAATTGTTGGTTTGAAAGACATGGGATTGGTTTAGAACAACTTTTTCATTCCTTGTGTGTGTGTGTGTGTGTGTGTGTGTGTGTGTGTGCTTAGTATTCTGTCCCTTTACTCTTATCCTTTTGTTTAGTGCAAAAAATAAATATATGAAGTAATAAACTGATACATGCAACTTAATGCGAATTTAGAAAACATTCTACAACAAATAGTCTGCACTCTTGAAAATTAATTCAATTGTTTTGGTTTGCTTGCATAGTTATTTGCATTTTGGAGCATTGTTATGGTATGCAGTGTTAAGTGCCAGAAGTGTACAGACCCTAGCATTCTGGTCACCACATCGCAAGAAGAATATTGTAGATCTGGAAAAGGTGCAAAAGAGGACAACCAAAATTATCAGAGGGTTGGAGCACCTTCCTTAAAAAATAAGGCTACAGCATTAGGGTCTTTTTAGCTTAGGAAAAAAGCAATTAAGGGGTTCATGATTGAGCGTAGTGTGGGGAGAATGCAGAGAGAGAAGCTTTTCTCCCCCTCTCACAATACTAGAACCAATTAAACTGATTGGCGATTTAGAAATGGAGAAAAAGAGGTACTTTTCCCACACAGTGCATCATTAGTCTATGTGGCATTCGTTGCTGCAAGATGTGGTGATGTCTACTAGTTTGGATGGCTTTAAAGGAGGATTGGACAAATTATGGAGGACAAATCTATCAATGGCTAGTAGTCATGATGGCTATGTACTTCCAAGTTCAGCGGAAGTATGCCTCTGAGTTACCAGTTGCAGGGGAGCAATGGCTGGGGGGAGATATGCCTTTCTCTCCTGCTTATGGGCTTCCCAGAGGCAACTGGTGGGCCACTGTGGGGAACAGGATGCTGATCTAGGTGGACCTTTGGCCTGATTCAGCAGGGTATTTCTTCTTATCTTGACAATAAAAACTACTTTCTGTGTTTCTGGAGATTATATCTTTGGTGCTTGGTATAGAGAGTCATTATTTTGAGGCTCCAGATAATAACCTTTTGCTGAATGACACAAGTAATGGGGTCTTTCCTACCCTGTTTGTCAGCTTCCCAGAAGCATCTTAATGGCTACCGTTGAAAACAGAATGTTGGACTATACAGACCTTTGGTCTTGTTATGCTCCTCAACAGACATTCTGTTGAAATTCTCCATGGTCCTTTAACTTTCAACAAAAGCTGGTGTAGTAAAAGGAATCATCATTCCTAGTTTAACCATATCAAATCTACCTTATGTTTGCAACGTACACAACTGTTGCCTACTCTGTACAATAGTTACTAAAGAAACAAGATTTTTAAAAAGTAGTCTAAGCCTTATCATCAGTCCATACCAAGAATCTAAATATTTTATCTGAAGATCACTTTGTAACCTGCACACACAGAGACATCTTTCACTTCGCTCTGTAAAACAAGCACAGTTGACCCCTGTTATCAATTAAAGAAACAAACAGCGGACCAAACAGATGCAAAGCGGAAATTTGATATTAAACATAACTAATGAGAACTGTTAGCAATGTATGGTTGCGAGAGTTGGACCATAAGGAAGGCTGAGCGCCGAAGAATAGATGCTTTTGAACTGTGGTGCTGGAGAAGACTCCTGAGAGTCCCTTGGACTGCTAGGAGATCAAATCAGTCAATCCTAAATGAAATCAACCCTGACTGTTCCCTGGAAGGACAGGTACTGAGGCTGAAACTCAAATATTTTGGCCACCAAATGCGAAGAGAGGACTCTCTGGAGAAGACTCTGATGCTGGGAAAGACTGAAGGCAAAAGGAGAAGGGGAAGGCAAAGGATGAGATGGTTAGACAGCATCACCGATGCAACGAACATGAAAATGAGCGAACTCAGGAAGATAGTGGAGGACAGGAAGGCCTGGAGGGATGTGGTTCATGGGATCACAAAGGGTCGGACACGACTGAACAACAACAACAACAATGAGAACTGCACAAATTGCTGCGTACCCCAGCAAAGTTCCTGTTAGTTCAGTTGTTTGTTTGTTCTTGTCAAAGTCTATCTCCAACCAGCAATTTGTCTCTTTTCTACCCATGCTTCCCTTTTGCTGTCAGTTTCTGTCAGCTTTCACTCACAGCTAGGACTTGCTAGTCTTTGAAAAATTGACAGAGATTTCTTGAGGCAGCCTCAAAGATCGCAGAAACCTTGGAACAGTGAGCATAGGTGGTTGTACGGGTGACTGGAGTAGAAAGGAAGCCCTGCCAGTCTGCGCTCTCAATATAAGATGCATTTTGAGCTGAGTTGCTAACAACAGGCAACCCCCTCCTGTGCATTTGGAAGAATGTAGGTGTGTTCTTTTATATGACCATCTTTGGCATGTGTTGAAAAGTGGTATATAAATAACAATAACAATAACAATAATATTAAATGAATCTTGGAATATTTTGCTGTTCGGTTTTTGGGTGCTGCTAGTTTCAACATTAAAAATTAGAGCTGCTTCACCTTTTTCTAGAATGACATTGTGGAAGATTTTAAAAAAGGAAAAAAGACAATTATCATAAATAGCATAGGGACATAGGAGCAATTTAAGAGATGGAAAATGCTTTAGCCAGACTATATTAAGTACTCTGATTTCTCACTTACCCTTCACCACAACTCTATCACCTGACAAGCAGCTAGCAAACAAAGGCCTTTAAAAAAAAGGATCAGACTCCGCACTCCCCACTGCTTCAAGTGTCCGGAGAACAGATACCACACTTCTCCTGGTCCTCCAAAAATCTTTTTTGCTAAAAAAAATGCTGGACAAAATAGCAAAAACGATTTAATTTGGAATACTTGCATTGACATTTCCTCCAGGAAAACTCTGAAATTAATCATTTAAGAATTTCCACCTTATGATTATTTGTTTTACGGAATAAATAGTTCATGCATATTGTAGTTTTATTATCTCAATATGTTTTAACAGAATTACAGCCAAATCCTATCTAGGCCATGTGCTGATGGAACTTGTGTTCCATCAGCGCAATGCCTGGGCTGCTGGTGTGGCAGCCGCAGTGATGGCTTGTGGGGCTGGAGTTGCCAACATGAGCAGCCCCAAGCGTGCATCAACTGAGTGCCCAGCCTCTACTGGAATAGGCAAGTCAGCAGAGGGGGCATTCCAGGGGAGGATCAGGGAGGATCAGGGCAGGGATTGGGGCCAGCCAAGGGCATGTTGAGGGTGGAATGCGGGAGGATTCCACCCTCAGAGCAGCAGCAGCAGCTCTGATGATATCCAATGTCCCCGGCTCAGTCTTGACACACACACACCCCGGACCCACTTGGATTTATACCAGCCAAAGAGCTGGCACATATCCGAGTAGGCCCATTGGGGACCATAGCGTGGCAGAGTAGGTAAGTACTCCAGTCAGCTCACAGAATGCAGCGGAGGCTGCGCCAGCACTGCTGCATGCTATGGGCCAGCCCAGGGTAAGAGTGGGCTGTTAGTATGATTAGAAGAAGAACACAAAAGACAACAATAAGGCAGGGAGAGCTAAGCATCTTTCAAATATATGTACATACACTAGAAAGAACATATCCTCTTTTTCTCTCAAGTGGTCACTTTTAAAAAAACATCAAACATTTTTACATTAAAGCCACTTCTTGCCTGTTTTACACAATAACAGCACAATCCTATGCATGACTGTTCAGAAATGTCCCATTGGGTTAAGTGAGGCTTATCCCAATGTGTGAAGGTTATGCAGTGAGGAAAATGTATATAGGATTGCAGACTATGTAGCCCAAAATGACCTTGTTTATCCAGCATTTTCCTTTTAATTTTGCTCAAGTGGACGGGTGACAAAGGTTCATCTTAGGCTGTTTTGGCGCCATGGCTGGCTTCTACCCCTACCCACTGGCGTCGTCTGATATGGGGCGGGGGGGCGGTGGGCCCCAGGGCGTAGGGCGCTAAGGCCTCCTGTGGGGGGAAGGGACCTCCTTAGGTTTCGTTTTCGAAACTTTTTTTTCCTTTTTTAAACCTGTTTTTTGCTGTTTTTCGGGGTTTTTAATGTTAAACGGGCCTCTGTGAGTGTAGTGTGTGCTTTCTCCCCACGTAGTTGTTATCTGTAAGCCGATCGGAAGCGCCCCGAAGTTCGGGTGCCCAGGGCGAGCTTCCTCCGGCAAGCGCCCAGAACTTCTTCCTTCTGCGCATGCGCAAGTCCTTGCAGTTCTGCGCCTGCGCTAACTGCACCGGGCACCATTCCTTTAGCGCAGGCGCAGAACTGCAAGGACTTGCGCATGCGCAGAAGGAAGACATTCTGGGCGCTTGCCGGAGGAAGCTCGCCCTGGGCGCCCGAACTTCGGGGCGCTTCCGATCGGCTTACAGATAACAACTACGTGGGGAGAAAGCACACACTACACTCACAGAGGCCTGTTTAACACTACCCCCCCCCGAAAAACAGCAAAAAACAGTAAAAAAAAACCGGGTTTTTTGGGGGGGGCGCCAGGGGTTTTATTGGGGGGGCGTTGGGGGCCCCCGCCCAAGCCGCACCAGGCGCGATGCCTCTGCCCCTACCAGATTCCACCCCTGCCCCCAGTTTTAAAGAGTTGGCAATTTTGTGACCATCAGATCCTACACTGCAACATCATTAGGCCCTGCCTCAGAAATCTAAGGATCTGGAGTATATCTGACCTGGCAACCCAATACAGAATATATTGAAATCTGTTTGTAAAGGCATTAAAAAGTACAAGTTTTTTAATAAGTCCCAGGTAGATTTTAGTCACTCGTAGTTTGCTGAAGATATCTGAAGTTTCCAGAAATGAGTGAAGTTGGGCTTGGAAAGTCTGTGATGATGAACATAGTAAGATTTTCCTATTATAAGATTGGTATGTTACTGAGTTACAACTTTTGAGCTTAAATGGCTGGAAATGAAAGCCAGCAGCTGTCAGAAAAAGAGTCCTCCCCACTCTTGCTAAAGTACAGTAAGCTATTGAAAGAGGAAGACTGGGATGATACTTTCAGAGCTAATCAATCACTTCACACAGCTATGAGGAAAGTTCAGTAGAAGGTTTTGAGCCTTTGGCCTTACCAAATATCTGATCCCAGGTGCAGAAAGGTTTGTGGGCAACTTGAGGCATATAACTGCATATGGTGGAAGTGTGATTATAATTCAGAGTTGGGTGAAAGTGTATTTATCTACTTTAAAAAATTATATCCAGCCTTTTCCTATGCCAAGGCAAATGCCCAAGGCCGCTTACAACAGAAGTTAAAATACGTAACTTAAAAATACATAAAAAAAGTTTAAACAATACATAACCGTACATAAACAATTTTTTAAAAAGTTGTTAAGAACATGTAGTAAGATAATAAATTGTCACACTGATCATCTTGCTTTTTTGATTATCAGCTCCAACCTGATATCCACAGACAGTTTTTAGCTGCTTTCTTTGTTGCTGCCAGAATCTCCATAGCTCAATTATGGAAAGATCCCCAGGCAATCCTCCAGGAAAAGTATGGAAAGTATTGATCATGCAGAAATTGATGTTGAAAATAAAGTTAGCTAAACACCCTAATATGATGAACCACTAGCGTGGCATCCATTAATGATACACATCCATTGGAGTGTAAGTGTGTTTGCACCTGTATTACTTGTTATAAATGATTGTATGTGTCATACTTTAATTTTGTTGAAATTACATCACGTGTGAGTCTTTCATACATTCATCCCTGGGGAACCACATGCTTACCAACGGACCAATTTTTGATATTTGAAGAAAGTTTGGCTCTTGAAAGGGGTAACTTGTTTTTTTTTTTACCTTGCTCCCTAGTCCCTCCCCATTTATTAACATAATTTTTCTATCTTAAAACAAATCAAATATAGGGTACACAGATATGTGCTTGCCGGGGGTGTGTGTGTGTGTCATTCAGAAGGTGTTTGCATGGTTACATGCACAATACTTAAAATATTTGCTTCCTCTGCTATTAAGTCCAGTCCTTGCAAGCAGTGGTGGCATGGCTGGCTGGGACCCTCACTGGGTCGCTAATTTAACAGCTTTCTTCCAGCCAGACTCCAATTGTTCCATTGTGGCAGTGGTAGCACTGAGGAGGGTGGAAGCGAGGCCCGCCAGAAGCATTCTGGGCAAGCTCTCCCCAATCAGGGCCTTCTGATAGTTGTTCTTCTGCTGGCAGCCATGCAGTAAGAGAAGTAGGGCCTGTTTAGGATTGGGGTGATGGTAGCAGAAGCAACAGGACTACTGCCTGCTAAATTCCACTGCCAACCCTCTTATTAACCCACTTCAACCCCCTATCCACCTGCGTGTCTGTTTGCTGACTCACCTTGCTGCAATCTGAGGCCCAGAGTCAATAATAAGGAAAGGAAACATATTATGGCCAGTAGCATAGCTGAGCCAGCCGGTACCCCGCATCGCCCTGGCCCCGCTTCCGGAACGGCTCCTACTTTTTGACAGCCATATTCAAATATGTGTCAGAGCAAAATCTGTACAATGGGTGTATGTTTTCCAAAATGGTTTTCACATCTGGTCCCATCGATTCCCGGCAAATAGAAGGGGCAGAAATGGAAGCAGTAACAGATTTTACTTTTCTGGGCTCCAAGATCACTGCAGACTGAGACAGCAGCCATGAAATTAAAAGACGCTTAATCCTTGGAAGGAAAGCTATGGCAAACTTAGATAGCATAATAAAAAGCAGAGATATCACCATGCCAACAAAAGTTCGCATAGTCAGGGCGATGGTGTTCCCAGTAGCAATGTATGGTTGCGAGAGTTGGACCATAAGGAAGGCTGAGCGCCGAAGAATAGATGCTTTTGAACTGTGGTGCTGGAGAAGACTCCTGAGAGTCCCTTGGACTGCTAGGAGATCAAATCAGTCAATCCTAAATGAAATCAACCCTGACTGTTCCCTGGAAGGACAGGTACTGAGGCTGAAACTCAAATATTTTGGCCACCTAATGCGAAGAGAGGACTCTCTGGAGAAGGCTCTGATGCTGGGAAAGACTGAAGGCAAAGGATGAGATGGTTAGACAGCATCACCGATGCAACAAACATGAAAATGAGCGAACTCAGGAAGATGGAGGACAGGAAGGCCTGGTGGGATATGGTTCATGGGATCACGAAGGGTCGGACACGACTTAACGACTGAACAACAACAACTATGAAGTATGTGTGTATGATTTTGACCTGCAGTTTATGGCTTGCCTCACTTTCTTGAATGACCTCCTCTGCATACGGTGGGAATTCTCTACCATGAATTCACTGTTTAGTCCTTGGTCTACTCTTAACCATTGTGTAACCTAGCTATAAAAGAGGAAAGTGTTTTCTAGAATGTGGTACTTGTGTGTGTTACAGTCAAACTATATGTTACATTTACGCTGGGGCTTACACCGGGGGAAAGGAATGAACATTCCTTTCTCCCAAGGTGTACCAGCTCTGCTGGCACGGGCCACATCCTGCTTAGGATGCAGCGGTCGGCTGCTTAGCGTGGCTGGTGCTACCCGGGATTGCGCTGTAAATAGCTGTACCTTAGATCAACAGAGTGTATTCATGGACTCCACCTTCACCTGCTGAGCCTTACCTCTCTATTAACATATGCCAACCTGGACCTGGGGGCCCCCATTTCAGGCCCCTCCATGAGATATTTACCCAAAAAAGAAAAGGGCCATGTTACGTGTTTGTTGTAATGTGTAGTTTGGCCCTTAGACAAGCTCTTTGCAGGAGAAAGTAATATGTTAACAGGCTTTCACATTTTACAAACTTCTTGCTGAAAGGAAAATGGAAGGGAAGCCAAGTTGGGTGATAGTCTCCAATGGTTTTTGTTTCCAGCACTAATATATCAGGATTTATTTGCTAATTGTTACAGCAGAAGCAAACAGGGAAAACCCTCTGGCTGTATTTTTAAAAACTATTTGCTCTAGAGAGCTCTAGGAGGAGTCCCATGTGACTAGTCTTGAGTAAATAATTTGTAGATTTCAGTCCATATTTTTTTTAAAAAAAACACAACACCATTAAGCCACTCTTAAAATATAGTTTTCATCAGACAATACATAGCGATTGCATCCATTCATTGAAGCCAGAGCTTTGTCTGAGTTAGGTCTCTTTGGGGCTCAGACCCACCACTGTAAAACTGAAAACTTTTCTCTCCAATGGCCTTCTCTTGAGGCCTTCTGGGGTTGCCAAAGAGCAGTGATGTAGACTTGAGTCTATTGACTCGGACTCAAGTCACGTCAATGACTTGGACTTGGATGTGACTCGGCGATTGTAAAAGACTCAAAAGACTCGACTCGAGACTTGGAGCCTTTTACGACAAGTCCAATTTTATTCAGGTTGAAACTCGTTTCCCCCATTAGATAGATAGGGACTCGCAACTTGCAACCAAAGACTCAGGACTTGGGGGCAAAGACTTGGGACCTGACTTGAGACTTTGACCCAGAGACTTAAGACTTGACTCGAGACTTGGAGTCAGAGACTTGATCCACATCCCTGCCAAAGAGTCAGTAGGTATGTGTGACCACTTTGTGAATTCACATCTGAACTTTGACTGAACTGTGAATTTGAACTGAGGACTTCCAGGCTCACAGTCCTAGCGAATATACCGTATTATATCCCCCCATGGTCTTCTAGCCCTCTTCACACATGCACAGGATCTGGTTACAGGCATGAGCTTACAGAACAGTGGTGCATCAGCAAGTCCCTCCCCCAGCACCAATGCACTCTGCTACCCCTGCTTTTCCTAGGGACAGTATTTGAAGAGACAAATGTTGTGCCCGGGGAGAGATTCACTGATTTACAATGCGTCGTTTTACAACCGGAGACAAATAGTCCATCATTTTTGAAAATACCTGCATTTGTGAATCTAAAGTTATCATTTCACACTCTTGTTGCGTTGCCACCTTGCTCTGTTTGCACCAGAGCTGCACATTCACTCCTCCCTGCTCCCATCCCCAGTCTCCAGCTTTTGAGAGCCAGGGACAAAAGATGATCAACCGACTGAGCTTACAGATACCTAGGAAACAGTTTCTATAGCAACAGAAACTATTTTGAAACATTCCAAGTTTTTCTCTTATTTCGTTCTGTAAACCCCTGTGCACGAGGAACCCGAAAATGTTATTTGCATGTGTCTGCATTACTTGCGAAACCTTATGTCAAATTTTTCATCCTTTTTACAGCAGTGCCAATTTCCTTCCTCCCCTTAAACATGAGTCAGAAAATTCAAATGGTGCCCCTCTCCTACCTGTCAATAAACAATTGACAACTTACTGCCCTTCCCTTCCCCACCAAAAATATACTACCTGAGGTTAGCTGATGGTTTCACCTTGCCTAACATTGGGACCAGGCTTTGTGTCACTCTTCTCTTGGATTTTTTAAAAGCTCAAACAGCCCCAAACTCTTGAGCAACTTTGGTGCTTTACATTGGAAGCAGCTGAATTCAAGGTTATCCTGGCCTTTCTGGGTGTCCCTTAACCGCAGCTGCAGTGCTTGTAGGAAAGATTTGACTGCCCTGGGTCCCTCCTGATACCTGACTCTTCCAAGTTAAGACAAGAATGGACATTTGCTTTATGTGTAATACTTGACTGTTGACGATATCATGTATAGTGAATCGCTGCATTGATCTGACAGCTTACCACTGCTATTTGACACATCAATAAAAACAAAATAATGCAGAAATTGGTATCTTATTATGCAGCATCCCTCTTCTTTTCTAAATCTTGCAGATGTTTGCGTCCCAGTGTTACATCTTAGCGGATGGAGTTAGCAACTGCTATAATTAAGCAATACAGTACCATTAAGTCACTTGAGAGGGAATTAAGAACTAAACTACCGCTCTGTGCCAAAGAAACCAAGACACCAAGTTGAGATCTTTATTCAGCACATGGAAAAAAAAGTTTTCTTTCAAGTTTATTTTGAAATTGCTATTCTTGTTCCTGTTAACCACAGATTGTGACTGGATCTGCATTACATGTTTTTCGGCGCAATCCTGCATAAGTTGAAGCTGGCGGAGCAAGTGCTCCGCCGGTATCAGGCATCACAAAAAGTGCTATAAGGCACTCGGGAGCAAGCAGCGCCGGTGTGGAGGCCAGCACCGTTCACTCCCCCAGCAGCCCAGACCTGTGCCGGATGACCCAGGTCATGCAGTTTAGGGGCAGGGATGAGCAGGCCAAGGCAGTGAGGAAGGGGGGCCATTGGCCGGCCTGGGCTGGGAGGGGGTGATAATATCGGCGCTGAGATCTGCTGAGATCCTATGCCCCTTCCCAGCCTGTGTCGGACTGTTCTTACACGGCCTCCCCGGATGCACGCCAGCTTCAGAGCCAACTTGCATCTGAGGAGTCCCATTGCAGTCCGCACAGCTTACACTGGAAGAAGGGGACGAACGTCCCCTTCCCTCGAGTAAAGCCCAGGTCATGCCGGTGCAGGCCGCAATGGGCCTAGGATATAGCGACCTGCCCTATAAGTCAGCCGTGTATAGTTAGGCTGGATTGGGCTGCCTGGCTGTGTGTATATTGGGGAGGGGAATGGGGGGTTCAGGGAACATCCCCTTTCTTGCCAAAGCTCACAGGGACAGGGGCAGGATCCATCACAGGGATGGCCAAAGTAGAGGAACTGGTGAGTGGAGAGGGGAGCCATATGGAAGGCAGCAACTTGTTCTCCAAGGCAGCTGTTTTCCTTGAGCCAAGAGGAAGCTTCCTTATGAATTTTCTAGGGGGAGTAGTGGCCTCTCCCCCCGACCCCATGAGCAAGACAAGGGGAAGAAAAAGAAAGTGTGGCTGGAAAGTTGTATGTAAAGGGGAGAGGGAGGGGGCCAAGGAGAAACTGACTCTGTGGCTCTCTCTCTAGTCTGGGAAAGGGGAAGGAACAGGATGTGAGCAACCTGTTTCCCTCTGAAACCCAGGTGGAGGACCAAGACTTGCTTGATGCCCCTTCCACGAAAGGAGGAATACGTTTTAATGGGAAAGTAAAATGTGACTATTTGACTCTCAGAATTTGGCTGTGCTCCTCCCCCAAATCTGCATGAAATCACAACAGCTTCACCCTTGCCTTTGCAAGAAGGACTGTGTAAGCGTAATGCTACTTGATTGTGCTTTCCTTCAAGACTTTCATCCAAAGATACTGTTAGGCCTTTCACAGAAAGCGATGTGGAACTAACATGATATGAATATACATTACTCCGCAGTCGAATGGAGCATTTTCTCCAAATCAAATGCTGCCATTCGTCAGTTCCTTCTGCAGGGCCCAACAGAGACTGAACGGTGATTTATTTATTTATTTTTATTAAAGAGATTTCTATGGCCACTGTGAGGGAGATTTGGGCACAGTCCACACTTATGAGGCAGTAGCAACTGGAGGTGGCAATGGCAGATCTTCACCTGCTGTCTTCTCTTTCTCCTTCTTCTCCCTCCTCCTCCAGGGCTGTTGATGTTACTAATGGATCGAATGGTTGCCTCCTACATACATACATACATACATACATAACGCTAAATGATGCCCCACAACAGAAATATGGCCAACCTGTCCTAAGATGTACAAAGCCAGAAAAAACTGCTCTGGTTACTAGTTCTTCTAACTAAGCTGATAAAAAGCAGGGCCCTCCTGCCCTCGATCTGCCTGCTGTGATTGGCTGAAGCTCTCAGGATCCCAGGCCGAAGTCCCTCCCAGATTTGCTCCCTTGAATCCTTTTAATTGGAAATGCCAAGGTCTGAACCTGGGGCCATTTGCATGCAAAACATGTGCCTTATCAATGAGCTGTGACCCCAGAGTGCCTGATACCAGAGTTTGCACCGGAGTCTAAAGGCTTCTCTGCTCAAGTCTGGGTTGTTCCCTAGTCTCTGCCCCGGCTAGACCTTGTCCAGGCAGCCTTGCAATATATTTTGGCAGGCATAATTCTGTCTTCCCCTTCATAGCAGAACTATTTCAATTGACTCATTCTGTTTGTCATACTGACTGTATCTTTGTAGCGTCTTGGGTCCATGAGTAGTACCCTACACTTAACTTCACTCCCACAGGCCTTTGTATATGCTCCCCTCTGATTTCCATCAACAGTTCAGCATTCCTTCTTGATGGCCATCCACCATGTTATCAGCTGCCTGCTTCTCCTCTGGTGTTTTTGTCGGTGGTATGATATGATTGTTTTTTAGCTGCCATTGACCCATTTGTCAATTGAGTGTTTGTGAAGCCACGTCTGTCCAGCAAACGTCTTGCAATATTTTGACTCGCTATATAAGATAACTTATACAAAAGTAATGCATTTCTGTTTCCTTCGGAGGTCAGTCAGCTTTGCTTTGATCCACAATGTTAACAAAACATCGATGTTCCATCTTTCCACTTATTCCTTACATTGATCTTTCTACATTTGAAGTGCTGCTATGGTGAACTGTGAACCATTTTGACATCTCTCTCTGATCTGGCAGATGGTTGTGACATAGCTTGTCAAGCCAAAGAAGGTTGAACTTGTACCAGGTTTTTGCACTGCAGTAGTCTACCTACAAGGAGTCTTGAGTGTGCCTTTTGTGAGAATGATGGCATCAACATTTGCCTTGTGCATAACTATTATGTACTGGATTCAGACTATCAAGAGTCAGCACCAGGTTGCTAGGGTCCACTTGGGGTTTGCCCCCTTAGGCCTGCCGCTACTGCCTAATAGTGCATAGACTGGTATTGAGGGTTCGGGCCCACACCGGCAGAACTTGGGCACACCTTGGGAGAAAGGGACATTCGTCCCTTTCCCACAGTGTAAGCCCCAGCGGCCACAATGGGCCTCCTTGAATGTGCGCCAGCTCTTTTGCTGGCGCACATCCGAGGGGCCGATGTGAGGTCGGTCAGGCCCAGGAAGGGCCGTTGAATATTGCCAAAGTGCGCCACCGATATCCCTGCCCCCATCTTTGGCCTGACCAGCCATCACCCCCTCCCCTGCCACCCCGGTCTGCCCTCCCCATGCTCTCCTGCTGCTCAGACCTACCTGCGTCGGCGCTGCTTACTACACGGGTGCTGCAAACGTGCCTTACGGCATGTTTGCGACACCCTGCACCGGCAGAGCACTCACTCCGCCAGTGCAGTCCTATGCTGATTGTACCATCAGTCTTATCTGAATTGAGCTTAACAACTCAATCCTATCCCCAGCCAGCCCAGACCATGCAGCGCCGCCGAGGGAGCACATGCTGCATGCTATGGGTAGCAACCAGATGATCCTGGAGAGGTAAGTAAAAATATTTTTTATTTACCTCCCCATAGGTTGCATGGCCTCCAACCCCAACCCCCCCTCCTACCACCTTACCTGCTCCAGCCTGCGGCCTCCCAGCTGCCATGCTGTTGCTAGTGGGCTGCAGAATGACAGCAAGTCCAGGGTGATGGCATATTGCACAATGCGCTCCGCTGACGGATCACAAGATCTGTCAGAGTACTGAGTCCATAAGATTGGGCCGCCAGTTACTTTACCTTCACCCAGGCCACCACTGAGTACAGGCAGACATACACTCAAAGCCAACAAAGGTCTGCCAAAAGTCGTGGGGAGAAATAAACATTGCTGATTTGAAAAGAGATGGATACATTCATGAGGTTTATTTTATTCTGTTTCTTGTTAATGGTCCCTTGTGATGAGGAATGATTTCGCCCAAATTCCTTCTGCAGTCCCCTCTCCCAGTTCAGAATCCAACTTATTGCAATATTTCAGGTCAGGGCACTCTCTGGTCAGGGCACAATTTTCTCTCTGGTCAGAGATCCATCCAAAGCTAAGCACTTTGAAGTCACATTTGTTGCCACGAGAAAATTAAGCAGATGTTCCCGTACTCCACAGAAGAAAATGCTTGCATCTACTTGGTTGACCCATAAGGACTATCCAACTGAATTATTCCTTGCCTGCAGCCATCTCTGACATGGAGCACTTGGTGTCTGCTTGTGGTATAATAACCTGGCTAATATAAGTCATTCTATCCAAGAGTGAAGGTGATGTGTCTGTGGCTTAATGTGTGGAGGATCTTGCTTCAGGGCAGCAACTTGGAGTGGTTGACCCACTTGTCTCTTCTAGCTCAATGATCCTATACATGGGGGCAAAAGGGCAACTGAGTAGATAGACAGATTAGCATATGTAGTTCATCAAATTGCTCCTGGGTAGTCCTGTGTTGGGAAATATAATATTACTACATGTAAACCAACTCCAATAAGAAATACAGCTTCCGTATATCAATCTTGCATCATAAAACTCCAAAAGCCAGTGCTCTTTTGTTTTAAAAGTGTTGTTTTTAATTTTATCTTTTTACATATACCCCAATAGAAATGCATTTCTTGATGGAGTGGTAGCTCATTACAGTTTAGGAAGCCAATTAATTCAAACTTTCTTTGAGATAGAGAGCTCTTTTTCTGGCTCCCTGAGAAGTTCCCCGTAGAACCAGGTCTTTTGCATACAATAAGTCTTCTGTTGCAGGGAGACTTTGCAGTGAAGCTCAAACAGAACTCCACACAAGCTCTCTTTGGGAGACAGTATAGAGAAAATGTAAACAGAATTATATTACTTATTACACAAAGACCAGCTGCATCCATAGATCTATGTGGGAAAGGCACATCCCGGAGGCCTGTAGATTGCTATGTCTTCCTGTAGTTCTCTAATCTCTGTTTATCCAAATTTTCCTTGACCTTGCTCACCTGCCTCTCTCAGCATCATCTTGTCCCCTGAATGAAAACAATAGTTCAAAGCAAATGACATATTGATCAGCACCGATACAATCACGACCGACACTTGCATCCAGTGTCCCCAATAAATAACAAATAATAATAATTTTGTTCAAAGAGCCCTTGTGTGGTCCTAAAAAATAAGAGATGCAAAGGAGAACAAACTCTCCTGAGAGTGAACGTCTTGGAACTCAATTGCTGGCATAATAAACTCAGCCAAATAGTTAAAATAGTTATACTGTTAAATACATGTTTAATATAATAGGGTGGGCTTTGCGTGTCGTATGCTGCCGATCTCTGCTAGTGGAATTGCTCTATCAGAATTTCCATGGGAGACGCTGTCAAATGAGCAGCACCATTTCAAGCTACTGGGTACCTCTTACTTGAAGATACTTGAAGGTATTTATTTTCTCCACATGAAACCCCCAGCTTCATGCCCATAGGTTGTAGCCAAAATGGAACCACCCCCTAAGAAGATGAAGATTTCTGGGTACTTACTGAATTCCAGTCTATGGGGCCACAGTGGCTTAGTGGTTAAGATGCTGAACTGCAGATCGGAAGGTCGGTAGAACAGCCATTTGAGACCCGAGTGACCCATGGCAGAGTGAGCTCCCGTCTCCTGTCCCAGCTCCTGCCAACCTAGCAGTTCAAAAGCAAGAAATTGCAATTAGATAAACTGTTGCAGCGGGAAAGTAACAGTGTTCTGTTAGTCATGCCGACCACATGACCACAGAAGCGTCTTCGGACAGCACTCCTGGGAAGTCTAAGGATTAAGGGCATAGAGTCTGGATTCCTGCCTAAAGAGGTATCACTGTCACTGAAACATGAAACTCCAGTTCTAAAACCTATGGGAAAAGAGAGAGCAAAAGGGAAAAATAAGTTTCAGTGTGAGTACAAGAAACCATTTGAACTATATAAGGCTGAGTTTGTGAATGTGGATGAGCAAGTGAGTCAGCTGGCACAACTGGAAGTAGAGAGAACAAACAATTAAAAACTGCTGGGAAGACTGGGAAGTGATAAAAAGAGAGGTAAGACTAACTGTTCAATGCTGAATACTCCCACTCAGCCCCTATAGCCTGATAGTTTGATCCAGAGCGTGTGTACTCGGAGGTAGGACCATTGAATCCAGTAGGACTTACTCCCAGAAAGATGTTCATCCTGCAACATTTTGCTGTGGGACCTCTCTGTATCAAATGTGGAACATAAGCATTGCTGGATCAAACCACTGTCCATCTAGTCCAGCATCCTATTGCACACAATGGTCAACCAGATGCCTCCAGGAAGCCCAAAAGTAGAACATGAAGGCAATAGCTAGGATTTTTTAACGGCATTTAGATATTTTTCTTACCAAAAGAAGCATCTGCCATTTTAGTAACAGTAAGTTCCAACTTTTCCACACCATGATTGACATAATCTAGGAGTACAGATGAAGAATCAACTAGAACTATATAACTAGTCATCCCTAACAAACTTAAAAAAAAAACAACAACCCAAAAGTACAATGTGGAACAGGGTTTCCTGCTGCGTGTAGACTGCACAAGTCCTGATTCTTCACATCTGCTGTGCAGATGGGCAGGTGATAGAGGCGGACCATGCATAGGTCCCATGTGAATTGCAGTTGTCTAAGGCAGTGGTTCTCAAACTCCTACAGGGGAGTAAGGGAACCTGTAAGTCATCACGGACTCTGCGGCGACATCAGTTTTTATCACTTACTGGGGGTCACATCAGCCCTCTGAGAATTGTGCGGGGCCCGTAGCCCCCTATAGGGCCCCCTTGAGCTTCAATCGCGTTTGGAAGCTACTTCCATGTTTGCCGATAACCGGAAGTAGCTTCCAAGCGTGATTGGAAGCTCTTCTGAGGCACGCTGGGGGGGGGAGTGCTGTCACCAACATCATTGCACATCTCCATGCCTCTTAAGTGGGTAGCGACTGCTTCCGGCTTTTTCATGGCTTTTCACCAATTTGAGAATCACTGCTCTAAAGTATACTGAATGAATGCTCTTGAAGCCTGAAAAAAACACCCAAGAAGAGGTGAACTTCATTCAGAATCATAGGAGGTAGTGGGGCGGGTGTGTGTGTGTCCCCGGGCAGCATGTGGGGGGGCAACAACTGTGCTGCGTCAGCAGCAAAAAAGACGTGAGTGGGCGGAAGGTGTGTACTGTTTGGCCCATCTGGAGCCTTGGAAGGCTTTGAGCAGCAGCGGTGGAGACGGCAGTGATGTCACCTCTGGCGGGGGGTGGCACTTTCATTTACAGCCCCCCTCCCACCTGTTTTAGGTACATCACTGACTTTATTACACAGTTTTGAACCAGTGCTCAAACACGTCTTTCGTGTTTCTTTGATGAATTAAAGCTGTGATCGGGCTGCACTTGGCTGGCTGACAGGTTGCTACAGAGATCCATCACCAAAAAGTATAAATGCACAATAGTTTATCCTTTAAAGAGAAGGGGGCAAGCACTGCCAGAATTTCCACTATCGAGTACTATTATTTTATTGCTATTCATTGTTTCAGCATGAAACCCTTTGGTCCTCACAAAGAATACATCCAGAAAGTTCTGGACAGCAAATGGTGGGTGATAATCTGTGGAGGAAAACACCATAATTCCTTCTATAAGGACTCTAAGAGCTGGCAAATTAAATTGTGGCAAATTGGGTCAATATGTGTCATTGGATAAGCTATATTTGGGGAATAAAGATATTTCTTCTTAAATTCTTAGTAAAGGCTTTCTAGCCATTTAGATAACTTTTGCCTATAATGATAACCTAGTATAGTAAATAACAGTCACTTGCAGTGGAATCCTAAGCATGTCTACTCAGAAGTAAGTAAGTCCCACTGAGTTCAGTGGGACTTACTCCTAGGTATGTGTGTATAGGATTACAAGCTCAATGTCCTCGTCCTACAACAAGCCAAGAGAAAAGCATACTTACAGTCCAATCCTATCTGGGTCTTGCACTGCTGGAACTCCAGCAACGCAAGGCTTTTGCAGTGGCCTGAAAGCTGGAACGCCATCATGCACCAGTGTCAGTAAGTTGGCAGCAGGGGTGGGGAGGGGGGCGTTTGGAAACATTCCAGGGCAGGTAGAGGGGAGGGCAGGTGTCAGAGAGCAGGCTGGAGGGGGTGAGTCTCAGAGGAGATGGCACATGCCAGATTTTATCCTTGATTTTCTAACCTGACCCAGCCCTTTCCTCTCCTCGGATATATGCCAGCAAAATAGTTGGTGTTGGTCCAAAAAAGCTGGTGTTGGTACTTCTGTTTGGCCTTCTGATCACCCCGCCCTCCCAACTATAACATGCAGTTCACACTTTGTTGGTGCAGCTGTGTGCTATAGTGTTATAGTATGGCAGGTGGTAGGATTGGGTGTTAATGTCAGCATACATTAATGTCAGTTAATGTCAATTTCTCATTCAATGAGTTTCCAGGTTTTCATTATTGATCTTCTACAATTCAAATAGTCTTTTATCTATGGATTACACACATTACATGTAACGTATGTTTTGGCCTCTTTGTTTATGTTGTTTTCTTCCTTAAAATAGCATGCAGGACACAGCAAAACTGCAGCAGTTGGGTAGTGGTGGTATAATCTTTGACCTGCCATGGTTTGGACTGGGATCGTGCTTCCTCTGTGCTATTTATGGAAGGAAAACATACTTCCATGAAAAACCATGGAAGTTTCTTTCCTTCCAAAAATAGTACACAGAGGGTGGGATGGGCATCAGTGCCGTAGCCAGCCGATCTGGCAGGGGGGGCGGCATCCTCGACGCCCCCAAACTAATTAGCATAAATTATGCTAATTAGTTTCCCCCGATTAGCGACGCTTTTTCCCCCGGTTTGCGAGCACAATTTTCGCCGATTTTGGGCGATTTTAAGCCTAGCAATGGGTTTTTTACTCAATATGTATGCTTTTACCTGCACTTTTTTGATATTGGGACGCTCCCACGACGATTTCTACCATTCTCCCGGGGGCGCAGCGTCTCCGTGCAGCCGTTTACTTGGTGCGGCACTCTGTACCGCCCCCAGAAGCAATCTTCGTAGTTTGCGCATGCGCAAACCCACAGCATCTCCAGGGACGCTCCAGGGAGTAGTTTGCGCATGCCCAGAACGTCCCTGGAGACTCCGTGGGTTTGCGCATGCGCAAACTACGGAGATTGCTTCTGGGGGCGGTACAGAGTGCCGCACCAAGTAAACGGCTGCACGGAGACGATACACACACACAAAAGTGCCGGTAAAGCATAAATATTTTAAAAAAACCCAGCGCAAGGCTTAAAATCGGCGAAAAAAAAAAGCGGGAAAAATTCAAATTTTTCCCGCTTTTTTCCGGAGCCTCCCGCCCCCCCGCACCACCTCCCGCCCTTGCGCCCTGGGGCCCACCGCCCCCCGGCCCCAGGTCAGCTGACGCCCCTGATGGGCATGGATGTTGGCCTAATGATAGCAGCGGCACTGTATTTATCTCATCTAGGACTCCTAGTCCCGTCTACTGTTCAGAGTGTGCAAGCCTGAGTCTCAAAACAAAATGGCAGCCGCCACAGTGCCACAACCCACCTGAAGTCAGTGCCACAACCCACCTGAAGTCAGACCGTAACCCACTAGGTTCCAATCTACGCATTGAACAACTCTGAGTCAACATCATAAGAATGGATCGTGCTGCTTCCAGGATGCATAAAATGATGAGGCAGCATCCCGTTCTTACTCTAAAGAAGTTATCAGGAAAGATTCTCTCTTTACTGGAACAGCCACTCTCTGTCAAAGCAGCACCATTGCAGCCTGTAGGTACATCTTGTTGTTGCTCTTCCTTTCCTGTCACTTGCATCACTAGCAAAGCGTCTCCAACACCCACCTTGCTTCTAGAAAGAAGCAGTGGCTGGAACTGTAGAACTCAACTTAAATATTATTTTCATACAAAAACTATGGGGGAAATTGGCAGAGCCCGAGGTTTTAACTGCTTCGTTCTGCTCTTCCAAGCATGAAGACGGTGCTTTAATAGGCATTTCTATGACACTCAGCACAGTAGTATCTGAGCACCTACTGATTTTCAGAGCAGTTCCGGCTTTGCTTTCGATTTCTAATCTGAGCTTTGGCACTATCTGCTCCCTCTCCTGTGTCTGATCAGACTAAAAATAACACTAAAAACACAACTCAGTTGGGAAAGAAAATAAATTATTTCAACTCTTTAAGCCAGTTATTCACCTGTATGTGCAGAAGCTGTGGCTGGATACCTACTGGAGTGCATCCAGCGTTGCCCACTCAGCCCTGACCCTGCGCACCCTCTCTACAACCCGGAAGAAGAGGAAAAACAAACATAATGTTCACATACTTTCCTTATTGAGATTGGATCCTAAAACTAAGGCAATTTTAAAAAATGTATCATTCTTCTGATTGATTTTGGAAATGTGACTCCATAGAAGCATGCATCGCTGGTGGGATTGTTATTCAAAAAAAAAAAAAACAAAGAAAACCCACACCACAGATGGGTTTACATAAAAAGAATCTCAGTGCATTTTTTCTGATTGTTTTCTGCAATATGAATTTGATCTTGCTTAAATATTATTTCTGTGTCTGCCCCTCTTTCTGTATCGTCTATTTTTAAAATTGTTTCAATCATTTATATTTATACAACATACAAACTATACAGCACATTATTAAAACATTATTAAACGCTATCCCCAAATGCCATGAAATGCCCCACAACTGCCAAAATGAACTTGGTTAAGTATAATCCCAAGACTGTGAGGGTATACCCAAATACGTAGTGCTGTTGTTGAACAGGACAGATGCATCTGCAGTTGGCTGTGACTCAGTGACAAGACACGTGCTTTCGATGCAGAAGATCTTGAGTTCAATCTTCAAATAAGCCTGCTGGGTCTTAAACCTTGGAGAGCGTCTACCCAACAGTGTAGTAGACAGTACTGAACTAGAGGGACCCAAGAGACGGATACAGTTTAAAGCAATTTGATATGTTCAAGCCATGTCGTCCCAAATTGCTGCCCCTTTCCCTGTGAGTCAACTTTATGGATTGTGCAATTGGCATGGACCATGCGGCATGGACCATGCAGCCTGCACAGAATTTATACTTTAAGCCTACAGATGTCATACTTGATTCTGCAAGTTCCCTTCTTTGCCTCCCAACCAGCCAGTGCAAAAACAATAAGCCAAGGCCACATGAGGCTACTGTCTGGGCTTTCTTGAAGAGGGGTCAAATATAAATTGATCTTTCTCTGGATGTTCATTTGCTGTTAAAACAAAGTGCTTTGTGATAGCAAAACACAGGGTGGCAGTAGTTTTGTTAGAGAAATTAGTCGTTCAGTGTAGCCACTTGTGTGGGCTCCCTCCCCCCCCACCCCTACTTTACAAAAAGCTACTGCTTTTGAAATTATTAAATACTTCGAGCGGACTACATGGCGTCAAATCCCGTACTTGTGAAGCATTGGTGTATAATAGCGGGCCATGAAGGTTACTACAAGAAATTAAAGCTACTGCTGTTTATTTGAGAATCTAAATCTAAACTCTTGGAGCCAGCATTTGCACTAATGCATTTCACATTAGTGGGCTGCATCAGGAAATCCTGACTTTTGGTGCCAAGGGGGTAATTAATATTAGAACATGTTTGCAAAATGATTGTGTTTATGTGGGAGTGAAGACTAAGTACGAACTTGCATGGATTAAAACCGGCGTCCCTGTTGCGGCGGTGGTGAAGAGGGAGATACAGAAATAAATGTAGTTTGTGGAAAACAGGATTTATGGTCTTTGTATTTTTGTTAAAGAAAAAGAACCATAGTGCTTTTATGAAATTTGGTGTCACCCTTCAGTGCTTTTTAGCAGCTAAAATGTTTAGGATCCCTACTTGAACGGGGATGGATATGGAGAGGCTCAGAAGCTGTACTTTTTTTCTTTGCTTGTGTCCTCGGAAATCCCAGAAAATCAACAGCTCTACATATTGTAGCTGGTTGTTCTTTATAGAGTATTCTCTTCCCTGCGTGCCTGCTATATACAGAGGAAAAGGAACACTCTAGTTGAAATCTACATCAGATTTGGAACAGGTTTTTCAGACAGCTTGCAACCTTACAAATGTTTTCTGTGAATTGCAAGCTAGTCTATGGTTGCAGTTTACAGGTGCATCAGGCAGCTTCTACATAGAGCAGCCCCTGAAAATACAGAATTGGCCATTTATGCTCAAGCATACCTCACATTGCCATCTTCCAAATGCCATTTCATGGAACTGATAAAATAAGCCAGTGTTTCCCAAACTTTTTCGACCTGCGACTCCCTTGACCGTTGGCAGTGGCTCATTATTGTTGATGCCTGCCAATCGGCATTGCACTGTTTTCCAAGAGGATTCCATGGCACTCCACGGCTCCCCTGCCTGGTTTCCGCAGCTCCCAACTACTGAAATAAACCATTACCTACAAACAACTCATGTCACAGAGACCCAATTTGCCTTGAATACATCACTGGACTTTTGTCTTCCTTCCATGGAAGTCTACTTCAGAGTTTTCAAGAAGTTTTCATTTACACATGCAATTCCTAAACCTGGTTGAAGAAGTTCAGTTATCCCCACTATCAAGCTGAAAAACAATCACACCAGTACTACAGTATAACACTATGTAGACTATAGTTTTTGCATGCATCTTCTTCATACTTCCAGTTGTTAAAGTAGTTGGTCCCCAGTCTACATAAGTATCTGAGGGGAGGATGAAAAGCATACATTAGTTGACTATCAATCAGGGATGTATCTAAGTAACTAGGTCACGAGTGCGAGTACGAGTCATTTTTGCAAGAGTGCGAGTCTGAGTGCGAGTCAGTGTCAAAATTTTTGGGCAAGTATGAGTCAAGTGCGAGTCATTTTTGCACGAGTGCGAGTCGAGTACGAGTAAGGCCAGAAACCACGAGTCACAAGTCACGAGTCGAGTCACTTTGGGGAAAATGGCTTTTCCCCTGAAAATGGGGTGGGTGGGTGTCTGTGTGTGGGGTGTGTGTGGGGACCTCTGAGACTTTTAAAGCACCCACTTGGCTCCCCCTATGCCCTTTCCCTCACCTCTCAGTCTTGTCACCACCCATCTGGTTTGGGAAAAACAAGCGTGTCTACATTCAAACCAGTTATTATTCCCTCCCTGCACCTTCCCCTTGCTGAGCCAAGCATCCCTTGGGCTCGGAGTTTTGGTCAATGAGGAGGAACTGCTGTGGCAGCTTCGCCTTCCCTCACTCCTCCCCACCCCTCGCGCTCGGAGTTGTGGCCAATGCCAAACATACAGCAACAAAGGGGGGGACTCAGAGCCAGGCTTGCTTTCCCACCCCCTTGAAAACCCTTCCTCCCTGCTGCCCTCCTCCTCCGAGGTCTCCACTGCGCCTGCCTGCCTGCCTGTGTTGATGCCGGCCATTAAAGGAAAATGACTTGGAAATGGCAAGTCGTTACCCCCACAAGTGCAAGTCAAGTACGAGTCCCGTGGGTCACGAGTGCGAGTGCAAGTCAGTGGGTCACGAGTACAAGTACGAGTACGAGTCAGGGAAAAAGTGGCTAAGTCACACTTGCGAGTAGAGTCATTTGACTCGAGTCCCCATCACTGCTATCAATTTGCTATACTTGAATGAAGGTCACTGGTACATAAGAACATAAGAAGAGCCTTGCTGGATCAGGTCAAAGGCCCATCTAGTCCAGCATCCTGTATCTCACAGTGGCCCCACCACATGCCTCCGAAAGCACACAGCTAACACGATAACCGGTTTCCTGTTGTCACTCCCTTGCACCTGGCACAGAGAAAACCTACTTCTAAAGCCAGGAGGTTGCTTATGGCTTGTAACCTGTGATGGTCTTTTCCTCCATGAATCTATCCAAACCCTTTTTAAAGGCATCTAGGCCAGGTTCCATCACCACATCCTGTGGCAAGGAGTTCCACAGATGAATTACACACTGGGTGAAGAAATATTTTCTTTTGTCCGTTCTAACTCTCCCTCCACTTAATTTTAGTGCATGTCCCTAAATGTCCCTAGTGCATGTCCCAATTTTAGTGCATGTCCCTACAGAGACATTCAGGTGATACAGTGATTAATTATAATGTCATGCATTCACATTTGAATTACAGTACTGTGATATCTCATGCCAGACAAGCAGTGTTTCATCTCCTCTGGAAAAATAAGAATTGAAATAGTGTAAGGAGCCTAAACTTGAGTTGTCTATATTACCCAGACAAACCACAGGAACATGTTCAACTTGCATCAAGTGGATTCTCAGTCTTTTTGGAATTAGGCTGAGAATTTGCATTGGAAAGCCCCGATTCAAGGAGAGGAGGCAAGTCCATTCTAATGGTGATGAAAATGAATGGACTGCATGGTTCCCACATTGTAACAGCAGTGTCAAAATCATCAAGAAATGTTTTCTGCTCTCAGACAAAATGTATTATTTATTTATTTTTTAAAAAACATATACTTGGCTTTCAGTGAAATGCTCTCAGGGCAAGTGATAATAGGGCAACTGATAATAGAGACACAATATTGTAAAATATAACAAATGACTGAAAGGAGCACTCAAACAACATGTCCTACAGCCCAAAGTACAGAACTGCGGGTGAATGTATCATTAACCAATGATGCTGCCTAGCTTACAGATGATTCAGAAATTGGCCAGGTACAAAAAAAATTGTTCCCAAATAGCATGGTAAAGCCAGTGTTGGAAAACTGCCCAAACCTCCTTAGTGTATACGGAAAGTAACCAAAATAACGGAGTATTTTGAAAGGGCGCAAACCCATTTTATTAATTGCTGGCATTAGAGATAAATGCTTTATCAATGCTGTCTATATTTTTGTATGTTTCATTAACCTAGGATGTACTACGCGCTGCGGCAAGGAGAGTCATGCCGGCCACATGACCACGGAGGCGTCTTCGGACAACGCTGGCTCTTCGGCTTTGAAATGGAGATGAGCACCACACCCTAGAGTCGGACATGACTGGACTTAATTGTCAGGGGATACCTTTACCTTTTATACATGTAGTTTCCTCTCCTACTTCACATGATAGAAAGCCAATGCATTAGGAGGCCTACATACCTTGAGAGAATCCAGGCCAACTCATTAGCTCTCCTAACTCATCTGTTAATGATGCCATAGGCCTCGAACTGTGGTCATGCATAAAATCCTTTTTTTAAAAAAAATTAACAGTCACTTGTCTAGTTACTGGATGTTAAACTTCTGCCCTTCTACCAAAGTACAACTTTCAAGCTAACTTTCTGATACCGTGATGTCATCTTGAGGTTTCATCCTGCAGAAATTTCAATCCAAAATGCATTATTATTATTATATAGCGAAATTAGGAGCACCCCCATCAATCATTTCAAAATTTATTTCCCTTAAGGAACAGGTCCTCAAACACAAACCCATTTTTACATTACATGCACCATGGGGGGGGGGGCTTCTCCTTCGGCAAAACTGTCAAGTCAGATGGGACGTAATTTATTTATTTAAAGTAATTTATTTATTTAAATTTACCTGGGTCTTCAGCCAACAAAGCTCCCATAGCAGCTTACACAAACCTGATAAAAATGGAAGAAAAGGGGTTAGCATTAAGGAGCCACTCAGCCTGGCAGGTCATTCTAGGCTACCTTCTTCAAGGTCCTACTAGTAGGGGAGTTACAATCCGATCCTGCCTAACTATAGGCTGACGGAACGAGTGCTCCACCAGCCTAAATTGTCATAAAGGTGCCTTAAGGCATGTTTGACACCACGAGAGTAAGCGGTGCTGGAGTGAAGGCCGACACAGCTCACTTTGCCACCGTCCCGGATCCACACCGGCCAACGCAGGTGACTGCTGCGCAGGGCGGTGGGAGGGCAGGCAGTGGTGGTGAGGTAGGGGGCCATTGGCCGGCCAGGCCTGGGAGGGGGCGGGGATATTGGCACTGGGCTGCACTGATATCTAATGCTACTTCCCAGGCCGGGCGAGCTTCACACTGCCTTCCCAGACGCGTGCCATCTAAAGAGCTGGCGCACATCCAAGGAGGCTCATTGGGGCATCCAGTGCTTACACCGGGGGAAGGGGACGCTTAGGATGCAGTGGCTGGCCATTTTGGCTCACTGCCACATCTTAGGCAGGATTGCGCCATTAGTTGTGCTGGTTGTAATGTCTGGTTCTGCAGTAGTAGCAGGAGTACTTGAGCCGAGAAGGGACATGTGGGTTGTATCCCAAGGGTACATATGAAAGCAAACTTCCTCACTCCTTCCTTTGCCAGATAGCCTTCTGCAACCAAAAAAAAACCCCTGCCCTGGCAAATCATCAGATCTTCCATTAGTAGTATTCTGTGGGATGCAGAGAGCTTCAGGGTCTCAGAAATGGCATTCATTCACAAAAGGTTAGGATACAACCCACAGGGCTAATATTTAGATAAATGCCAACCAGTTTAGAATACAGGATACACAGTACAGTACTGCATACCCTGTCCAAATCCTACCTACCATCCTTCTGGGATGCCATGCTGTCCTAAAACAGTAAGCTTAATCCGACTCCAGTTTACTGAATTACAGTATAGGGTGGACATGCTTATTCAAGTCACAGTAATAGCAGAAACAGCTATTACTGCAAGTCTCTAGGACGGGCATATACAAGTCAGAATACCAGAGAAACGCAAGATAGCACTCATTTAGACAGCAGTTCGAAAGGAATTGCAGGTACAGTCCCTGTACTTCTCCAACCGCCTGTGCATATACATATACATCAAATTATTTCACATAAGAACCACAATTATTACATCAAATTACCCAATGGTGTTTGTTAGGCAGAAAAGCATGAGCAGAAATGCATCAACCTTAAACAAAGATCTGAGAAGCCCTTACAAAGTATTAACAAAGTCCTCTTGCTCCCAATATTGTGTTCTGAGCTGTTGGAGCACCAAATCCAACATGACGTCCATCCTCATAAGGCTGAGGAAAGTAAGATTATAGGTTATAGAACTGTCTGGCGTGCTCTCATTCCGCACCATCAGAGGAACACTGTCCACACGATGGAACACCTGAGTAAGGCTCTAGTTTCTGGACTCAAGGATACAGCTGTGAATCCAGCCAGGCTAATGAGGTTAGTCTTCTCTAGCATTTGCTAGGGAACAGCTACCCTAGTATACAAAAAGGGTACTTGTACTCCTCGGAGAAGCGTTTTTATGAAGTTTCTAGGGTGCTTTCCAGTTTCATTTAATAAATCAGGACTACCATACACCCCAGAATTACTATAGGCTGTGGCCATGGCTTCCCAGTAGGTGCAGCCACCTCTTCCCAGTAGCAGAACTAGGCAATGAAGTCAGATTTCATTGTGGCCTCCATTCCCTACCATTTTTTGTCTATTTGTTGGTAGGGAAAAAAAGTACCTTTTTTGTTGTCTTAATGGTCATGTTTAGCAACAAGCTGCTAGCTGTATTTTCTAAGGAGGGAAACTTGCATAAGGAAAGCTGCAAACAACTTACTATGGACTCTACTAGTTTATGCCCAGTTTAATACACTGAAATGAGAGTGAGTGTGTGTGTGTGTGTGTGTGTGTGCGTGTGCGTGTGCGTGTGCGTGTGCGTGCGTGCGTGCATGCACACACACAAAGAACTACATTCTATGAAACCTCTTAGAAACCAGCAATTAATGTATTATTTTCTGGACTGTTAATTCTATTTACGCTTATTAATGCCACTGCTCAAGTGATGCTTAAAACCGTATTTTGTTTTCAGAAAAACAATGTTCTCTTCAATTTACTTTTGCAAAAACAATGTACAGGGTCAAGCGTAATAATTTCCCTTTAAACAGGATTACTATTAACTAACAGTGTCCAGGATATGTGGAAAATGTATTTCTTTAAATTTTTTATTCTGTAAGAGGGTTGAAGAACCTATTTTTTCCCTTAAGAATGTAAGGGTAAAAATTCCATCTCCTTGATTTTTCTCAAATTACTTGCTACTTCTGATTTCCTCTTGCCCAGAATGTCATAATTTAGAGACTCTTCTGCCACAATCCCTTGGGCTGGATTTTCATTTACTGAAGGATAGCCACTTGCATCATACAATATATCATACTTTGCCATTTTGTACTATTCTTTTCTCTCTTGGCATTTTACTTTGTTTAGGTTTCAGAATACATTAAAGGAAATGCCAATAATCAAAGGGAGCTATCTCCTAAGTTGTTGTTTTAACACAATACCAGAGGAATAAGGTAATGTTTGTCACCACCAATTAAAACTTTTACAAAATAGGACCGTTATAAAACAATTAAACCTTGAGAATGCATTATTGCCTAGGAGAGAAACCCT
This sequence comes from Plestiodon gilberti rubricaudatus, assembly GCA_026170595.1. NCBI lineage: Eukaryota > Metazoa > Chordata > Lepidosauria > Squamata > Scincidae > Plestiodon > Plestiodon gilberti. The sequence goes on along the minus strand of JANXHW010000004.1, from coordinate 49,960,110 downwards.
GGAGGAAATTCTGCTTATTAAAACTGCAATTTTAGTTTCCATTAAAAATGAGAATAAGACAACAGAAGATGGGTTGGAAAGACAAATTATTTCTTAATGTCAGTTGAGCTTACTTTAAATGAGATAACATATCTATAGCAGGTTGGGTTCAGCAAATTTTTTGTCTCAACTCATTTATCTAATTCAGTCATCTTGATTACAGCCTCATGGTGGACCATCATTTTCAGAGAGAATTGTGTAACAAACAGCCTACACACAACAACATGCTGATTACTGAACAGTTAATTCTAATTAACTCGGCTATGGCAAGAGAATTTTGATAAAGTTCTCGAATACAAATATGATTTGGTTATCCTGGACCAACTACTATAAAATAAAAATCTACAGCAAAGTCTTCAAATGAAATACCAGGGTGATAAAGATCTAATTTAAAGAAGCGGATTAGGAAATTAAAATCACAAATAATTTATTCTTCTGTTAAGAGTTGGAGTACAATTTTAAATAGCAATGAAGCACAGTGGTGGAAAATTGGCACAGAACCTAGAAGCATTTCGTTCACATCTATGTTCCTTGTGTTTTTAAGTTCAAAACCTGATTTTAATCAGCAACCATTGTAAAAAAAAGAAATATGATCTCCATTTAAAATTATGGAGAAACATTTTCATGTCTTATTATTCAGATACAGCTTATTATAAACGTTTAAAATATAGGAACACATAACATACATATTTAACTCCTGGGCTGATTCTGTTATAGTTTTTTAAACGCTCACCAAAACTGTTTGAATGCATGTATTCCTATGCAACACAGTATTTTCAGTAGTGCACCTGAAACACAACGGCAGGAGACAGGCTCAAACAGTTTGTATTCTCTGTGGCTATGCTGTTCATCCAGGTGGTGGCTACCTCACATGCAACACTGTAAGCATTAATGCAATTCACAACAGAATTTGGCCGTTTTAAAAAACTTCAATAAAACTCGCTCTTGGTCTCATTAACCAGTACAAACATGAACATACACAACAAATGCTTCCTTTCTGAAAGATATTAACTCTTACTTGAGAAAGCTTAGACGGAGTTTTACAAAAGCTTCTATGCTATTGTTGTTACATACAAATTATCCTACTAAAAGTTAAATACATTTATGAAATAAAATACATGTCAACCTATCTATATTTGTTTTTAAATACTTTGTATATTCAAACCAGATTAAATGAACATTTTTTCAAATCCTCATTACTGTAATTGTAAAAAAGATTACAGCTTGATTTATGTGAAACCATTACAAGACACTTACAAATTTAACTCAAACATTTTTCTGTTGCCAAAAAAACCAGAAAATTGCCACTGCTAGAAACCATTTTAACAAAATAACTTCACACAAAATATTTCAAAATTAATTCTTTATAGTAGACTGTGTCATTGTCCATGATCATCTTGTCATTTAAATTGCTGATATTTAAATTCTGCATCCAGGATCTGTGCATCTGTGTCAAGGATGTATGCCGAGCAATTCTCCTTGTACAACACTGTTGAGACCAAACAATCAAGAATTCATCATGTTCCAATCTATATGGGTTTCTGACCTTGCCCAGTGCGTAGTGTACTGCCTTGCATATTCCATATGAAAAACATAATATACAAAATATTGCTGCTGTAAAAATTTCCCTCTTCCCCCTTACAAAAGAATCTGTGGAAAAATATTAAATTCCCTTAACCTTCATAAACATACAATGCTGTTCACACATTTCAGTCTGTAACAGTTTGTTTGATATACAGTTCGAAGCTCATTGTAAAATTGTTTGAGTGTATATTTTCGGTCCAATATTGCCATCTAGAGTACAGATGTGAAATTTTTTAGAAAGACAATCACTTTTGTTTACAACTAGCCCAGACAGGCAATATACTGTAAAACAGCCAATTATCAACAACATGGGGTGGCTTTTTGTTTTGCGCTTCCAAAACTAGATGGAATGGAAGATTCTCTTCAAAAGGAGAGGTCCACAGTGCTGAGGAGACAATACGGCTGCTCACAGGCTCTGGTTATTGTACTGAAATTACTTTGTTCATTGCTGGTAGTTTCCATACTGCCCCTAAAAAATAAATCGAGGCATTAATAAAACATACTTTTCATATTTTCCTAAAACAAAAACTATGCATAGGACAAAAAATCTAAATATCAAAAGCTAGTACACATTCTTGAACTTTCATTTCTTCTAAAGGTGACAAATGATAGTATATGTTCCTCTTAGAATTTCAACTGTAAACTCGGGTGCCTATAATTTGAAATTAAGTCTACAGTTCTTGCTAGAACTGGGAGTAGCAATGATTAAAATTTAGCACTACAAGCCAAAGCTCCATCTCCTCCAACAGAATCACCAGGTTAAATGTATGTGTTATACCGTACTGTCCCGAGTATGGGACGCTCCTGATTATAAGTCGCACCCTTAAAGTTTGGTGCTATTTTTTAAAGAATACATTCTAACTTTTTTTTAAACTTAAATATACACATTAGTAGAACAGTACAGCTTTAGTACAGTTAAAGGCATAGGCACCCTGTCCCTTATTGAATCTGGGTACTCTAGTATTAGGCCAGCAGGTGGTGCAGCGGGTTAAACCGCTGAACCATAAGCTGTCGATTGAAAGGTCGGCAGTTCAATTCCCACGACGGGGTGAGCGCTCGTTGCTTGGCCAGCTCCTGCCAACCTAGCAGTTCCAAAGCATGTCAATGTGAGTAGATAAATAGGAACCACTTGCGGGAAGGTAAACAGCACTCCGTGTTCCAGCTGCATGCTACGCGCTGCGGCAAGGAGAATCATGCCGGCCACATGACCACGGAGGTGTCTTCAGACAACGCTGGCTCTTCGGCTTTGAAATGGAGATGAGCACCACACCCTAGAGTTGGACACGACTGGACTTAATTGTCAGGGGATACCTTTACCTTTAACTCTAGTATTAGTAGCCTTCCCAGATCCAAAGGGGGACAGAGTGCCTACCTTTTAACCTTTGGAATTTGGGCAGGTGTAGCTTGTTGCACCCTTCCATGATGATGAGCTGCACCTGCCCAAATTTCAATGAACAGCACAAGCCTATGCATATCTACTCAGAAGTAAGTCCCATTGCATTCAATGGGGCTTACTCCCAGGAAAGTGTGCATAGGATTGCAGCCTAAAGGTAGGCACTCTGTCCCCCTTTGGATATGGTAAGCCTATGCAGGAGCTCTTGCTCTCAACTTTCAAACTGTACTCTCAACTTATATACTTGCAAGATCAATAAATATCTTAGTTTCCACAGAGTCCTGGGGTTGAAACTTAAGGGTTAATTTTTTCAAATGCTTCCAGAGGCTGCTGAGAGATAATGATCTCTCATGGTATTCAGCCATTTAGCAAGTGATTAAGAACTGCAAGGAAAGGCTTGAAAACACAGTGCTTTGCAGTTTAAAAAAAAGAGAAAAAAAAGTCCACTCGGAGAGGCTTGGTTTGAAAGCGCTTTGCATAAAACACTAGGCAGAAACGCTAGGCTTTGATTGTAGGGCGCACCCCCTACTTTAAGACTTGCCTTAGGGGATAAAAGTGAGTCTTATACTCGGGCAAACGGTAATTAGCAATAAGAGGAAAAAGCCATAGTAACTGCAAAGGTAAACACAGAATTGTCTTTTTATACAAACAAAACTTACAGCGCAATCCTGTCTAAACATGCGCCGGTGAAGCTCCACTGGTGCAGAGGCCAGCCTACCCGCCCCACATCCAGCCCATCCACCACTCCAAGCAGGTAAGTCCCCACTCAGTGGGGCCCACTGGTTGGCAGAGGGGCAGGGGGGATGGAGGACAGCGACATGCCAGGGGTGGGGATGGGACTGGCCAGCTAGGCCAGGGACGGGATCATCCATCCCGGGCCTGGCCAGCCTTACACCAGCACCTTGGATTTGCACCAGCCATTTTGCTGGTGCACATCTGGGGAGGCCCATTGGGCCTCTCCCTGGAGAAAAGGGACAAATGTCCCTTTCTTCCAAGGTAAGCTCCAGCTGCGGCGGCCCAATCCTGCCTAGGTTTTGCATGCCAGCTTTTGCACGCTGCGGCGGCCCTATATAGAATTGGGCTGTTAGAAGCCTAAAATTTACAGAATATACTTGAAGAGATAAAAATAAGAGATTTACTTTCTATAATACACTGTAACATATATAAATATATTGTTCACAAGCCAGACCTACTTAGAAGATAGCACAACTCTACTTAAATAGACTAAACTATACAGATAAGGTGCTATTCAGATACAGGTCTCATTGGAATATCAAGACATAAAAATACATATGGCTCACCGATCCTCTAGGAATTCATACACTAGAGACATGATGCTGAACATCTAGTTTAGATGCTCCTTTTTAGGTATTTCTGATAGAAATAACATGGGGCATATTTAGAGGAATGGGGATCAGAAATAGTCACGTCTTCCTGAATGCACCTACTGCTATTTAAATATATTCTGAAACATAAGCAGACTGTCTTTTACATTGGTCTATAAAATTGGAACACTTTCATATTGTGTGGCAGAAAATCTCTGAATACATACTAGTCAGAAGCACAGCAAAAGATTTTACATCTATTTTTAGCATGTATGAAGAATGCAGATCTGGAGGTAATACTACAAAGTATTTTTCCTCACTTCTTCATTCTAATATAAAATAATTGTGATAGATTTAGCCTTAGTTTGTTTACTATCCATTTGGAGGACTTCTGACAGTAAAGAACCCAAGGAAGAAATTATGCCTACATGAAAAGCATATACAAAGACAAATAATTGTTGAGTTCTGCGAAACCTGGGTTTTAGCATCCATGGATAAAATGGATACAAGGGTAGGTTGAGAGATTGTGTTACCTGAGATTTTAATCTTGTTCAAGTTTTCTTGTCTACCATCATGGACATATTTTTTATTTATTTGAGCTGATAATCAGAGAGCTACTGTAGGTGGCTCAAGAGCTGGAGCTTACCCAGTGAGATTTGACTTTGCTAGTCAAATGAGAAAGAGATGCCATGCCATGCCACGTCATACCAGTTTCAAAAGCTGTTGCCATTGACATGATGTTCAAGAAACTACGGTACATTCCAAAGTCTCCTCGAAAGCACAGAAATAGTTGCACCATTCTTTGCATCCTGGCCTTGATATTTAAAACAACTTGCCTTGAACCCTCCAAGAAAGGGTAGAATATTAAAAAGTAATTCCCAAAGGATAAGGCTGTTGCAAAAGTTTCCAGTAGAAAACTACTACTAGAACATTGACGGCGCAATCCTAAATAAAGGTCCGCATGCGGAGCGCGCGTTCCACAGGCGGAGGGTGCCTTAAACGTGCAGTAAAGCGCGTTTTAGGCACCCAGGGATTAAGGGCCGCTGGCAGGCAGGCCCGCAGCCATTACTCCGCCGCATTTTGACCCTGGAGTCGGCAGAGGAAGGTAAGGCATCCTTACCGGAGGAAGCCGGCGGAGGAAGATAAGGTCCGGGAGGGGACAGGGATGTCATCCGCAATATACCTGTCCCCATTCCCGGACTTGACGGCCGTTAAATGGCCGACTCGGATTTCCATCCGAGGAGGCCCATTTGGGCCTTCCAGCCCTACACCGGGGGAAAGGGACGTATGTCCCCTTCCCTTGAGGAGACCCCAGGCCGCACCAGAGCAGCCACAGGATCCTGTGGCTGGCCCTATGAGCCGGCCGTGGATCTTTGCACAGGATTGCACTGTTAGTTATTCCTTGTGCCTGCTTTTCTATCTAAACATTGTTATTCATGTCATATATTTGTATATGAGATTTAGGAAAACATTTTTTTTAAAAGCATGGGTACAAATTTCTTGAGTACACAGAGACCCATTTCCTCCTGGATACATATTATAGTATTAACACAACTACACCCTTGGACATTTTTTTCTCCAGTATAAAAATAATAAGTAAATACTGCTAATAGACAGTCTACACAATGCCCCATTTAGTTACCCCATATCCACATTAATATATTATCCACATTAAATAGCTACCCCTATATCCACATTATTAAATTTCTAACTTCCCTATGGCCAAAGAATAAAAGCTTTCTAAAAAGAGAAAAAATTCAATACTAACAAGAGCTATTAACCTTGCTAAGGAAAGCTCTTTTTTATAGGGGGCTGAGTGAACTAGGCTGGTTGAAAAGATTACTGCCACTTCCTGCTTATTATTCCTTTCGGGCAAAGGGTAACAATGAAAGATTGCTCCAGCTACTAATACTGTCACCGTGTTGTGGTGAGAACAGGTCACCTGTGTCGTGGTGAGAACAGGTGAAGAATGTGTGCATTTTCCCCTAAAAGCTACCTGTGTCTTTAAGGGAGGTCCACTTAGAACTCTGGGAAATAGGGCTTCAGGAGCATCTCTCACCTAATCTCAGGGATTCTAGTTGAAAACAGGATAGGAGGCAAGCATTTAAGGTAGTTACCAATTAAACAGTTAACTCCTCATTCAAATATAAAATGAATATACGTACTGCAAAGTGTGCATGTGTGTGTACGTACAACTTTTCTTTTTCTGTCTATAATGCTAGAAGTATCAGACAAAGGGAACATATACATATGCTCTGCTGTAGTGCTGCAGTACTTCCCTAGGGAAACTCAGCACAAAATACTATGGTTTTTTTTTTTTAACTTTGCAGTCCTACATAGACTGGGACAGATGGATAGCCTTGCCTTGTGAGCTAGCCACAGACAAAAAAATCTGGCCCTGCTCCATATGCCTTCTTTATATCAGAATAGCAATAGCTACGAACAGGGCCTTTACTGCTATAGCCCCTAAGATCTGCAATGGCTTGCCTACTGAAGAGGTGCTTTTATTTTCACAAATGCTGTAAAACTCATTTGGCTTATTTCTTTGGTGCATTTATTGGCCGTTCTAACTATTTAGACTATTTAGCTGTTTTAATTTAATTGTATTTTATTTTATGTAGGTTTTGGAAAAGCTGTCTAGAAATACTTAAAAAAATACATATAGCAGAACCAGCACTTCCTGGTTCTCCGTATTCTAGTCCTGAACAATTAGAAAGCAAAGGACAGAAAGCCACAAGAGTGGCTTCTATAGTGATGCATGCTGCAAACCTAGAAAAGGTATGACACACTATGGTGGCAGCAGGAGGGAGAGCTGAATAGCAAATGACACAGCTGTGTGTTTGGTACCAAACAGTAACACAAGCTAGCTCTGAAATTGGTTTTCAGTCATTGACTTTCAGAAAATTCACTACATAACAGAGTCAGCTATACATAATTATGAATGAGCAAATTGATTAAAACTGATATTGAGTTGACAGTAAAGCCTACAAAGATCGGAAAAGCATAAAAAGAAACACATATTTGGTGTTTGATTTTCATGCTTTTTAAAATTATAGATATGTATACACAGTATATAAAATTAAAAATTAATCATACGTTAAAAGTAAAAAAATACAATACTAAAATGCAAATTACTAGAATTTTACCTGATCATATGCATAAGGCCTTTGTTGTGGTGGCTGTGGGGGCCCAGGCTGTGCAGGCCTATAGCCTCCGTACTGTTGGCCTTGGCCTTGTGGATAATTGGAATACTGAGGTCCTGGAGCACTTTGCGAAGGACCTGAAACATTTTGGGAGACCGAAATTTAACAAGGAATCGGTCAAACATCAAAACGTACAAAACAAGCAACATTACCTCCTATACATATTTTTCTTTCCCTGAAGCAAGTAAGTGAAGGTTAAAATTATTCATTATGCAGTATAACAGCTGCAGAGTTAAAAGTACTCTCTGCTATCATGATTTGTAAAATACATATCATTTGTTAAAAAAAATTCAAATGTGATTGTGTGTGTAAATCAAAAAAGGCACACCTTTTAAAACAGAGCTCATATGCTTGATTTAACAAGGCTAAATCATAATTACCACATCCCTATGTTTAAAAACTAGGGTACTATATAGTAACATCCCCTGCTATTTTTGTTTTCTGGCAGGCAGTGAGTGAGTGTCCTGTATGAGCCTATCAAGGAGATGACTACCATCCTTTCCTTCTAGACACCTTCTGGTGATAAAATCTCTTCAACAATGGTGAAAAGAACTACGAGGATGAAGTACCAAATATTTCAGTGCCTCCTATAAACACTTCCCGGGTTCCAATTAAACGAACTTGGTGATGAAAACCTAAAAACCAGGAAGGGAATTCTCTCATAAAACCAAATTTAGTTATATGACATAAACTTAACTTGATCCAATACTGGGAAGCATAAAAGTTAGTCTGCATCTTACACGAGGGTTACATTTCATAGTAAGCACGTAAAGCTTTTTTAAAAAATTGCATACACTCAAAATTGCCTTGGAAATCCCTTGCATCCAAAAAAATAGTACTGTGTCTTTAAAAACTACGAGAGGCATGAGGGAACCAAGATCAACTGATGGAACAGCAGCTTTATTCTCCAAACTTTCAGAAAATCAGGGGCATGTATTTAGTAAGTGGAATGGTGGACAGAATCACCTGCACTATAAATTGTTGTTTGTGTTTTGTTTGCCAAGCACGAGTACTGTAGTTGAATTTGTGCAATGAAGATGCGGGTGAACTGTATTTGCCATATACAGACATTATGTATCCATAACAACTTGCTTTGTTCCCTGAGAGGTACTTAAACTACAGTTAGCCCCTGCTAATTGAGTGGAGGCACCTTTTCAGTAATGTTTCTCTTATAGTTTGCAGAGAGGGAGAGAGTAGCTGGCCCAGCATGGCTTTTCAATGGCTGTTTGCTGCTGTCTGTCTTGCATCTTTTTTTAAGGTTGTGAGTCTTCTGGGAGGGGGATCCATAGTTTAATTTTTCTATGTAACCTGCTGTGTGAACTTCATTGAAAGGTGGTGCATAAATGTTAGAGTTGGAAGGGATCTCACAGGTCATTTAGTCAAGCCCCCTGCTCAGTGCTGGCAACTGCTGCAGCATCCCTTATAGGTGGCTGGCTGTTTGAAAACTTCCAACAAGGGAGAGCCTCCTTCTGCACAAGGTTCCAGTGCTGGTTAGCAATTACAGTTAGGATGTTCTCTCTCATGTCTAGCCTAAATCTGTTTCCCTGTTGTATCAATCCATTGATTTTAGTCCTGTCCTCAGGAGCCAGAGGGTTGTCCTCCCTTTCTTCTGTGTGACAGCCCTTCAGATACTTGAAGATGGCTATCATATCTCCCCTTAGCCTTCTCTGCTCCACACTAATCATACCAAGCTTTTAACTGTTCCTCATAGAATGTGGTTCCCAGACCCCTCACCATTTTTGTTGCTCTCCTTTGAACCTGTTCCAGCTTATCTATGTTTGTCATAAGAACATAAGAGCCCTGCTGGATCAGGCCAAAAGGCCATCTAGTCCAGCTTCCTGTATCACACAGTGGCCCCACCAGATGCCTCAGGAGCACAAGATAACCTGTTTCCCGTTGTCACTCCCTTGCACCTGGCACAGAGAAAACCCACTTCTAAAATCACTGTCTTAAAATGTGGTGTCCAAAACTGGGTGCAGTATTCCAAGTGAGAAACAGTAACATAACATACAGTTTCAAAAGGAAATAAACCAGAAATCCCACTAATCATGCCTCAAGTTCTTGGGTTCACCTCTTTAGATTGCAACCAATAGGGTTTTCTTCTCCAGTCAATTCAGTTACTCCATGGTTCTACTTAAAAGTGATGTCATGTGCAAAGCAAGCAGGACCAAGTGGTTCAGTTTCACTTCATCTCTATAAAATCCTTTATATCCCCTTTGCTATTATCTTGGCAATCTGTATTCTCTATTTGACTTTAGTTCATTTTGAAACTACTTTAGTTTTAAATTAGAGTACCAGATAACAAATGCCAACCTAGATAGCATGCTATACCTAAGCCAGAGCTGGTTAAAAGATTGAAACTGAAAATACAGTCAAGTTGAGTTCCAGATACTTTTTTTAGTAGACATGTATCTAACATGACGCAAATTTGTTTGGTTTGAGGTCTATTTTTTCTTGTTATATTTGAGAGAAGATACATGGTATGATGGAACTCCTTGTCTCTAAAGTACTGCAGCTTTAGCCAACTTGTTTAATGCTGCTTATGTGGTCAGCATTATCTCTCCATGGGATAAAGGGAGAAGAAGAAATGGAGGATTTCTTGTGTCATATCAAAAACTGCTTTTGGATGTCTCCTCTATTTCAAAACTGGTTTGCCATGTTGGCATGCTTGCGTTTTGGAATCCATCTAGGCCTCCTTTGGATGCACAGAACATGCGAGGTTGTTTGGATCCTGGAAATGCTTACTATAATGCCTACACCTTGTAAATATAAATTGCTAACCCAAGCTCAGCCCAAGGTGGTATTTGCCTTTTTGCAGAAGAAATCTTGGAGCCCTTTTGTAGCATTTAGCATGGAACATGTTTGCTGCTTGTAGAATGGTGGGCTGGGAACACTGCAATGTTACAAATGGTGCTGTTGACCAGACTTTGCATTCGCATTGCTAATCGACTTATAGGGGAGGGAGCGATTTCAACAGAGGCTTCAGAGGATCTTTCAGCTTGTCTGCGAGTGAGAAACTCAGAATGTATTTGCTGCTTGCAAATTGCTTCCAAATTGGGATTGCTGCCCAATCACTAAGCAGCTATCATGCCTGACTCCCAAACCTATTGCTTTCAGCAAGGCTGGAGGAAACGGTTATTTATTTTTTATTTTTCACATTTTTATACCGCCCTTCCTCCAAGGAGCTCAGAGTGGTGTACATATTTCCTCCCCTCCTTTTTGTCCTCACAACAACCCTGTGAGGTAGGTGGGGCTGAGAGATAGTGACTGGCCCAAGGTCACCCAGGAAGCTTCGTGGTTACGTGAAGGTAGTGTGAACACGGAAGTGCAGTTGAATCCTGTGCAAGTGTACACAGAAGTCAGTGTGACCAGTGTGTGAGAGATCTGTTGAATGCCATTTTCAACAAAATGGGAACTGTTTGTGCTTTCTCTGGGCTTCCAGAATAAAGGCCAAGAAGAACTGTTCAAGGTCTTTGGTGCCATTTACATACCTTTTATACTTGCATAATGTTGTTAGGAAGGAATAATAATTTCCTAGAGTTAGGACTTGTTCCATAATGCTGTCACCCAGCCCATAGTGCTTAAGGTAAGATTCAGGTACATATAGAGTATAGTGAAGAGGGTCCACAAGAATCTCACCCCATTTTTCCCACAGGTTCAATGATTCAGTATCTGCTAATTAGGTGTCCACTAGGTTTTCCAGGAACCAAACCCTGGAAACGGATAACGAGAACTGACTGTAGCTCCAAATGCCTAGAGGACAACAACAGTATGAAGGCCTATTTGAAGTTGTAGCAAGAGATTACTATTTTTGCAATATTTTAAGATTTTTGATAGGAACCACTAGATGTGCAAAAATGAGGTTGGTAAAAACAGACTCATTTGGGTTACCCATGCGAATCATCTGTTACTTACCGTAACCTTGCTGCTGTCCAGGATAACCCTGCTGACCTGGGTATTGCTGCTGTTGGTATCCTTGCTGCTGAGGAGGTGCTTGATATGCATCTTGCTGTTGAGCATATTGCGCGTTTCCTGAAATATGAGGGTAAGCAACAATAATTAAAGAGACTTTGGCTGGTTCTATTTTTTTTCTTTAAGATGCACAGCCAACACCACAAAAACAAATGAAAATGCAGTCTTGATCTCAAAAACTGAACAAAACAAAGAAAACAAACCAAAACAGAAGAAATCCGGCCAAACAAGCTGCAGTTAAAGCCAGATTTTGCAAGGCTAAACTGCAGCATTTTCAGCATCTCTGCCAAACGAGCATTAAGTTTACTGGAACGTGATGTCATGACTTGATAAGGCCATGACTATGCTAAATGAAAAAAAAAGACAAAATTAAAGACAGCTACAGAGCACAGACCAGCTACACAAATCAGCAAGCTGTTTCCTAATGGCACTATCTTTGCATGTATACACACACAAAATATACAACGGAACCAATGGATTTATGTTTAAATAAAAAGATATGATTGTAAAAAATGCTAAGTGTTTTAGTCATTTTACTGCTGTTAGAAATGACAAATTAAGGTTAAGTTTTAGATGTTTGCAAGAAACTATTTTGAACGCTTCAAGTTCCCTGCAATTCTCAACAGCCAGCAACTAGTAGTCTACAAGAGCTTTGCATGGGCAGGAAATAAGTTATGTTGTGCAAGAATTTTTGTTCCTTTGTGGAAGGGGAGAGGAAAAGGAATGTATGTCCGCACGTGTGTGTGAAGGTATATAGATACCTCCTTCGTAGTAATGTTGGGAGGAATCCTCATAAGGCCTATCGTAGCCTTGTTCAGGATACGACGGTTGCTGATAACCGTAATCACTATGACCTACATCAATTCGACAAGAGACAGGAAGAAACGTTAATGGCCTCTGAGTGAAAACCCTAAAAAGATTTCATCTTACAGAAAAATCAGTGTCAGCTGGAAATACATAAAAAATAACCTTCAAACTGAATTAGAAGGATTTACCAATAGGATTTCCTTTCATATTGAATTAACATGTGACAGGGAAAAAAATCAGCTAATGAAGTAGCTTTAGCAACATCACAGTGAGGGATGGTCTTAAGCTTCAGATAATCTTTGTTAGGGGAGAAAAATACTTTGTCTTTTTTTTTAAATGAAAGCATTTAGGCCTTTCACATGTAAATAACCTGAATTTAATTAGAATGAACAAAACAAACCAATTATCATACTTCGTTGAACACCTGTTATACTGATTTCCAATTCAAAAGCATACGCTAAAGCAGTTTGAAATACAAGTAAAGCTCAATGAACTTCTGAATAACTTTCATACAGGTTTTTCTATGTATTGAAAAAAATTAATACTGATCTTTTCCCCCACAGACATAATTCATAAACATCTTTTTTTGTAAACAGAAAGGAAATGTTTCCTTACAAATTGTTCTTTACCATGTTTTTATTTATTTTGTATTCATTTAATATATTTCTACTCCGCCTTTTCCTCCACTTACATGGACACCCAAGGTGGCTTACATAAAAACAAGAATATACAATAATTACTTAAAAACAACCATAAACATCTAAAATACAATAAGGCAATGGCAGCAAGCTAAACACTAAGACTAAAATATAGCCAATAAGTGCTATGGACACTTGCAATTAGGATCCAGTTGATAAACATCCTACCTGATGCTTGCTTAATGTCTCGCACATTTCTCCTGCATCCCACTAGAAATCTAGTTCATTATTTCTTCTTGGGCACAGCCAGTAATAGTGCAATTTCTTTTTATTAAAAGAGGCAGTACATTTTATCAAAATGCCGAAGAGCTATATATACGTTTAACTCCTTCATAATGGGCTTGAATGAAAAAAAAAATCCCTCCCTAATAACCTCTCTCCTGATCATAGGAAACATTTTATTCAACTGCATGTGCAATATTAATTTTATTTACACAATTATCTCTATATCTGCTCACTTTTTTGCTTATTAAAGAAAGTAATTTTATAACTACTGACATGATTTGTAGATCATGTCTCACATGTTGATTGTTGGAGAACAGTATACATGGCAAATGCGACAGATCCTGGTGGAACCCCTAAATTCAACTAGCTCCAACTAAACTTTAGTTTAGTTTAGTAAGTGTTTTCACAAATTACCTGACGTTACAGAAATTACTACATGTTCTGTGTTGTTTTACACATAATGTCAAGTAGCCAAGTATAATACACTATGACTTCTTGAATGTCAACTTGCAGGTGTGTTTATTTAACATTTGTAGGATAGCTGACATGTGACTCTGTCTTACCGTATTCTTACATGTCACAAAATTGGCTCTAGGTTGATCCAGAACAAGGAGGTGCTTGAGGCTGTTTTTGTGACCGTGAATTAAATAAACCATGAACATAACGGTAACCAAAAATGAACAGGTAGTTCTTAAAATTCAGCAAAACCAACTTGAACACATTTTTCTTTCAAAAAAATACACAATTTTTTAATGTTAATTCGCAACAAGTTGCTCTGAAATAAGTACTGTATTGTAAAAAGATAATCTACCATGCATCCTGAACTTCACAAACTAACACAAAGTATCACATCAGTTCTTACAGCAGCCATGAATCCATCAATATCCATTTAGTTTTCATTTTACCATCTCAAAAAATAAAATTGAAGAATCACATTTTCAGAACAGCAGCACCATTCCATCTCCCTATATATTCATCATGTTATAAGGATATCTAACTTAAGAGTATATAAAGAAAAATGAACTTTGCAATTCTAAGAGCTTGATTTTGTAATTCCTTGCACTAAATTCCAAAAATTATACGTACTGCAGAATCGGAAGAAAAAAATTGAAAGGGTAGTGTTAGCTAGGATTCTGCAATATGCTCTTAAAGAGCACCAACCATAAATTGGCACATACAGTCAGACCCCAGTATCCATGAAGGTTCTGTTCCTGGAACCCCCGCGGATACTGAAATCCACGTTAACTGAAACCTCCTTTTTGCGGATATGGGGGTCACTTTAAAAATGAAAAAAGGTTAAAAATAGCGTTCCTTAGGTTTCCGCTGGCAAATTGCTTCGGTTGCAGAGCTATAGACAGTGAAATCGCGCTCTTACAGCCTCTTCCGGGTCACGCGAGTTCCCCCTCCCTTCCTCAGGCTCACCCCAATACATTCTGGGGAAACCTTAGGGAAGGGGGGGGGAAGTTGTACGACCAGGAAGAGACTGTAGGAGTGCGATTTCACTGTCTACAGCCCTGCAAACGGAGCAGTTTGCCAGCGAAAAGGTAAGGAACACTATTTTTAATAAGCTAAGACTTTTGTGGTCAGAACTGTTAAAATGTCTAGTATTCTGCTGGATAAAAAGACCACGGTCAATGACGTTGGATTGTCCTAACGTTTCGCCCTCCAATGTTGAAGGCATTGTATCCGCGATGAGACAAATCCGTGAATGCTGGATCCGCGGATAGTGGGGTCCGACTATACTCTTAAAATAGAGGAAAAAACTCTATTTTTGAAAGAATACGGATCGTTTTATTAAGGTTTCTTAGGATCACGTAGTTATTTTGAGCACCTCCCTGTTGGGAGGGGGAAAGCGAGAGTATTTTGCATAAATAAAATTTAAGTGAGATTTACCTGCCTTTTAAAAAGCAAAATAATCTTATAAAGCAGACATTTTATATGACTGCATCAAATCTTCTAGATACAGTGAGAATCTGTCATATTTGTAGTACCAGAATTATTAAAGTTACATTTTTTTTATTTCAACTGACCTATAAAATAAAATTGTTCTTTGGGTTTCAAATTACTGAATATACAAGCTTTAGTTAAATATAAGAAGTATTCTAAGTGAACAGCTACTAAAAAATGTTCATCCAATAGTATCACTAATCATGGGCAGGTATGTAAAATGGGTAAGTTAACATTATGAGAGATTACCATCAGGGTAATATTGCTGGTTCATGCCTTCTGGAGGACCTTGTCCACCATGACTGTATTGGTCCCCATAATAGTCTTCCTGGCCTGAGTACTGCTGTGGTGGGCCTGAAAAACCACAACCAGTCAATATGTAAATAACTTATTTTCTCCGTTAATTTCTCAGTTTAATATGAGAAACAGCCCTCATCTATAACTTCCCCCACCCATCTTACTGTATTTATTGTATTTTTGTATCTTATTGTATCTTATTGTATCTCAGAGAGCATATCTGATGCTTTGTGACTAGACATGTATTACATATAGCAACTTGACTTTTTAATACCAAAGGTGATCCAAATAGTTTCTAAACCATACAGACATTATACATTTTTACTTTAAGAGACATTATTTAGAGTTGAAGAGCATCTCACCTGTTTTGTGTTCAAGCAGTCAAAACCATATATATTATGTATTCCATTGTATATAACCTACAATGGACAGTACTCCATGTACGAAAGATTTTAATTGAGCCATAATTTTTTTATAACTTTTTCCACACAAAAAGGAAGAAAAGCTCAAAATGAAGTACAGTTCAACATCCAGATCCACACTGTGACTTTTTAGCTTCAAGAACTATTTTTGAAAAGATATACTGGGACAAACTTAGAAACAGCCATTTGCCACATTCCTTGCAGCAAATAAGCCTCCAAGTGCTGACGCTTTACAAAAGTTGGTTATTTTAGGCCTGAAATGACCAAAACAGATAACAAACAGGTGGGTAACTAAAAGATTTTGTGCACTAATAACTTCTGTGGACTTATCTGAACAGTTGATAAAGAAACACAAAGTATGCAATCTGATGTAGATAAGGCACTCAAACGTTTGTGTGTTCATTGAATGATAAAATGCATGACTTCTAATTTTACCTTGCTGTGGCGGTCTGTATGGAGGAATCTGCCTCTGTCCCATCATATGGTTTCCTTGGTTAACTTGACCCATCATTCCCATTGGTGGCTGCTGTCCCTGATAATGCTGCCCACCTCCCTGGGGCATGTTGTATTGTTGGGAAGGTGGCTGCTGATGCATCATTGGGCCTACGGTGAGAAAAACAACAACTTTATACACATCTATCTAGTTATAGCCCACAAAAACTGAAATCATCTCTTTTCCAGCTATCAAGCTTTAAAAAATAATGATTATGGGGCAGTAGATATGCAAATAAATAATCAGCATGCATTACAATGAGATTCACAAAAAGTAGTATTTAGATCCGATCATTGGGGACAAACTTAAGTTGTGCTGAATTACTGAACCTATCCCAGAGGAGTATCATTGGTTTCAGTTGGCCTAACACACACACACACACACACACACACACACACACACACACACACACACACACACACACACACAGCTTTTCAACAAAAAGTTCACAAAGCGGTTTACAGACAAAACCAAATGATTAAATGGCTCCCTGTCCCAAAAGGGCTCACAATCTAAAAAAGATGCAGAACACCACCAGCAAACAGCCACCAGAAAAGACACTGTGCTGGGGTGAAAGGGGGGCAGTTACTCTCCCCCTACTAAATAAAAGAGGAGCACCAATTGAAAAAGTGCCTCTTGCCCAGTTAGAAGGGCTTGAAGACTGAAGACTGTAAGAGCTTGAAGACTGAAACCTAAGATCTCTCAATAAATCTCAAAAATATTTCAAAGCAACTACAGGTGGGCCCCCATATCCACTGATTCGCTATCCACGGTTTCAGTTATCCACGGATCGTGGGGACCCCACCAGGCTTTTACTTTTTTCCCAGTAAGCTTCGTTTCTTCCTTAAAGAAACAGGAGAAGCAGCCTCTGGCTGCTTATTACAGGCAAGTAGAACGAGACTAAGTACTAGAGAGGCTCTGCAAGGTTAACAGAAACCTTGCAGAGCCTCTCTAGGACTTAGTCTTGTTCTACTTGCCTGCAATGGAGACTGCTTCTCTGTTTGTTTTAAGGAAGAAACAAAGCTTGCTGAAAGAAAAATAAGAGCTGGGGGGGGAGCATGCCTGCCTGCAGGGAAGGCAGGGTGGGGGGGCCCTCAGGAAACCATGGAGGGGGTGTTCGCTCTTATCCACGGTTTCCAGTATCCACGGAGGGGCCTGGAACATATCCCCAGCGGATAAAGGGGCCCACCTGTACTTTAAAACCATCCTGTTGGTGGCACTCGTGAGCCCACTTAAGTGGAT
This sequence comes from Plestiodon gilberti rubricaudatus, assembly GCA_026170595.1. Taxonomy (NCBI): domain Eukaryota; kingdom Metazoa; phylum Chordata; class Lepidosauria; order Squamata; family Scincidae; genus Plestiodon; species Plestiodon gilberti. The sequence goes on along the minus strand of JANXHW010000004.1, from coordinate 49,942,463 downwards.
AACTTATTGTATAGTGAACCCTGTTTTACTACAGCATCCATTGAACAGTGGACCCTCTGTATCTGCGACTTGCACCTCAGTGGATTTGACTCAGAGTGGATGCTTTCCAGATATGGGGGCCAAAGTAAAACTTTTTTTTTAAAGGTTAAAAAGTGCTTTTCTTACCTTTTTGCTGAAAACTGCTTCATTTCCTGGCTTGTAGGAAATGAAATCGCACTTCAGAAGTCTCTTCTGGTTTGCATGACTTCCCCCTCCCCTCTCCCAAGTTTGCCACAGAATGTATTGCAATGCATTCCCCCGCGGATACTGAGGGCCCACTGTAAAGTGATTTGATCATAAAGTGAGCACATTGTAAAGTGGGGGCCCACTGTGTAAGTAAAGCAAATGCGCATATTCCCCTAATTAATTTAATTTAAGTAAACTACTTTAAAAAGACTACCTTTTTGTGACATTCTGTATTTGATAGAAAAAACAGACTTTTTTCATTTACCTTGATTTGGTTGCATGCTCATGTTTGGTCTGGGACCATAGTTGCCCATAGGCTGTCCTTGGCTCATCGTCATCTGATTCTGTACAGGCATGCTTTGAGAAGATGGCACTGAATGATTATAGCCTCCCAGGGATCCATGACTACTTGAAGGCATGTTCATGGAACTGTTTGTCATGTTGAGCTGATTCGGCCCAGGTCCCTGCATAGGCATGTGGTTAGGTCCTTTGGAGAAAAATAAATTCTACATTTAAGTGTCCTAAAGACATACAGCAAAATGACTAATGTTGTTTCCAGAAAAAACAGGGTTTTTACCTTTTAAAAAACAAAAAGTTATAGGCTACAGTTTCCTGCCCACGTATGTATAATCACAGAACACTTTAAAATAAATACAACTTTACACCACTGTCAGCATTTTCTAAATCCAACTGTAACTTTGTACATGCAGATCATACCATTTGACTGATGACCAAACAAAAGGATCAAGATTTATACAGATTTAAAATATTTTTAACATTTGAAAGTTAGAAAATTGGTTTCAAATTATTCTTCTCGGAAGCTAAGCATGGAATCTTTGGTGAAGACAACCAATGGTGGGCCACTGCCAAGCTTTGTCCTCCAATGCACAGCTTCATGACACATTTGAGAACATTCCAGCTGCATGGAGAAGCAGTTGGGTTCAACAGGCCTGATTGCAATCCACACCAATTTAGACTGAACCCCAGAACCATCTACAATACACAAGGGTTTCTCTGCAAATATGTCATGAGAAAACATTACTCTGAATGTAGAATTTTCTTAAGTGACAGAGATAAAATACATGTCCAGTGCAGGCGTAACATTCTCCAGCTCCTAACTCTGGTGACAAGAACTGGTCACCAAAGCTACACCACTGCTCAAGTGAACTACAGAAAGGAAGTTTTCAAGAAAGGTGGAAGGATGACGAGGAAGTGCAAAAGCACATCATACTCCTGGTTAGAAGATTGGAAATATTAAAATGGCATTGAGCCATAGTAATAGGTCATGCTGTACAAATAATGCAGTTATAATCAGATTCCAACCTAAATCTACAACCAGAATCCATGAACTACAAGAAAGCATTTTGATCTCTGCAGTAGCTCTACTCTAAAAAAGTGATGTGTGCATACATAAGGAAACTACATATACCACTGAAACTGTCGTTTTCATAATGATTTGCCAGTAGATAGGGCATGTACTTTTGTTTTCAATGCTCCTCCTGTTCAAGAAGAAGCTTCTGTTTGCAGTGAGCTCCTGATGGCATAAGCAGTAGTCAGGATGCCACCCATAGTATATAGGACTAGTTAAATAACTTGCCTGCACTGCAATACTGCTGTATATGATTTTTGAATATTCTCTGCTAATTTTTGCAACATACGTTCCAATGCTAAATGCCTGTGCTAAAATTAAGTGATGTTTCTTATATTTGCATATTGACCTTTCTTCAGAGACCTTGAAGTGGCAAACATGGGGACTGTGCTCATTTTTATCCTCACAATCACCACGTGAGGTAGATGAGGCTGAAAGACTGAGTGATCCAAGGTCACTAAAGCTTCAAGCCTATAACCCTTTCCTGAGAGTAAACCCCACTGAACACAATGGGACTTTCTGTGCATGTCTACTCAGAAGTATTGTGGTGTAAGTGAGGTTCATGACTGAGCAAGGATTCAAACTCAGAGCTTGCCAGTTCATGTCTTTACCAGCTGTATCCCTCTTGTCTTCTGGGGAGGGAAGGTATCAGGTCTTACAAATGGGTGTGCTTTGACAGGAGGCAGATTGAATCAGGGCTTCTGCACCTTTAATAGTTGTATAGAAAAGAGAATTTCAGCAAGTGTGACTTTTCTCACCCTTATACATAGAGGTGTTTTTGTTGTTGAATACAAGAGGATTATAGCCCAACTCTTACTGAACACAATGGGCTTACTTCTGAGTAAACAAACACCGTTTTCAAACACCTCTACTTATACAATAATCTGCACAGGCAAAAATTCTGTCATTTACCAAACTATTAAAACCACAGAAGCCATGTCTTCCTTTGAATCTTGCCACCCTTAAAGGAGAGAAAGTAATCAAGATCAGAACAGAATTGCACATCTCTGGCAAACATTGGGATTAAAGGGGTCTCTAAAGGTCCTAAATCTAAACAGGCCATAGCTTTACACTAGAGATGTAATTTGACTTGTTAGTTTAGAAATCACTAAAAAAATCACTACCATTTTTTCTTCTTCTGTATCATCTATTATTGTCTAGGTCAGAGGTTCCCAAACCTGTGGTACATGTACCACTAGCAGTACATGGACGACGTGCTGGTGGTACGCTGGCACTGACGTGACCACACCACACCGGAGCCCTGAAAAGGACACACCACACCGGAGCCCTGAAAAGGACAGTAAGTGCTCCCGGGCAGCTGGCAGAGCTTGAGCATGTGGGTTTCCTGCCCTGTCCTTCCCACCCTCTTACCATATTTTCAGGGCTCCAGCACAGCCAAAAACCCAGAAGTGGCAATGACATCATCACCACTTACTTCTGGTGGGACAGTGGCAGCCCCGGAAGTGGTACGCCGCCTGAAAAGGTTGGGAACCTCTGGTCTAGGTTATTTATCTATGACTTGTTTGAGTAGTACAAGTTTGTAGGAATTTTTGATGACAGCTTTATATCTCTGTAGGGGAATTGTCAAATAGAGTTCACTTCAGAGTACAGTGGCACTAAACATGTGAAGCTTGGAACACAGGAAATTAGGAGAGAGTCCTTTAAGACAGAAGCTAACACCACAATGAAAGACAAGCATTAGTGCTTTAATGACAAAAATTCTGAGAAACTGCCTTGCAGCAAGGAAAGTTACTCTTAAATTTACTTTGTTTGGAAAGGACTTCTAAAAGAAGCACTATTTTGTTTCTGTTTTCAGATATTAGCATTTTACATCCTTTTGTTTTATAATAAAAACTGGGTTTTAGGTTTAGACGTGAAACAGTCGAGGGTTTTGCACAAGTCGTTTAATGTTCTGGTTGTCTTTCCTTCCTTGTACTTTACAGAAAATTAACAGAAATTGGATTTACGGTCTGACTTTTCTACTACTAGCTATCTCTCACTTATCACACTGACAAAGTTACGTTTTAGACTAATTTCTTTCAAGGAGGCTGTATTTCTTAAGCCATAGGCCAATACCTTCTTCAGGAAGCCTTCTAAACACAGCTGTACTGCATGGTTTCAGACAGACTAAATTTAGCTGGTTCTACTCAGAGGAATGCTGTGTGTCAGCTACATCTAAGCCCAAGGGCAGCTTGATAAACACAGAATACAGGTCACGTAGCTCTGTAGCTAACAAACTCTAAGAGAACTTGTACTCAGGGGCATTCAAAGCAGTTTTGTCATCAACAATCTTCTATCCCTTGAGCCCAAATGTTATTTCAGTTGCTGAGCAACCCGGTGCTAATGTCTTCTAGGAGAAAAAACTTACCAGGCATCTGGCCGTTCATCTGGTTCTGCATGTGTGGTGCAGGAGGACCCGCACCTACCATAGCATCTGAACCCATATTGTGAGAACGTGGAGGTGGAGGAGGGCCACTCTGACTCATCCCTCCTGGACCCATTGGCATATTCTGTGTGGGTGGCTGAAAGACAGTTTAATGAAACAGGAGCAGTCAGCCCAACATTGTATATACAAGTGGCACAGCTAACCAACCATATATTGTAAAGCATGGTACAGAAGAAAGCACTGAAGGCATTCTTTGTTCCTCCTGATACGTTTAACTTTCTTCAGTGTCTCCAATTCCGCAACATTTTACAGAACTGTCTTCCAACATGATCAGTAAGCAGTTTCCCCCCCCCCCCCCAGGACTGATATTTACTTTAGAACTTCAACTTTAATTCTTTTTATGTTATGAAATTAATTGCAAGGCTTTTAGTTTACTTTCCAATGTTTAATGCAAGACTGGATTATGCAAGACACATATTAAGCCAGTCACACCATCAATGCCTGCCACAAACATTTACATGACTTCAGACTGACAGTGTCAAGAACTATGCCCCTTTGCTATGGATTAGGTTACAAAAGATTTCAGATTTACTCTTTTAGTGTTAAAAGCCTAGTATGATAACTCAAGTTGACATTCACTACCGACTGGAAGCACATTGTTGCTGATCCCTTAAGGTCCAGCAGCAGCTGATTGGTAGTAGAGTTCTTGACAAATTAATGAAATTGTGAGAGAACTGGCTCATCTTGAAAATTTAGGAAGGGAAAGCAAAATAAAAAGATACAAAGGAAAACCTTCAAACCTAGTTTTTATTTTAGGAGACCAACGCAATCCTAACCAACTTTCCAGCACCGGTGCAGCCACAATGCAGCCTCGAGGCAAGGGAACAAATGTTCCCTCACCTTGAAGACTTCCCCCACAAGGCAAAATTCAGTGCGCCCCCTGTTGGCACAACTACATTGACGCTGGAAAGTTGGCTAGGATTGCGCTGTTAGAGTGTACAGAAGCTAATGTTGCCATCTTCACTATTGCATACAAACTTCAAAAGTCATACTATCCACCCTACTTCTCATAAACAGATGTCTTTCTCAGAGAAAGGTTCTTATAGTAAAACTATATTAACAAAACACTGTTTGTATTTATCAATGACAACATCTAAATAGATATGCTATGGGGGTTCTGGAAAGCAGTATGCCAAGTACAACCAAGATCACAAATTCTCTGGTTAAACTACTGTAATATTGCCAGTTTTAAAAAAAATACATGATGTACACCTGTTTACCATGACATCTAAATTAGCACCATCGTGCAATCAAAAATACATAACTACAGAAAGATTTAATTGCAAAACCTACCATAACATGTGTTAAACCTGTTTTCCCAAAACAATTGCAGAAAGCAATACATCATGTAAGAAGACAACTGAAGCTAGTGGCCCACAGGACACTTAATACCTCAGATTGACTAGTTTTCTGTCTCCAGGATCCATACTGCATATACTACACAAGTGGTAGGGTTTCATCAAAGTTGCCTCTTTTTCTTTGATTGAAAAATAAGTAAGTTCACTGGTTGCAAAAGTTTTTTTCAACCAAAATTGAAACAAATTTAAAAGCCTAATTCTAACAAAAAGTAAGTCACATTATCCAGCACTCACTTCAGCAGCAATCTTCACCCCACTGCCTTAGGCAGGAGGAGATGCCAGTTAATCAAGTTGTCTGGTTAACAAACTGCCAGTTGACAAAGTCACCTCCCTCCCTCATAGGACCTTCTCTGCACCCTCCCTTCCTTCAAGAGGGTCTCCAGGAATGAAGACGTTCCACTTCTTGCCACTTTGTAGGGAAGAAAGTAGAACATGCATTCATCTAGAGTCCTCCTGAACAAAGGAATGAGGGCAGAGGCAAAGGGAGCCGTGTTAAGTAAGGAAGGAACCCTGGGGGCGGTGAAAGCTTTGTTAACCAGCACATTCAAGTAACCAGCTTCCCCAATTCAGCATGCATTCCAGATAGCTCAGTTTTTACTGTACAGTTCTTTTGAGTATTAGACATGAAGTAGCTGTGTATCTGGTGCACAACAGCTAACAGACCAAAAGTTTCAAATTTACAAATCTCTAAAGTACAAGCTTATTAAATGCATCCCACAGATACTATATGAGACTAACGGCGCAAACCAACAGAACAATCAGGCGACGGAACGAGCATTCCACCGCTCAAAGCCGTTGTGAACGTGCTGTAAAGCACTTTGTGACGACTCGGGAGTAAGGGCGGCCGGTGCGGAGGCCGACAGTCCTCACTCTGGCGCCTGATCAACTCTGCTGGCAAATCCAGCTCCGGTGGGAGTGGTCCGGGCAGCGAGGGAGGGGGGCCATTTGCCCACCCGACCCGGGAGGACGGGGATGGAGGCCGCTATATACCCATCTCCCTCCCGGGCAGCGCGGCCTTTACACGGCCTCCTCTTACTTCCACCAGCTAAATATCTGGCGGAAATCTGAGGAGGCCCAATGGGCCTTCCCCGTTCGACACCAAGGGAAGGGGACGAATGTCGCCTTTCCCTTACACCTCTGGGCCGCTCTAGAGTGGCCACGAACAGGGATAGGATCCGGTGGGTGGCCCTGGGCTGCCCGCCGGATAGTTAGTTAGGATTGGGTTGTAAGAATTGAAACTTCTTTCTGATGGTGGGGTAGAAGTGAGCAATTACCAAACAGAGGCTGGGACCCACCAAGGATCAGGAAAGCTAGATGTGTAATTGAGATGTCAGCAGCAGGCAGGGGCAAGAAAGTATGCATTTCCTCTTATACTAAGTTACTGGAACTAAACAGGAGACAGTCATAAGATATTTCAGTGCTAGGACAAAGAATTGCCAACATGTAAATGGAAATTTCTAAGGTTTAGTCAATTTAACAAAAGTTAACTTTTTCAAATGGAGTAATCTTATCATATAAATTTTAAAAGCTGTTCTAGTCGTATGCTAACATTTGTATATGCTAGTAGTGCATAAATGAACAGAGAAGCAAGAAAAGGGGGTCCTGGACCCAATCTGCAGAAAACGAAGGCAACCAGAAATGCAAGCTATGACTTTCATGGCTATCAAACATGTTCTATTTAGAAAAAAACATTTTACATAATGTGTCAAGACAACAGTCTAATCAAAAGGAGACAACAGCAGAAGGCTGTATGTTTTCCCTGCAGGCATGGTGGAAGAAATAACTTTTCATTTATCTCCAATGTCTATTAAATGAAGGAAGGGTAGAAGGAAATATAGACAGTGTACAATCAGTGTTTGCCTTTAGTCTGGGGCTCTCTTTTAAAAAAAAAAAAAAAAAAACCTAACCCATACAATGATATCACTCCTCCCCCAATTTTCTAACGCCTTGACTACTAAAATCAAGACTCTTACTACCAGGAAACCCCCAGTTCCAATCTCATCTCAATACAAGTCACCAAGGCTGCAATCCTATGCAAGCTTACCTGGAAGCAGTGGTTCCCAACTGAACTCAACGTGACCACAATCCAAACTACACAGTTTTACCATGTGACTAAGCAGTTTTATTCTTGTGTAGCAGCGACAAATGTGGCAAATGACCCTTTAAGGCAGAGTTTCCCAAAGTGGGCGCCACAAATCCCCAGGGACATTGCGGGAAGTGCACCGGCTGGCAGTGTGTTGTGAAACCATGACACAACACACTGCGGAGGAGAAGCTCTGCTCTGTCATGTGCAGCATTTTGCTGGTTTTTTTAGAGCCATCCCCGCACACCGCTACCTTGTTTACGCTATTTTTATGGTCTTCGCAGGCTGTGGAACTCAGAAGTAAGTCCCAATGATGTTATTGTGCCACGTTTCATTGGCACTTACTTCCGGGTTCTGCGAGCAGCACCGCATCACACTGCAGGTTAAGTTTGGGAACCACTGCTTTAAGAGTTTAACTACCTAGTTCGGGGGTGTTATTTTTAACAGGAAATGGAGGCTATCTGAGCTGCAGCACCATGTAACTGTTACACAACAGTAAAAGTCCAAACTACACTGTTATGAGGTAAACAAAGTGTTATTTTCAGGTCTTTCTTCAGAATAAAAATGCAGCATGCATGCCCAAAACCTAATCTCACCTAAGCATCCCTAAAAGCAATACAGTAGGTAACAATACTGATCTACCTTACAGGGCTATTGTAAGGACTAAAGAGAATGTATATTAAATGTATAAAGTACTACATAAATGATATTATTCATTTGCATTTTTTGGCAATCAACTCCTTTTCATCTGACCAAAGCTGCAGCCTCTGTGCCAATGTGGGTAAGACAACTGGATAAATCTAGAGAGGAGGCTGAATGACAATAATTATCAGGCCCTGTGATTTGGCCAGCCACTTTGGTTTACACTTACAGCCTTGGAATGCTTCTAGATCAAAAACCTGAATGTTCAAGGTTATGGCGAAGCCAGAAGGGCTTTTTACCAATGCTGCGTGTGGCCTCTTCTATCAGGCCCGACTCCATCATTTATGCATTAATTATGCCTTTGCAACCTCAAGGCTAGACTACCATTAAACAATTCCATTTGGTAACTGTTTAGGAATCTCAGCAGGTACACGCCTGACAGAGGTGCTTTGTAGATGTATATTCTACAAACACTTCAGACAAGAGTTCATGCAGTGCTAGATTAGGTAGGTTCTACAGCAATTCTCATGATGCTACTTGCGCAAGAGGTCACACAACTTCTTGCATAAGCAAAAGGACATCTTCAGGTTTAGCTTCACTTTTCTTGCACAATGCCTAGTAGGAGAGTAAAATAACCAATCCTTGAAATCTGCATTTGGAAGGACACTTCTAGATACAATCTAATAGGCTTTATTAACACAATGCTTGTTGGTTTTTTTTTTTTACCTTGGTGTGATCTGTCATGGAACATGATGATAAAACCATTCCAAGAAAAGTTAATAAAACTGCAAGTAATCAGTCTTTTGAAACACTTTAATAACAGACATTAACAATGTGATATGGCAATATGGAAGTAGTTCTGATACGTTCCCCCTTTCCTCAAGAGGACGCTAAGGCAGCACAAAGAATTCATTACAGGTTTGTAGAAAGGAGTGCTTCCCAAAATTTGAACTGCAGGCCTCATTAATGAATCTGAGTTAATATTTTAAGGAGAGCCACATAAAAATATAAAAAATAATAAAAATATAAAAATAATAAAAACAAAGCATGTCATTACATTAATCTGTATTGTTAGCGTCCCATTTATATGGGCAGAAAGGTGGGATATAAATGCTTTAAATAAATAAACCTTATACGAGGGATGTGCATGGGCAAAGGTCTACAGTTGTGCGATACAAGATGTACCAAGTAATGTAAAATAGCCAATACCAAGACGGTTGAATAAATACTCTTGCCTTTAAATACATCTCCTCGCATCAGAGGAGGTACACACATATGTTTTCACAAGGTACTTACTGGAGGCAGTATAGATTGCATATTTTGATTGGAGTCTGCTATTGTAGCTAGGTAGACCAGGTTTGTATGCAATAATTGCTGATACCTAGTTAAAAAGAACAAAGTATTTTTAAAACTTAAGGACAGTTAAAAATTCCCATGTGATCATTGTTGCAAAACACACTCTAGCTACTGTGAAGGTAACCTTTTGTTTAGACTACTGTAACACATGTATGCAGTTGTTCCCTAGAAAACAGCTCAGAAATTTCAACTGGCGTAAAATGAAGAAGTTTACCTGCCGATAACGAGGGCCAAAGGGAGGACAGTACTGTGATTCTGGCCAATTAATTTTGGAGGCCAAATCAAGGCAAGAGCCCTTAATGGCATGGTTCCTTCACGGCATCCTTGAGAATGCCTTTTCTCATAGGTTCCTGTACTCTTTGATACTGAGTGAGGCCCAGGTGGTTGTTCGTCCTTTATTCAACCAAGAGTGTAGGAGACACGTGATAGGGCTTTTTTTCTGGCACCTATCCTTCCCTTCAAAGGAAATTCAGAAGGGACCCTCTTTAAAAGTATTCTGTCACCAGCTAAAGACTAACCTGTTTGCTCATATGTTTGCTAGGCTGCATTAGGTAACGCTGCTGGTGGGAGACAGTGTTGCTTTAGTTTGTCTATTCAAATTTTATCATTTTGCCAACCCATACTGGCACAGAAGAGATATACATGCAAGCTACGTGCCCAGGAGGAAATATTACTTGTGTCACATGACTAGCTAATGGTAATACTGCATAATACTGCATAGATTTCCCACGTACCTCCCATAAATTAGCTTGTGCAATCCATCTTGTGCACTTGGAAGACTTGTTCCACATGTACAACAGGTTCTTTAGAGCATGGTCAGATATTGCAAGATTGAACATGAATGACATTCAAATAATGAACTTACTGAGAGCATTCTGATGTTTTGCCTTTGTTTTGGTAGTCCATTATACACTGAATAAGATGGTTATTTTCGTCCAACATCTGAAATAATAAAATAAATTCTTAGAAAAATTCATTCTAATATAGAACGCTATTCTAATCCTTGCTGTTTTACTGAATGCTGTTCCAATAGTTTTTATTCATTTTACTTTAAGTGCTAGTAGTTTGATAGTTTCAGCAGGAATGTATAATAAAGCTCAAATTTAAAACGCATTTCTAGTCCTTCCCCTAATTTCTTCACAATTTCTCAAAGCTTCGTTTTTGAATATGCTATAAGTGCTAAACCTTTTATTTATTTTTGAAGGTTATCACAATACCTATTTAACCTGTTCAATTACAGTCCATCACAGTAACAGGATTTCTGATTCTAACGGGAGTTGTATTTTACCACAACTTGTTTTCTCAGTATAGACCACCAATCCCTCTTGAGGACTTTTTTCAGCCCCATTACAACTTCCTTCAACCACAGCATTTTGGAGTTTTCTCAATGTATAGGCAGAGGGGGGAGAAAGGTATGCAGTAACTTTTCCCAACTTCCAGCAACACCACAATCCTAAGCACACTTACTTACAAGTAATTCTGATGAAATGTCATCGTGTCCTTCAAAACAAACAGTTTAGGATTGGGAAATAAGAGTATTAAGATCAGAGTTAACACAAGCTAGATTTTCAAAATAAGAGCAGAGATCAACATTTATTTTGAATAAATGGGACAAACTGGAAGCAGAGACTATGTCAAACACTTTAATTAGCCACTCTTATGTAGATTACTGGTACTACATTTTGCTCTGACAGTCCCACAACCATTATGTACCTTAGGGTTATAGATTCTTAAGAAGATCATCAATAATAACAAAGCCATGGCTCTCTCCCCTCCCAATTCTTATGCAATCACTACAATAAAATATTTTCAAAACGCATCCAATTAACTTCTCCAATGTTCCCTTAGAACACTATCAGATATTGCACAGGACATAACATTGCTTACAACAGTATTACTGGAGTTGCTTTTTATGCTGCCATTTGCCAGAACACATACATGTATACTGCACTTTTAATACTCTAAACATGTCACATAAATCTTAATCCTGTAAGTCAGATCAGTATAACTATTTCCATATTGCAGGTATCCGGGGCAGGGGTGGCTTAAATTACAGAAGAATGGATTTCAGAAGACCATACTACTATGGAAAGCCAGGAAGAAGTTCAGCTTTGAAGGGCTGTCACCTCTAGAGCAACAGCTCAAAAATAGTCCTAACACAACACTATTGTGTTCAGCTAAACTAGTTTACAGTCTTGATGTCTGCAACATGCACCAATTTAAGTTCTTATTCAATACCATTTGCTTACAATCATGAAGCAAGCAATATCAGAAATTGTAACACTAACACAATTTCTACAGCCATCTTTCCAGTCACGCAAGTGTCTCTACAGTCCGGTTTTACCAGAACAAACCGAGTCATACAAAACATCATAACTCCTTAAATTTTAACATCTTTTTTCATCCCAGCCAAATGTTTAAGAAATGAAGGGACACATATTGCTCTCTGCCCTCCTACACCATCCTTTCAAATGAAACACAATTCTAGCCTTCAGTAACCTTTACCCCAGACTATTTAACCTACAATAAAAGCACCACAACAAAAACATATGCTCCAAGCCCCATCTGACATTCTCTTAATTCCAGAGCTCTCCAACCTCAAATACTGAAGTAGGATGGGAGAGAGTGACCTAACTTTGTCACTGAGCCTTACTTAGGATCCAGAGCCACTTGGGTAGCCAAAAAACCAGACTTACAACATAGTTCCATGTCTTCCTCCTTTGATGCAAACAAAATACAGGTGGGCCCCCATATCCACTGATTCAGTATCCACGGTTTCAGTTATCCACAGATCGTGGGGACCCCCCCAGGCTTTTACTTTTTCCCCAGTAAGCTTCGTTTCTTCCTTAAAGAAACAGGAGAAGCAGCCTCTGGCTGCTTATTACAGGCAAATAGAACGAGACTAAGTCCTAGAGAGGCTCTGCAAGGTTAACAGAAACCTTGCAGAGCTTCTCTAGGACTTAGTCTCATTCCACTTAACTGCAATGGAGGCTGCTTCTCTGTTTGTTTTAAGGAAGAAACAAAGCTTACTGAAAGAAAATAAGAGCTGGGGGGGGGCAAGCATGCCTGCCTGCAGGGGAGGCAGGGTGGGGGGCCCTCAGGAAACCATGGAGGGGGTGTTCACTCTTATCCACAGTTTCCAGTATCCACGGAGGGGCCTGGAACATATCCCCAGCGGATATGGGGGCCCACCTGTACTGCTTTTTGTGTGCCATGAAAAGCCATATGACTGACACCTTTACATGTCTGCACCATGTCTCCCTACCTTTTTGATCAGTGTCTCAAATAGCCCAGCCACTTTCGCTACCACACTCTCTCTGGCCTCCCATTCTCATTTTCTTTTTGGTTTCTTACAGTATCTAATTGGTCCTTCTGGAAGCCTAGTACTTTTTTCCTTGACATTTTCCTTTTGGGATGATGGCTGAGTGTGCCACTCGTTCTTTGAGCCCTTCGACTTTTAAGAAACTCTAATATTGTACTGTAGAATCGACAGGAATACGAACAAAAGAGAAACAAAGTGAGTTAGGTACTCTCCATGCCAAGTCAGCGAGACACGAGCTCAGCTGGATGACTCAAGACACCCACGATCGCCCTCCTCAGCCCCTCTAGATCTGCAATAAGCTCCATCTCATTTGTAGCCTCACAACAACGGCCTACCTCAAGAGCTGCAAGGGCTCATGAGACCAGCCGTGAAACACTTTATGGGGCCCAAGTGGGGGGGGGGGAGAGAAAGTGCGACATAAACCGTCATCATCAGTTTTTATCCTTGTTCGGCATCACATCAGGCTTCCAGGGCTGAGGGCCACTAGAATGACAGGGGCTGGCCAGTACTTCTCCCGCCTCCCCGGACTAGGCCCCGCCGCAGCCCACCTTCTGGATGGCAGCCGGCGTTATCTCGCCCTTCCCCCGCTGCCTAGGGGCCGCGAACGCCACCGACATCTTGAGGCCCGCCTGAGGGGGACGCTGAGCACACCGCGGCTCCCCTTCGGCGCGCCCCACTCCTCCTCCACTTCTTTCTTCCTTCCCTCCTCCCACCCCCTCTGAAGCGACGGCGGCAAAGAACTGGTAAGAAGAGTCGAGGTGGAGAAGGAAGCGGTTTACCCGTTGGACCGAACCGTTCCGCTTCTAAAAGGGGGGGAAGCTTACTACGGGCCACAGCAGCTTAGTGACACTCTCGCCGGGCCTACCCAGTTAGCATGATCGTTTTTATTCATGACTGGCAGCTCTGCTTATATGAAAGCGACTATAGCTTAATGGGACACTTGAGAACGGTAAGCGCCACTGAGTTTCCGCCCCTCTCTGTGATAATGGTACATTCCTACCCGACCTCCTTCGGGCGACAACAAATGTCGGCGCCTGAGAGGGTGGGGACAAGCGAGTGGGAGGATCTTTACGAGCTTTCTATGCCGCCGCCTCCCCTCCCCGGTTCATTCTAGTACAGTATTCTACTGCGCGAGTCTGTTTAGACAGCTGAAGTTCTCAATTCTGAGGGCAAAGGAATTTTAGCAGAAAATTTTATCCACCCCATTTAAATGGGATCTCACCGCGTGCTTCAGTGGGTTGGTTATTTCGTTTGCTATGAAAATCGCACTGAGAAATGTATTGGTTGAAAAATGCTATCTTCTAATCTAGATATACGGTACTAACTTAATCATCTAGAGAAGAACAGTGGTTCCTAAACTGTGCTCCTGCAAAACATCTCCAAGTGCTCCGCAAAGAGATTGGAAAGAAAATAAATAAAACAAATGTGACAAGATCTCAAAATTGTGAATTTGTGCAGCCATGAACTTTTTTATTCCAGAGAAGGAACTGAAATGAGTCAGGAGAAGGGGAGCCTTTAACAGCACTCAAGCAAGCCAGGGGACTGGAATGCACTACACACAGAGACCCAGGCTGGGAGGCAGAAAGGAAGGCCATGCCATAACTAATAGCATACTCACCTTTTGCATGATTGGCTAGAAACACCCAAGGCAGGAACAAAAGAGACTAGAGGTAGTTCGTCTTGACTTGAACCCACACTAGCCAGGCCAGCAAGCTGCTCTCTAACCACTCAGCTACAGCAGGAGGCAATCAATGAACACCTCATGAAACATTTAGCACCCCCCAGCTCTATGAACAGGCAAACCTAGCTGGAAGATTGTGACACATGGAACAAACATTGGGGGCAGCAAGAAGTCCAAAGCAACCGATGCTCAAGTCTGTTTTCTCTGGAGATAACAGCTTGTCACAGAAACAAATAAACACTCCAACACAAAGCAGGATTCTTTCACCATACAATTGTTTTTGTGCACAGATATTTACATAGTGACATAGCACATAGCCAGAATGCAGAGCTCTCCAACATAGCCTAACACCAGACTCTATTATTTCCCCCTATGTTCCCCTTTCTCTCTCTAAGGTGAGACTTTATGCCTGCTTTTATACACCAGGGATCTTTTCAGCACCAATCAGAGAGGAGGACTGCTTAGCACTTAGGTGCACACCCAAACTCAGCTGTAGATATTTGGTAATTAGAAACACCTAGTTACAGAACAGAACTAATGCATTTTACAGTGAACAATGACTCAGCATATTTATCCTATGCAACAAGACCTGAGGATTTCTAGTCCTTCAGACCTCAACACAGCATTCCCTGTAACAATCCCCACTGCTGTGCGGAGCACTTCTGTGGCTGAGTGACGGCAGGGCGGGGCCTCTGGACATTCGGTGATGATGTCACATATCATTACCAAACTTCCAGGTAGCTGAGTCCTGAGCACACCTTAGGGGGAACAGTGTTGGCTGGTATGTGACATCACTGGGCCCTGCCTCAGAAATCTTAGGTTTTGGATGCATCTGACTTGGAAACCCTATCCCAGACCATATAGGGCTCTTAGGATTAAGACCAGCACTTTAAATTGAGCTTAGAAATGAACTAGCAACCAGTGTAACGATCTGATACACAACTGGTGGCACACCTTCATGCCACTGGCCTCCCACCGGTATCTGAAATATATGTTCTATTTCTTTCAAAGGGATTTGGTCACGACTGGACTTAATTGTCAGGGGTCACCTTTATGAATCTCTAGGAGTGAGGCCTCTTGCAAGGTTGGCATCAGAAAGTTGGCCAGATTGGGCACTAGTCAAAGGCCCATACACATCAAAGGACCCACCCGGTTGGCCAACTTCTGAATCCTCAGTACTGGTGGCAACAGTGCTGCCCAATGAGTCATCAGGACTACCACAGGACAGCCTGGCACAGGCCTCTTGTTTCAAAAAGTTTACAAACCGAGTACAAAAAAAAATAGGTGACTAAAATACTATAGAAATCAATGGGGTGTAGAACTTGATCCTAATATGTTGACTTGGAATTAAATTCTATGGATTTCAAAGGGAATCACTTCGAAGTAAGTACGCTTACGGTTGTTGCAATTGTCATCTATGTGTGCTTCAAACTAATTGGTTTCAGTGCAATTTTATACTCTGGATTGTGCTTGCAGTTACTGGAATAACAGATACTGAGTTGTCATGTTTTGGCTCGTGAGCACAGCTTTAAGGAGTGATACGATTCTGATGACGCCATTTTACTGCATAGAAGGGATTACCGTATATCAAGAGGGAGAGATGCCTTGAGTTTACTGGTTTATTTCATCTTGCCTAGCTTTTTCATTTTTGACATTTATGATTTGCATTGAACATTGGATGGAATATTAAAAGGGGTAGCGCTTGAAATATGACCCTCTGTGTCCCAATATAAAAATGAACTACCAAGCAAGACTGCACATTTGGCAAGGTATTGGTGCCTTCCACAGAGATAATAATGAACCAAGAGACAGCCATCGCGATGCTAAATTCTGATTTTGCTCTGTGTCATGTTTGTTTGCAAAGATAAATATTTTAGAATAAAAAATACTTGTCATGTTCTGCAGTCAACACTAATGGGAGCAAGTGGCACAGTGCTAGTGACTAAATCTTTCAAAGCCCTGATTTTATTTTTTGAACGGGACTCTTCAACTCATAAGAAAGTATATTCAAATAAAAAAATATGGAAATGGCGTATCTAGCTTCCCCAAGACTGAAACAAAGCTGCTTTTTGGGTTTTGTTTTTAATGAAATAAAATTCCAATAACCATATTTTTATCACTCCCTCTCACAAGGAACTCAAGGCAGTATACACGGTCCTGTTTCCCCTCCTTTATTATAACAATAACCTCGAGAGATAGTTAGGCTTACAAATAGTGATTGACCTGAGGACACCTGGTGTTCAGGATTGGGACCTAGGATGTTTACATTCTGCAGTGATAAACTGCTTCTCACACAGCAATCTTTCTAACATCATGAGGAGAGCAGAGGCGTAGCTACGCCCTGCGGGGGGGGGCGTAAAAATGACACCCCCATGCCGACACTTCTGGAAGTGACGTCACTAGCCCTGCCCCGTGACATCACCGCCACCGAAAAACTCCGAAAAAAAGGTGAGTCAGGGGTGTGGACAGTCAGGGGGTGCTTCTTTTCTCACTGCCCCGCCCATAAGGCGTTTTTGTGCTGCTCTTTCCTTTTTCATGCTGCTTTGCAGTGCTTTTTCTTTGTTGTCACCATCGAATTGCTGCCGATGCGGTGGCTTGACCCCCCCAGGGTGTCAACTGGGGGCGGTGGATCCCCCCGCCGCTCCCTAGCAATGCCTCTGGTCCAGAGTGTGTGGTTGGTATTGAACTGTTTTGTCACGTACTGATATGCCATGAGATACTGATTCTTTTGCATAATAGAACCACTGGTGACTGATACTAACAGCCCAATCTTGCCTAGGGCTGCCAAAGAGTGCAAAAACACACTGCACCAGATCCTAGGGTTCTGGTGCAGGTTGGGTCAGCGTCAGCAAAGCTGGAGCACACCTTGGAGGAAAGGGATGTTTGGGCTTCCTTTAATGTGCACCAGCAAAATGGCCAGCACACATCCGAGAAGCCGTTGTAAGGTTGGCCAGACCCGGGACGGGGGATAGGATTCGGCGGAGTGCACCACTGATAATCCCTCCCCCTCGCCCTGGCATGGCGGGCCAATCATCCCCTCCCGGTACTCCCCGGTCCATCCTCCCCACGCCCCTGCCCTGACCAGCACAGGCCGTACCTGTGTCCGCCGGCACTGACTGCAGCCCCAGGTTGAGCGAGCAGTGCCGGCCTCTCCGCCAGTGCTACTTACTCACCAGGAGTCAAAAATTACAACACCTAGCACTGGCACGGATTTAGGATTGAGCCGTAAATCTTGTCCCGTTTAAAGTGCTTATTCCTGAATATATACAGCTGTCTTATGCCAAGTCATAGCATTGTTCCATCTAGCACAGCACTGTCTACACCTGGGGCCTTGCTAAGAAGTGTGTGGAGGTTCAGGGGGTGCATAAGGTGCTCCCAGAACTAAGAACATTTTTAGCCTTGATGCACAGTTTTTGACTACCTGAGGACATTTTTTAAACATGTTTGAATTTAACTCTGTTGATGGACCAACAAAAGCCAATAATACTTTTCCTTATTGGTCACAATATCTACTGTTTCCAGCCTTCTCATTGTTTTTTTCTTGTGAGATTTTTTTATGTCTTCAAGTTCTATGAGGCGAACAATTTTTTTTCTATGGCTGAAATTTAATGTTGTTTTTGAAGTTTTACTTTTTTGCCAAATAGGTTCAATGTAATTTCAGGAAAACAGCAAATAATAATAATTTACCACAAAGAAATGACTTGGAGCAGCCAAAACTGACCGAGCAAGGGGGAGTCACCCCTTCCTGAAGGCTGCAGGGAAGGGTGACACCCCCTTGGCTTGGCGACTCTGCCTCCGAGCCGAAGCTGAGTCGCATCTTTGAGAAGACACAACTCAGCTTCGACTCAGAGGCAGAGCCGCTGAGAACAGCCGAGCAAGGATGTCACCCCTTTGGTGAGGGGTATGTGTATACTGTGCAACCCCACTGTCCAGGGAGATAGGTTCCTTTCCACCCCGTGGATACCGGAAACTGCGGATAAGGGGGAACACTATCTCCATGCCCCCGTGCGCCCATTGCCTTCTTTTACCTTCTTAAAAGAACATGTTCTTCTTTAACAAAATTTGTCTTTCTTTAACAGAACGCTATAAGCATACAAGCTTATAGCAACAAGCAGGCAGGTATGCAGGCAGCCTGCACAATAGACATAAAACAGAACATTTACAGGAAGCTGGTCGTAGGACTCAAAACTTACAGATATCAAAAACCACGTCTGTTTTGTGACCATACGTTCAAAAACCCACATGGAAGTCTCTAAACTCAAGAGGTGAAAACATGGGAAAGAGGTACAGTACTTGGCTTATTCCATGGGGGAAAAAACGCAAGGATAAGGAAGCTCACATGGGTTTTGCATCCAAACATGCAGTTATTCTGTAATAAATGCTCATTTCCACGTGAACGTTTGCATATTTGGTCTGGTCTATAGCTTTAAAAGCCAGTCCAGAAGTGGAGCTAAAAGCCTAACAGTTTGTTAGTTCTGCTGCAGAGAGGCCTTGGTGTTTGGCTATGCCTGCTCTTCTCTGGACTCGAGTAGAGTCTGAGGCCAAAAAAAGAAGGAAACAGAATTTACTCAGGTTTGAAGTTGATTGTTTTGGTTAATTGCACAATAAATACTTATTGTTGAAAGCCGGGAATACAGTATCTCTTTCATGAGCAAACGGTATTAGTAGAAACAAAACAACACCATTTTGAGTGTGGCTATTGGATCATCAGAAAAAGTCTGTTGCCCTGCCCATGAAGTCAGGAATGACTGATGTGTTACAGGACAACTCTGAAGTATGGATGTGTCTGTTTAACCTAGAGATGCTCACTCTCTTTGGGCATATATAAACCGATTAAGACAAAACGTGGTTAGGGCAAAGCATCATGTATTGGTTAATTCCTAAGCAAATAACATAAATGTTTGCTTGTTTGCCTACTCACCTCCTCAAAAGGATGAAATACTTGCTAATCATGTGTATGTTGGTACAGCATGTGGGAAAATCTGGAATTTGTTTCAGCAAGAAGAAACCAGCCATTATAGGTGTGAATGATGATTGGTTAAGCGGGAACAAACAAACTACACCTGTATAGAACTGGTATCAATTATTCTAACTGGCAACTGTGTCTTTCAATTGAAAATTCATGAAGTGCACAAGGTGTCCCATAGCATCTGGTGGTATAGAGTTATGTGACTTCTGTTGTCTCTCTCTAGACTGACAATGCTGTGAGCTATAGTAATTGATGCTAATTTATAATATACTGTAAGAAGTCCCATATTGAGAACATTACGGGTATGAAAGGGTTCTAGGAAAGCATATGAAAACATAATTTTATGTATTATTTAGGGGGAAATTACCATCCTAATTTCCACACTGTGACAATCAGTTTTGTTAACATACAATTCTGAAGAATAGTTTTTACAATTAATATTTCAGGGAAAACATACTGCAGCTCTCATGATTGCTTCTGTGCATCTGCCACAGTGGGAAAGATATACTCCAGGCATAAAAAAATTAAATGGAAAAATATGGTGCTTACACACACTTTTTTATTTTTAGAAAAGCAATTTCTCTGTTTTAAGCATGTAAACTACTTTGTTAATACAATCTGTGAGCACCATCAGGTTCTGAATAAATTCCCTTGTTTGTCTTCTAGCATACAATAATTGGGTGTTTCTCTTATACACTTTGAAGTAAGTCTTGCACATAGACTTGTGTAATGTACAACCTGATCCTATGTATGTTTATTTGGAAACTCACAGGCAGCCCAATCCTACTGTGCCGATGCAGCAGCGCTGACATGGGCTATGCTGCATCCCGCAGGGGAATTTAGCAGGCAGAAAGTCTTCTTGGGGTAAGGAGACATTTATTCCCTTGCCCCAGGGAAAACCCCAGCCCCCGCTATGGGTAAACTTGGACCTGCACCAGCACCAGCGCTATCGCTGGTGTAAGTCGAAGTTGATCCGTGTCGGCAGATCAGGCTCAGGAAGGGGGATAGAATACGGTATGCACCGACGCCATGTTGTGGAGGCATGTATATACATAGTGCAATTCTATGCACACTTTCCTGGGAGTAAGCCGGGAGCCCCCACTGAACACAGTAGGACTAACTTCCGAATAAACATGCATAGGACTGTGCTGTTGAACCAACAAACAAGCTGTCAATAAGCTATGTCAGGGGGTGGCCACCATTAGGGCCTTTGCGTTCTTAAGAGTTGTGTAGATTAGGAGACAGAACCTTGGCAGCTGTAATTGCTGATGGTGCTGCTAAAGCAGCTGTACCTGCTGAAATGCCCTCACCTATACAACCATTAAGGGTCCAGGAGCATTCATATTGAAAGGTTGGCCATTCCTGGGCTATGTGGTAATTTCTATTGCCGTATAGGGTGCTCTGCCTCTAAAACTGCAGGCTGAATGCATGCTTTTTAAAATCAGAATTGGTAATTTAAGTTTTTTTCCATAATCTATAAGAATATTGATAGAAATGAGGAAGAAGTAAAGCTAAAATTATAATGGAAATGTAGAACACATTTCATCCATTTCACTGGAAGAAAACTATTGGGGAGAAAGGAGGCTTCCAAAAATTAAGTCAATCTCATTATTACAGTCTTGGGCCTCTGCAGAGTCTTCCATTTCCAATCAGATAAGCAGGAAGATAAAGAATATAATAGAAGTCTATAAATGGAAAACAAGTGGGAAGAAAAGGAAGAAGGTGGGGGGAGTCAATGTTACCCAAAAATGCCATCTGAAGCAGGCCACCTCACCCTGCCTAAACCTAATGATAAGATTTGTCCGTTTTAGAAGGTGTTGTAAAAACACATCTGAGGTGCCAAAAAAAGTGTGCAAACTTATCTGCCAGAAATATTTCCCATTTATCACAAGTACTCTTTCTCCTTTATTTAAAACATACATGTAATCTGCTTCTCCTCTCACATACGGTCTCTAAAGGGAGAACGAGAAAGCTCTTGGGCTCTTTCGATTGCCTTTTTCTAGCAGTGGGCCAAAGAGCACAACAGTGGTCTTGCTAGCAGGCCATTTTGACACCCAACTCAACCTAGGGTTGCCAACCTTTTTAAAAAATAAGTCTTCTGTGCCATTAATCAGCCTGGCTCCCCTGGAAGATTAGAAAAGTCGAGGAGCCTTCTATTTATTTTACAAAATTATAACCCAGACTTCCATCCCCACAAAAATCACCAGGGAGGCTTACAACATTGTTGAAACAATCAAATCAGCAAATAGAATAATCAAAAACAAACTCCAGTTTAAAATCCAATCACTCAAAAGCAAACCAGTGAAGATAAAAAGAAAAGACAAGAGACATAATTAACAAAAAGTCAAATAGAACAGGTATGTCTTCATTACATGCTTAAACACATTCAAACGTTGGGTCAGGTAGGTCTCCCAGGAAAAGGAATTTCACAACTTGGGTACTGCCACCAAGAAAGCCCTGCTCTGCATTCCTGCCAAATGTACTTCACCAGAATCAGGGCCATCAATGATGAATGCAGTGCTCAGGCAGATTCGTGTGCCGGTCTCTTCACAGGTTGTTAAGGCTTGACCTTAAACAGGTGATCTGAGGGATTATATTTCAGCTCTGGCCACCTTTCCTACACAGCTTGCACTGATCCCGTGCTAGCTGCAATCATACTGAGCATGGAAACAGATGAGATTGTGGATTACTGTGGGGGTGGAAGCATGCTAATTAGAGGGGTGGCACAAGGCTTATGTGCTGGGTGAATACCGGTCTGTCTTCAAAACTGCTGTATGTCTATTCCCCAGGAATAAACATTGAATGGATACAATACATGTTTGGTCTCTAGAGATTATATACTCATAATTTTTTTAGAAAGAAAAAGCAGTGAAATTAGATTTGTCAATTCAGTTTCAGACTGGTTTATATGGAAGATTTTTAAGAGAACTCTAATTTGTTACATGTTCCTTGTCCAACAGAAATGTAAAACCTCAACAAATATACTTTTTATACATACAAAACTCATTGTATTGATATGGTTTATTAATGTTCACAATACCCAGCACTTAATTCCAATTCCATTTTGGATAATTAAGTAGCAACTGTGTGACATATTCACAATAATTCAGAAGTGTCCCAATGCTGCAAATAAACAAAAAACCTTGTCTTATTTTTTTTCTTATTATGAAGAATGTAAATGCACAGCACAAGGAGAGAGAGAGAGAAAAATACCCATAATTATATTGTAATTGATTTTCCTGGGTAGCTTAGATCAAGGGACTCATATTGTTGGAAGGAGATTCACAGGTCTTGTGCACTGTAAGTAGAAAATTGTTTTCACTCTGAATTTCAATTCAGCAGGAGGAAGTGAGGTAAACAGAATGTTACCTGGACACAATAACTAAATAATTCTTTACATAGTAAGAAAATGAGGTTGAAGAAACATCTTATTGATATGCATTACTTTAAAGATTTCTGCATATTAAAATTGGTAGCTACCTTTGTGCAAATTGTTGTGGCTAGAAGCCAAATATGCTTAAGCATTGGGTCTACAGAACAATGGCCCCAAGGAAGGCATGGTGGTTATGCCATTTGTGAATGTCTGAGCCCCCTTAGAAACAGTGGAGTAAGGAAATCATTTAAATATTCTTCTGCAGCTCATAAAATTGTTAGTTAAGCTTTCCTGCTATTGCTTATTAGTGTTTCAGAAGCAAAAGATGATTAAAGGCTCATTACTATTGGAATGTGTCAAAGCTTACAGCATGCTATTCAACATTCACAGTGCAATCCAAGGCATGTCTACTCAGAAGTAAGTCCAATTGTGTTCAAGGGCAGGAGATCTGGCTCAGTTGGTAGAGCGGCCATCTCATATGCCTGAAGATCTCAAGGACGGCAGTTCGGGACGGCCGTCTGTCGGAGAGCTGCCGGCACGCCACTGATAAGCTGCAGAGCCTCTGTGAGGGAGAGAAGCTGCAGCTGCACTTGAGTGGGAGTCAAGGTTGCCTATCAGTTGAAGTAAGAACATAAGAAGAGCCCTGCTGGATCAGGCCAAAGGCCCATCTAGTCCAGCTTCCTGTATCACACAGTGGCCCCACCAGATGCCTCAGGGAGCACAAGACAACAAGTGTGATGAGACGGATGCAGCTGAGAAGTTGGACTGTGAAAGAAACAGAATGAAGGGTTCTATGAAAGACTAGAACATATTGTATTGTAAAAAAACCCTTAGGGTTTAAGAAAGCCTGCCTGTGTAAATCACCTTTGAATTAAAGTCAAAGGAGAATTCCAATGACCAAAGAAAAAGGTGGTATATAAATACTGGTTATTAATTATTATTATTATTATTAATACAAAATAATTATCCCACAGAAGTGTGCAGAGGATTGTAGCCTAAAAATGCCCGCTTACTACATTTAGCAAAATTCTGAAACTGGATGAAACTGCAGGTCTGTGAATATTCTTAATACCGGAAGAAGAATTGTAGGAAGATGAAACACTGGTGGTCAGTTCTTAGTCAACTACCAAAGGTACAAAAATTGCATGGATGATTCACCTATGCAAGCCAGACACTTTTTTGCGATATCCTCCACAAACATGGTGGCACTTTTGACTATTATGCATTTGAACTAGTGCTGGTTTTGCAGGCAGGGAAAACACCTGTTGAATAAAAACATTAAGTTCATTTTTGTAAGAATCTGGACATATATTCAATTTTACATTTTGAAGTCACTGTAATTCTCCCTGTAATGAAAACGAAAAGGATAAGCCTGCAAAAGTAGATCCATTGTCTTCAGCTGGACTATTATGCCATTAAAAGACTTGCACATTGTGTATTGACTCATGAGTCGCACTTATTTGGAAGTAAGTCTCAGGATCAGACCACCACCAGTTTTGTTTAAAGTAGTACCAGTGAAGTAAATAGTGTTGATGGATGTAAATTAGTTGTGGATTGTAGCCAAAGAACATTTCACTGTGAGAATGAGCAAATGTAATGTATGAACAAGGGAGCAATTCCCATGATTGTTGCAGCTGGGAAAAATACCAGGGTGGTGTTGTTGGAGGAGAATGGTAGCAATTATGGTACTTTTAGTCACACTTGTGACTGTGATTGCTTGGGTAGAGAAACACAATATCGGGTGAATCATTAACACTCCAAAAAGAGAACTGCAGACATTTAGATATGAAGAGCACACCACATTGAGATATGCAACAGAGTTCTGTGGTAGCTGCTCACTCTACCCACCACATTCAGTCAATCCTATGTGCATGTTTTGTTGTTGTTCAGTCGTTAAGTCGTGTCCAACCCTTCGTGATCCCATGAACCATATCCAGCCAGGCCTTCCTGTCCTCCACTATCTTCCTGAGTTCACTCATTTTCATGTTCGTTGCATCGGTGATGCTGTCTAACCATCTCATCCTTTGCCTTCCCCTTCTCCTTTTGCCTTCAGTCTTTCCCAGCATCAGAGTCTTCTCCAGAGAGTCCTCTCTTCGCATTAGGTGGCCAAAATATTTGAGCTTCAGCCTCAGTACCTGTCCTTCCAGGGAACAGTCAGGGTTGATTTCATTTAGGATTGACTGATTTGATCTCCTAGCAGTCCAAGGGACTCTCAGGAGTCTTCTCCAGCACCACAGTCTGAAAGCATCTATTCTTCGGCGCTCAGCCTTTCTTATGGTCCAACTCTCGCAACCATACATTGCTACTGGGAACACCATCGCCCTGACTATACAAACTTTTGTTGGCATGGTGATGATATCTCTGCTTTTTATTATGCTGTCTGAGTTTGCCATAGCTTTTCTTCCAAGGAGTCTTTTAATTTCATGGCTGCTGTCTCAGTCTGCAGTGATAAGACGCCCGCTATTTTCAACAGGGGTTAACTTACAAGAAAGAGCATTTAGGAATTCAAGTCCCCACAAGAGTTGTTACCTTTGTTTCTTGTAGTGGACCTCTGCCTCTTAACAGCTGCATGAGAGGCAGAAATTCAAAAGAGGATTAATTTTCAGTGAAAGAAAAACATTATATCTGTTGAATTTTTTCTGGTCGTGAAGATCTGATAAAGACGTAGAAGTTCTCCCAGAATCAAAGGCGGCAACACTATTTTGGAAGAATGCTTCGAATCCACGCTCCACCTGTAATAATATACATTCGTTTAAATAGAATATACAAAATAATTTCATTCATGTTGCCTTCAGCTTGGTTTTTTAAACCCTAAATTTATTATAGTGGTAGTTTTACTGCCTTCCTCGAAACAAAGACGCGCGAGCAACCCCCAGCATCCCATTCAGCAATTTTCCCTTTTGAGAACTCTTCAGCTGCGTGGGTCATTCTCCCTATGACGTTGTACCACACCCCCTGATGACGTAGTTCGGTGTAGCCAATGAGCCGGTAGAAAAGTCGAGGCTGCACTGGTTGATCGTCCCGCGCGCTTTGGCGCGTGCGCTAGGAGTCCGCGTGGCTATATAAACATGGCTAACGCGGGGTAAAGCCGGCGGTGTTGTTACTAAGGGGAAGTGGGCGGGTCCTCGGTGACGTAGGAGGCAGTAGAGCGCTGCCGGTGGTAGCAGCAGCATGTGCAGGTTTCTGTAAGGAGCTGTCTGCTAAGGGGGTGGCTGCGGCGGCCTGGGTGGCCCCACGTGCGCGCCTGTGAGGCAGATGAAGAGAGGAGCCGGCAGCGGATGCATGACCATGTGTTTTTTGCAAGCGTGTCAGTAGTTGCTGCCGGGTCCCGGAGAGGTCTGGCTGATGAGACAGCTGCTGTGCTGCGGACCCTTCCTGCTTTTGCCGCATTGTCAGCTGCGGAGGCTTCGTTCAGTTGCTGGGGCTCCTGGTCGGCTGCTATGCTGTGGAACGGCGCGGAGTCTGCTGAAAGCGCCAGTGCTCTACTCGTCGCCGTATTTCTCCTCCGCCTCCCTCCTCCATGAGTGTCCCGCTGCCGGTGGCGGTACCAGCAGCCCTGGGGAGAGTGATGCCTGCCGGGCCTCCTGACTCTGAGCACACTGCCATGACGGCGGGTACCCCTGTGAATGGGACCAGCGGGCAGCTCCAGGATGCCGCCTCTGTGCTGAGCCCTCAGGGCACTGTTCCTGCAGCCTCCTGCCCGGTGACCCCCACGGCGAACGCAGCCGTTTCCCTGAACGTCGTGCGCAGCAAAGTTCCTCTCAACCTGGTCCCTTCCGTCTCCCAGCAGCCCCGCGTGCTGTCTACTCCTGTGGGGGCTTTGGTGGCCAAAGTCGCTCCGGTGGCTCCTGTCCAGCAGCTCCCCAAGCCTTCCAGTGGGGGTGTCAGACTGGCAGCCCCTCACCCAGTAGCGTCCAAAGCCCTGCAAACAACTACCATACAGTTACCTGCTAACTTTCAGATTCCGCAAGGTGAGTAGCTCTTCTGGGTCGCTGGCCTTCTTGCCTTCAAAATAGTCTTTCGCCACTCTTCTGGTGGCTCCACCACAGTCAAACGTCTGGGAAGTTTGAGGGCACCAATCAGTGTTGAATTGGGGGTGTTTTTTTCAAGTAAACAGCCATGTGGAGAGAGAGGTACAAGTAGGATTTCCTCTCTGGAAGACTTTTTCTAAGATTCTTCTAGAAAAGTAGCATCGTCTTTTGCAAAAGCAGAGTAGGATAAAAATGGCTTTGTGAAGATCTATTCTATAGTATGGACTTGACTGTTCTATTTCAGATTAATGGCTTCAAAGCTATCAGTTTCTGTCCTGACAGGCACTGACTCAGTGCTACACATGATTTTCTTTAAATGAGTTCATTGAGCTGTTGCTAAATTACTCATCTAAAATTTCTTGTTCAGGATCCAAGTTGTGCTTTGGCCAAATACCATAAATTGACTGACTTCTTGACCTATTGAAATGGCCTGACTCTTTTTTTCCTTCAAAGATGCATTGAGAGGCTTCTAGTAGTCAAAATGTTTTGGACAGCCAACTCTGAATGCCTCTCACTACTGTACTTTGAAATGCATCTTAGCCCACCAACTGTCAAAGCAGCAATCGACTGTAGCTTGAAATAGGTATAGGATGTGCCCCCCCATCCAACACACTCCAAGTGAGAAAGTCTAAGTCAAATAGGATCACTTTCTTGTATTATAACTTGAAAGGTGCAAAGGGCATGTGCTCGGGTGTGAGAACATTAGAATAAACCAGTGTTTCCTGAACTTTTTTGACCTGCGGCTCCCTTGACCATTGGCGACCATTGGCCGCAGCTCCCCATTACATTATGCTGATGCCTGCCAATTGGTATTGCACTGTTTTCCGAGAGGATTCCGTAGCACTTCACGGCTCCCCTGGCTGGATTCCGCGGCTCCCCTGGGAGCCGCACCTCCCAGTTTGAGAACCACTGAAATAAACTAAAAGAAATAGTTACTAGGGGTAAGTGTCATACATGCGGAGGTTCTAGGTAGCAAATACTTAACACATCTAACAAGCTGTAGCGTCACTAGGACGCGCGTCACCCTGGGGCGGGGGACGCGCGTCACCCTAGTGACGCTCTGTCATCGCGGGGGGGGGGCGACCCGGCTCCCCCCCGCGTCGCGCCGCCCTCCCGGTCACCCTCCGGACGCTCCGAGGCCGGCCCGGGAGCCGGCCTCGGAGCGTCCAACCCGTCGGCGCTCCAGGGCCTTCTGAAAGAAGGCCCACGCAGCGCGTTCATCCGGGTATTTCCTGGATTTTCGTGCATGCGCAGACCGTTTTGAGGGCAAAAAGCCCTCAAAACGGTCTCTGCGCATGCGCGAAAATCCAGGAAATACCCGGATGAACGCACTGCTTGGGCCTTCTTTCAGAAGGCCCTGGAGCGCCGACGAGGTTGCGTGTCACGGAGGTGACGCGCGAGGGGGTGCGTGCGTCACCCCATGGCGCGCGTCACCCCCAGGCGGCCCGCCACGCTCCAGTGACGCCCCTGCTAACAAGAATGTATCTGCAAGGGCCTGTTCAGATATTACTTCACTGGCTTATGTGCGGTGAGATTGGGAGCAAATATCAGAATTGCACATTGCCTGTCTCCTTAGCATAGAAAGTAATGCTCTCTCTATAGTCGCCTGCTGATTGCCTGGTTTGGGTGACTCTATTTCCATACTGCTTACCCAGGGAAGAAACAGTGATGGTTTAGATGTCTGCCTTTATAAGTAATAAGTTCTTGATCTGGGGAGGAGACAGAAGTATCGATTTCAGCAGCTACAAGCAGGCCACTTCCTCCCTAGTTGTAGAAATACAAAAGTGCTATGCCTGCTCCATGAATATGTTATCTGCTATATAACAAGAGAGCTTACAAATAGTGAGCCATTGCTTGCCAAGCAACTGACTAATTGCAGGGTGAATATGGGGGCAGAACAAGTGAAAAGTTGAGAAATGCAGTGTACAACTAAATACTTTATTGCTTTCTTAAATGTCAGTTCAAAGTTTGTCTGCTGCTAGCTTACTGTGAATTTGGGTTGGCTTGATGTCTGCTTGCTGAGCCAAGATAACTTGCAGCATGTCTTTATGGAAAACTTTTGGAGATTAGCATTGGCACTGCCAGAATTGGTGTCTTCTGTTTTGAATTGTGTTGCTTTATAAAACAACAACAGATTCTGCTACAATCAAACATGATGGAGAAATGTCATTGGAATAGATCAGGGATTCTCAACCAGTGGTACTAGTATCACCAGTGGTACTTTGGCTGACTGCTGGTGGTACTCAGACCACCAGAACTCTGCTCAGATGCGGCGCTTTTGGCAGTGCATTTTCGTTCCTGAGAGGCTCCTGCCTTTGGCTGAGCCTCTCAGGAACGCTGAGAAGGGCCCTCCCACCCGCCTCCTACTTATGTTTTCTGGGCTCTAAAAACCTGGAAGTAACTGGCGATAATGTCATTGCCAGTCACTTCCGGTGGTACGCAGCAGGAGAGACACCAAAGTTGGTATTCGGCCAGGAAGGAATTGAGAACCCTTGGAATAGATCTCTCAAACTCCATGTTTGACTGTCATGGCTTAGCATTTACAAGCACGCTTTGCCCATAAGTACCATCTTATGTTGCCTGATCAAATATGATTATGTGACCAGATTTTATGCATTTAAATAACTTGTATGCTGCCTTTCTGACCCACAACTGGGCCCCCTAGAATGGCTTAAACCAGAGGTTTGCAAACTTTTCCTTTTCATGAGGCCCCTACAGTTCTGTCGCTGTGTGTCACTATCCTGTGGTGCCCCTGTGCGTTTGCTGTGGCACCCTGGAATATAGTGGCGCACAGTTTGGGAACTGTGGGCTTAAACTAAAAGTTTTAAAAAAATCTATTTGAATAAGAAAGCAACTTAAAAGCAGTTTGAAGAACTGCAGAGGATCAACTCTGAGATATGCAAAGGAAAGCAATATTATATTACCCAGCTTGTAAACCAAAAGTGTGGCAAAAAAAAATGCCACAGTTAAAGGTGGAAACATCAGCAGAGAGGTGATCAAAAAGTCTTTTGGTGCAGAGTGTCTGGTCAAGACACATAGTTGAGAAGGCTGTGTCTAGCATACCCACCAGTTACAACACTGGTGATGGTGCTTCACAGAACAGGGCTTTTACTGAAGACACCAGTGGATAAGAACATAAGAAGAGCCTTGCTGGATCAGGCCAAAGGCCCATCTAGTCCAGCTTTCTGTATCTCACAGTGGCCCCACCAGATGCTTCCGAGAGCACACAGTCAACAAGATAACACGTTTCCTGTTGTCACTCCCTTGCACCTGGCACAGAGAGAACCTACTTCTAAAACCAGGAGGTTGCTTATGGCTTGTACCCTGTGATGGTCTTTTCCTCCATGAATCTATCCAAACCCCTTTTAAAGGCATCAAGGCCAGGTGCCATCACCACATCCTGTGGCAAGGAGTTCCACAGATGAATTGCGCGCTGGGTGAAGAAATATTTTCTTTTGTCCGTTGTAACTCGCCCTCCACTCAATTTTAGTGCATGTCCCCTTGTTATGGTGGTGTTTGAGAGGGAGAAGAATTTCCCTCTGTCTACTCTCTCCACCCGTTTTATTCTCAATCCTTTTTTAAATTATCCCGAGCATGGAATTGGCCTTCTTCACAGCTGCCGCACACTGGGTCGACACTTTCATCGACCTGTCCACCAGCACCCCAAGATCTCTCTCCTGATCTGTCACAGACAGCTCAGAAACCATTAGCGTGTATGTGAAGTTTTGATTTCTTGCCCCAATGTGCATCATTTTACACTTATTTACATTGAAGCGCATCTGCCATTTTGCTGCCCATTCTCCCAGCTTGGAGAGATCCTTCTGGAGCTCTTCACAACCCCTGCTGGTCTTCACCACCCGGAAAAGTTTAGTGTCATCCGCAAACTTGGCCACCTCACTGCTTATCCCCAACTCCAGGTCATTTACGAACAAGTTGAAAAGCACCGGTCCCAAGACCGATCCTTGGGGCACACCGCTTTTCACCTCTCGCCATTGTGAAAATTGCCCATTGACTCAGAGCAGGGCCTTTCCCCTGATCATACTTCTAGTTCAAGTAGATCATACTTCTAGTTTTTAATGGGTTTTGTGGTGCTCTTCACAATGTGTAAACCTCCAGCATAGTTTTGTGAAGCAGCAATGCCTTTCTGTGAGATATAAAAAATAGAGGATGGCAGACAAGTAAGAGCTTGTATGTGCATCCCTAGAGAGAGCATAGGATGAAAACAACAAGCGTGGTTCTTTGGTACAAAAAGTTACTTGTGAAAACAGATTTGGGCAGCATGCCAGTTCAGAAACGGAACAGAGTAAAATATTTTGCAAGTCCTACAGACATCCAATGCAGAAGTGTGTCTTGCAACAAACAGGATAGTTTCTGGAACATCTGGCTGTGATAACATTTAAAGATAGGGAGAAGCAACTGCAGTGTTTCATCTGGCCATCACATATGGGTGCATATAACACAATACTGTTTCATCTGGGTGCATATAACACAATACTGTACTGTATGAAAGTCTGTAATGAGCAATTTGTGATCCATGGCGATTAGTTTTGAAAAATAGGTACCGGTATATTTTATCTTTATTCCTAAGGACTTCAAACCGGATAACAACAAGATCATCAAAGTAGTCAATAAAATAATTGAACAGACTAAATAAAACGAACTCCAAAAGTATATAGAAGGACCAAGGTGGGTGTGGGGCCCTGATGACGAACCTGTGACACTCGTGTCACAGGTGACACACGAGGCCATTTTGGGTGACACACCAGTGTTTCCCCCAGGACCCCGACACACCTTACATTTTCGCAAAAGTTTTACAGACTTGTCTTAGGGCAGAGGTTTTTGGAAGACCTCTTTTATTATCTAGTAAAACTCAGCAACAAAAAAGTCACTAATTGATGTTAAATAAAATGCAATGTGTTCTATAGTCACTTTCAGTTCATTTCAATTCAAAATTACTATTAAAAGTAGCAATAGTCAAAGTACTATTAAAAGTGTTTGTGTGTGTGTGGAGGGGGTGGAGCGACACACCAGCAGAGTCAAGTTCTGCATTTTCAAAAATTTTGATACACCAAGCCCAAATAGTTCATCATCACTGGTGTGGGGGCTTAAGGTGAAAACACTTTGGTGTATAAAACACTAAAAGACCCCTAAGACACTGGTGCAGTGCTAACATAGATTTTGTGCCAGCTGAATCTTCTAATCACTGGTTGTGACCTTAGTAGAGGTGGGACATGGCAACAATCTGCTCCTATAATGGGGGGTAGTAGGGAACCTGATGAGTACAGAGGAGAGGGTTAATACCATTCTAGATGGGTGCAGACTGAGGTTGGAAGGAGTGTGCTGACTTTAGAAAGACTGAAGACCAGTGTCCTAGCAGCCTTCAAGAGTTTCCTGAAGAGTGCCTGATTTTGAGGTTGCGTACAGGAATACCTAGACTTTCATCCTCTTGACTTTCGTCCCTTTGCTCTTTTTCAGTTTGGTCAGGTTGACAGCTCCGCTCAATCTGACCAAAGGTTCATCTAGTCCAGGGGTTCTCAACCAACGGTACTAGTACCACCAGTGGTACTTCAGTCGACTGCTGGTGGTACTTGGACTAATGGACAGTTTCAATTTATAACTAGTCAGTTTATGAGCTGGGTTAGCACCCCAGCATTCCCTGCATCCAAGTGTTGCTCTCGCAGCCCAGCACTCATCCAGCCCGGTGGCTCAGGCAAACCACCATCTGGCCAGCGGTTACTTGAGCCTCTGAAATGGCTGGAGGGTGGAAGCACTTCTTAAAGGGCCAGCTTTCTTTGCTGCCGATCAATCTGCAGCAGGAGAGAGGGGTTGGTCTCGCTTCTGTGCATCAGGAACAGCGGGAGCCCTGTGAACCCGTCCTTCTAAAAGCTCCCAAGGTGTCGCTTAATGACTCTCAAGAAGGTGTGATTCAAAGGAAAGGGAGATGGAGGAAGAGAGATCTGTACCCAGAAGTAACCCTGAATGCAAGTCGATTTGCTCCAAATGGTTCAAGAATTGCTTACGCAATTAGAAACAACCTTTACCCACAAAGGTAGGGCAGAATGGGTTTGACATTTGTCCATTTTTTACTTTTGTCCATGCTTCCTAACCAGACGAAAGTGCAAGGTGTTCCTGTACTGGTTGATCATTGTTCAAAAATTAATGCAAGTTGCCTTGTCCTATGTTGTACTTGCCATCAAGCATTGATGCAATGGGCAACGTGAAGCTATGTTCCATGGTTCGTTCTAATTTACCAGAAGTTTTCAGATTTGGCTGACCAACTGTACAGTTCAGCTTTTAATTTTTCTGCGCTTCATCAGCAAACATGTAGGTACAGTACTTTAATCCAGCAAGAATGTGGAACTTGAGTAATAAACTACTTCAGAGCAACTGGCAAATGGGCTCTGAAACATCTTCGTTATTTGCCTTCAGTTTCTTTGTGTAGGTTGTAAACTCTAGTGAAACTAATCCCCAAAATTTCAGTTTCAAAATTTCAATTTCAAGTAATGGTTGAAATGTTGCCAGTTACTTTCGGGTTTTTGGAGGCCAGAAAACGCAGGTAGGAGGCTCTGGGTGGGAGGGCGGGCCTTTCTCAGCATTCCTGAGAGGCTTGACCAAAGGCAGGAGCCTCTTGGGAGCAAAAACGCAGCACCAGAAGTGCTGCATCGGAGTGGGGTTCCGGCAGTCCATTAGTCCAAGTACCACCAGCAGTCGACTGAAGTACCACTGGTGGTACTAGTACCGTTGGTTGAGAACCCCTGGACTAGATGAACCTTTGGTCAGATTGAGCGGAGCTGTCAACCTGACCAAAGCTCTATGTTTAGAAAGCTCTGATTCTACTAAAGTAATACCTTGACTAAAGTAATACCTTTCATCCACTTAATTTTCCTCGCTTTGCACTTTCAGCCATTTTCAATTACAAGCACATTTCAAATTTTGTCCATGTGGTTTCCTCTTTCATCTGTCATCCAACCTTCCACGACGTTTGACTTGTTTTTCTTTCTATTTATTTAGGTTTCACACGCATTATATACGGTGAAACCTATCTATCTGCGGATTTGGGATCCGAGGATTTGACACACCGCAGGTCCCAGGTTCCCAGGTCCGCGTTCAAAATGCTGTAAAAAGAAAAAAGGGTAAAAAAAGTGGGGTTTTAACCTTTTTAGAAGCAAACCGTGCCATTTTCAAGCCTCTGCAGGGCTTCTGCAAGCTTAACTTCTGGGTTGTGCAAAGGCTCCCCCCCCCCCTTCCCAGCCTTGCCCCAGGATGCATCCAACTTTCCCACCACGTTGGGCATTTTCTACAGAGCTGTGATAGATAAAAAAAATACAGGTTAACTACCAATCGGTAGCCAATTCCGATAACAAGGGAATTGTCTGTGGGAAGGCAACAAATCAAGTTCCCCCTCGGTTAAACTGGTGAGCTGACTAACCCCCTGTAGACCAACTGACCTCAATCAGGGTTTCCCCCAGCAATAAAACAGGGGCACTGGGGTGGGCTACCATTTATTTCAACACTTCCTGCCCCATTCAAACCGCAGTGACTTATAAACCTCATGTTTCCATCTCTTGTGGCATCCCATGAGATTCCTTCTCTGTCCAACCCAACAAAACAGGTTTCTTCCAATGTTCACCTGTATACAGTGCTGTGACAAACCTTCATCCTGTAGCCGTTGTTGGAGCCAGAGGGGGCCCTTGTACTGGGTGTTTGTCTGGAGGTCTTGATAGTACATGACAGATAGATAAGCCACTGAAGTCTAAATAGCATTTCATTGAATTGTGTTTTGGGAGCCTGCATTATCTACAGTACTCTTATTTCTCATAGTTCTTCATCCTTCCTGTTTGAAGTGCAGGAAAAGATAGTGAATTTTTTTTACTTGGTTTTTAGTTTTAAAAAACACACCCAAAAACCAGTGAAGTAGTAAAATTGGCATGAAATGTTTTTATGCCACAATAGCTCCTAGCTATGAAAGCTGCCACAGGAGTATAGGATGGTCCTGTATGAATGTTCTGTTGTGAATGACTTCTGCAGCTTTGAATCTTTGACTTTTAGTAGCCAGATAATATACTCCAAGTTGATTAGCAAAGTGGCAATATCCCATGTAATCTGTACAGTGATTGTCTTTGCCAAACTTCCTTATCTTGGGGGTGACAATGGACCCCTTGATAAGAGGCCTTCCTGGAAACACATTGTCAGGTGAAATATGAGTGCTTGTGATGGACTACTAGACACTTTTAGCCATCCACTACTTATCACATATGGTAAACACTTAATTTTCAGAGTCACTTACTGTACCATTAGATGGCAGTGTTGTACAGCCATTGTCTTGTTAGTGGACAAATTCATACCAGCTTTTATAGTTATTATGCTCCTTAGACTGACGGACATGGTCTTTTTGGACATGTGATGCTGGAGGGCCTTTCATGCATTATAGGTGAATGTCACTGTGGAGTAGAAAGCAAAATAAACTGCATGATATTCTAGCCTAGGTAGGTTTTGCATTTTGTGTTGGATGCAGAAATGTGCAAGCAGGTTGAAGCACCGCTAGTGAAAACTCATACTGTCCTAGGCATAGTTACTCATAACTAAGTTACGGTATAACTGATTCACAAAGTGCATGTATATGCCCTCCACTGCTGTACTCGCCAAGTCAGTATGGCCCAATTCTTTCTTGCTTCCAGTCTGTTCCAGGTCCATCCCCCTTTCCTTCTGGCCCAGGCTGCTAGCATGAACCAGTCAAAGTATTTTCTCCAATGGGGATTGAAGCTATGGAAGGGTGTCATGTAAGATTCCCTCCAAATGTAGCTGGGGCAAGCAATGGTGGACTGTCAAACGCTTGAGGCTCCCCCCCCCCTTTGAGTTGAAGGTAGTTCTTGAAAGAAATATCTCTCCTTGTGGTGTATACACTGAATCCACATTTGCTTGTCATTAGCAGGTTTTGCAAATTTCTGTGTTTCAAAATTAGTTGACTAACAGCGCAGTCCGACTTAACTTTTGTGCCTGTTTAACCAGCAGCGCAGTGAGAACAGGAGGCCCCAGAATGGAAAAGGGATTCAAATCTGTCAGGGTTAGTTTACCAAATGATCTAAAATTTCCAGTCTGAATAGTGCAGGGCCCTGATCCCTGATGTTTGGGCAAGCATGGCTACCATAAACTCTGTGTGAGTGAGAGAGTGAAGGCTGATTCACACTAGCCCTTCCATGCACATTTGCTCTACTCTAGCGTCTGTACGTGCGTCTAGCAGTTCTCTGAACGTTTGCCCGCCTTCTTGAAGAAAGTGCAGCTGTGATTGGGTGAAGAGAAATGCGCTTCTCTGATTGGTGAGCTGCCTAGCACCGGGAGCATAAACGCTAGCTTAAACGCGAGCGCAGCAAAAAGATAAACCGAAACCATCTCTCCTGGCTGCGTCGTAAGCTCATGCTGCGTCTGACGCAAGCATGAAAAACGCACGAAAAGACCAAACGTTAAGCCAAAACGCGCACGGAAAGGGCTAGTGTGAATCAGCCTTAAGAGAGAGTATCTCTCTATGAAATGTAATGTAAAGCAATGAAAAGTGAAAGTGAAATGGACAGGAAAAATGCTGAATCACTGTGAGGAAGCACCTGTGGAAAGAGCTGATGCAATAGATAATGAGATGCATCAACCTCCACTGTGATTGGTGTAAATAATAATATACAGTATTTATATACCGCCTTTCTGGTCATTGGATTTCTCCTCTGACTTTATTCAAGGCGGTGTACATGGGCAGGCAGGTTTTTACAATATAATAACGTTCTAATCTTTCATAGAACCCTTCATTCGAGATGTTACTTTCACAGTCTAGCTCTCTCTCTCTCTGGCGTTCACCTCAGCACGCTTCAGCTTCAGCTGCAGCTCCACTCCCCCACAGGGCTCTGGAGCTTATCAGCTCGGCGTGCCAGCAGCTCTCCGACAGACTTCCGGCCATCTTGAACTGAGAATCTTGAACTGCAGATCTTCAGGCAAATTTGTGAGACGAACGCTCTACCAACTGAGCCAGACATCCTGCCAGACGTGAAGCACTATATAAGGAGGCTGGCAGAGCCTACCTGTGTGGGTTGTTGTGTGGAGTTTGAGAGAGCTGGAGTCTATGCCATGGAGTTTTGTATATAAGAAGGTATTGCTTTGCTGAAGCTGCTTATCTGTAAATTTTGTAAATACAGTCTTGGTGGTGGACATCTGCCTTGCCTGTTTTACTTTCTGCGGAGAACGACCTTGGAGCAAGCGTGCCGCTGCGCTCTCCTAGATGCAAGCACATTAGGCTCGGCATTTCTTAATAAAATCACCTTTGAATTCCTTTTTCGGAGGGGATTTGAATCGCTTTTCCATTTTGGGGCCTTCCGTTCTCGCTGCGCCGCTGGTTACACAGGCACAAAAGTTAAGTCGGATTGCACTGTAAAGGTGACAGTGGAAAAAGAATGGGCATACACCATTTAGTTATTTGATTTCCTAGATGGCTGGAACTGGTATGGCAGAAGGTGAGAACCACGGGCCTCTCATTAGAATACCTTGCTCTGCTTTCAGAGGAGGAAGCATTTGGGAAACTGACCAAAGTCTTTTGAATTCCAGACTCTTCATTCATCTGCTCGTACAACTTGTTCTCCTGTTTTCTTTAATATTCCTTTCTCCCTGGGTCTATTATCTCCCTATCTTTCTTTTCAAATACCCCCACAGGACCGTCAAGCATTAATGTGTGCTAGATGGGCAGCCCAGTCCTACGTAACTATTCGGCGGGCGACCTAGGGCCGCCCGCCGGATCCCATGCTCGCTCTGGGCTACTCTGCAGCGGCCCAGAGGTCTACTTAGGGAAAGGGGGTGCAGGGCGATCCGGGTGGCGAGGGAGGGGGGCCATTGGCTGAGTCAGCCCGGGGGGGGGGCGGGGATGGCGTTTGCCATATCCCTGTCTCCCGCCGGGCTGGATCGGCTGTTACATGGCCTCGACTTACTTCCACCAGCTATTTAGCTGGCGGAAATCAGAGGAGGCCCATTGGGCTGTCCCAGCTCTATACCAGGGGAAGGGGACGAACTCCTTCTTAACACAGACAACCTAGACTTAAAAAAAAAATTGTCTAGGGCTGGCTATGCTTTGACTCTCGTCCATTTTTTACTTCTGTCCATGCACTGGTCCCTAACCAGATGAAAGTGCGAGGTATTGCTGTACTGATACTTCATATCTCAAAAGTCTTGTTTAGAAGGGTATGTTCTGTGTGGGCTAACCCCACTGAACAAGGGGAAGATTCAACCAAATCTCTCGGCTGCTTACCATCACTCCCCAAACACAGTCTGGCCTAAGAACGTAATGTGCCTGTAGTGGCTTTTGTTGGTCCTGTTCCAGACTAAAGCGAATTTTAGACTCTTGGGTATCTTTCACCAAGGTGTTTCTCTTAAACACATTCTTACAACCTTGGCAAATCTGTGCAAATTGGATGTTGTCATTGGCGGATGCCTGTGAAATAAGCACTGTTTTTTGTTCCATGCATGTATCTCTTCTCTCTTTCTCCCCTGTTCTCCCAAGTGCTTTCACAGTAATGAGGAATGTGAAGCCATATCCCATGATCTTGAATTTTATCTGTGTGCTCATACAGGAAATTAGTATATTTTAAATGCTTAAAGGTCCAAGGCAAAAGAGAGAGACTTGTTTGGGGACTTCATTTAAACCAACTTGAATACAGTACTGCCCCTTCCCATGCCCCCTGTGCTTCTCTTTATTTCATGTTCAGAAAGTTAGAGCTGTTCACACATTCAGTAAGAATGTGCAAATTAAAAGCAGGTTGATGAAACAAGCCAAATAGAGTGTCAAAAGTTAATAACATCTGTTCCAGGGCTAAAACAAAGCTACTATTTCTATTGTCCTTTGACAACTTTTTCTTATGAAGGAAAGATGTAGTCTTAAATACTACTTCCCCTGGGCGAAGTTATTTCGTTCAAACTTAGGACACTTTGGTAAGTGATATTTAAGGACACTTTTTCCCTCGGTGCACTAATATGATTAAAGTACAACGCACTGCAGGGAATGACCTTTTTTAATTTTAGAAATAGTTAAGAACTGCAGCTACAAATTGAAACAGTAGTGTGTTCTGCTCCAGCAAGCAGATGTTGGAGCATTTTTAGTTGTGAACAATTAATCTATCACCAGTTTTTGATATTGAAAAGCATCGAATTTGTGTTTTACTTTAGGGCTGTAGACTTTCCTATCCTAGGAAATGGTTGGGTGTGGTTGTCTCTACAAGCTGCCTTTTGCAAGATCTATCCTGGAAACAGCTGAAATAGTCTAAGCCAGGGGTTCTCAACCTGTGGTATGGGTACCCCTAGGGGTACACAGACCTCTTGCTGGGGGTACGCCAAGCCCTGCCCCTTATCTGCCCCATCAGCAGATAATTAAGTGTTAATTAACATGGATTTTAAATTGTAATTATTTTCGGAGCCCTTCTGTCTCTCTGATTTTGATTTTGGACTTATTTTTGTACTTTGGAAAATGTACTTCGGTGGGGTAAGGGAGGGAGGAACTGATTTTGGGAAGTGTGACTTGGAGAAAAAAAGAGATCCTTGCATATGTCCGTCTGTCTCCGTCTCAGACAGACAGACAGACAGACACAGAGCTAAATAAGACATTTTTTCACATTTAAAATTTTTAGTACTTTATTTAATGATTAATTAATTAATTGATTAATCCAATTAATTAGAAGTTAATTAGCAGGGGGTACTTCAAAAAATTGGACTGTGATAGGGAGTACCCGGGCCTCCAAAGGTTGAGAACCCCTGGTCTAAGCCTTATCCAAGTAGTGTCGCTCATAAAAAGGAAATGGAAGCCCTTTTTGTGGGACTGGGGGTGGTGGGCAGCATGGGGTATTCTTGTGAGGAAAGGACCACTGGTGTTGCTCGAGGTGGGACGGACAGCTAAGTTCTGCAGCTTTCCACCCCACCGTTACTCTCCTGCATGAGGCGCCCCGCCCCCTCGTCGTAGGAGCCCGTCAGCGGAGAGAAAGCAATGTGCAGGAGAGTCCCTGCGCGTTGCTTTCTCTCCGCTGATGGGCTCCTACGACAAGGGGGCGGGGTGCCTCGTGCAGGAGAGTAACGGTGGGGTGGAAAGCTGCAGAACATAGCTTTCCGCCCCACCTCGAGCAACGCCAGTGGAAAGGACTGCAGCCTGCTGTGCGAGTGCAAGAAAGTTGACATATGCTAGTACTCCATCAGGGTGCTTCAATTAATTCCTGTAGCACTATACTGTACACAGTAGTATACAGATTCCTGTAGTACTATATACAGATGGATTGCATATGTGCAGAGAAGCAGAGTTTATTGGGCAAAGAATGCAGATAAGGTCTCAGAAATGCAAGTACCTGTAATGCATATATTGGCTGTTACGATTGTGACTTTAATTCTTGGAACACTTTGAATATAATTGACTGCTATATTATAGATAGGACGAATGCTCGTGTGGGAACTTTTTATTAACTGGCAACAAATCTAATAAGCTAAGCTGTTCTGTTTAATCATTCTTGTATAATGGTGTTTGGAAACATCTGTATTCTGCAAGCTCTGACTCTAAAGACCATAAGTAAACTAATTCTGAATTGGTTTTCTTGTTCCTAAGTGTGTTTGGATTTTACAAGGTAAAAATATAAGCTGCAGTTATCATAACTAGGAGTGTTTTTTATGGTTTTATTTTTTCTTAGATTTCATTGTTTAACCAAATTGAAATAGCAGAAAGCGGTATTATGTGTTTTTGTTCCAGACGTTTTCCCATTTTAAGTGTTCTAAAAATGTACTAGATAGGTGGTATAGGTTGTACAGTGTCAGTAGATGAAGAATGACACAAAATTACATGGTTTTACTTAATTTTATTTGCAGATTTTTTTTAGCAGAATGTGCACTGGCGTCACTGTGACGCGCGTCACCCCAGAGCGGGGGACGCGACTCACCCCCCCGACTCACCCCCCCTACAGAAACTTACCTTTTCCGGCGCTCGTCACCCTCCGGGAGCCGGCCGGGAAGCGCTCCAGGGCCTTCTGAAAAGAAGAGGCCCTGGAGCGCTTGCGTTAAAACGCGAACTTTGAAGATTTTCGCGCATGCGCAAACCCTTTTCTGAGGGCAAGGGCCTGCCCTCTTGCCCTCAGGAGGGTCTGCGCATGCGCGAAAATCTTCAAAGTTCGCGTTTTAACGCAAGCGCTCCAGGGCCTCTTCTTTTCAGAAGGCCCTGGAGCGCCGGCTGGGCCGGACGCTCCCCGGCCTCGGAGCGTCCGGCCTCCGGAGGGTGACGTGCGCCGTCGCGGAGGTGATGCGCGTCACCCCTTGGCGCGCGTCACCCCCCGGTGGCCAGCCCCGCCCGCCACACTACAGTGACGCCAGTGAGAATGTGATTTGTGTTTTTATGTGGTTATCAGCAAAAAAACACGCCTTGTCATAACGCTAATTTGAGGCACACTGGAATTGTGATCTAGAATGGAAGGGTGTGGCAGCAGCGCAGCCTTATGGTATTTCTCTTGCATAGTATTTCTGAATGAAGAACAATGCATTGTGTTAATGATGTTGTCACTTCTCTTTTGCTTCAAGTTTGAATGATGTTAACTAATATTGCTGTTCATTAGGAACGTGTCATACAAGTTCTGACATTTTTTTTCCTGCAGGAACAGTTCTGGTCAGAAGTAACACTGGTCAGCTAATGTTGGTGTCTCAACAAGCACTTGTGCAGGCCCAAAGCCAGACTCAAAATAACACAAGTGTAAGACAGTCAGTACCTACGAATGCATCTACATTCAAAATTCGGGCTGTCCAGGTAATACTTCTATAGTAGAACTCTAAATTTTCTTGTTAGGGGTTGGATTGGTATCTGACTACTTCTATGGGTATGGGCTTGCGAATTAATTGGGCCTGGTCTAGATATGCAGACACATTTGCAGTGGTGTTTGTTACCTGTGGAGTGGAGCTTGAACCCTTTTACAACTTTGAGAGACAGTTGCCTATAGCTTAGGGATCTTCTGTTCTTGTCTCTTCATGCTATTTTCTCATGCCAGCTACCGTGCAGGTGCTCTGATGCAAAATAGATTTATTCCAGGCTTGCAAATATAAACACAGGCATGATGCTTTCTGTCATAAAATCTCTGTTCTACCTGCCTACCCATAGACATAAACGCCTGCTGCTTACTATGCATCAGGACAGGGCACCGGTCTGTATGCATGTATATTTTCCCATACAAACGTGATTTTCTCCCAGTTTCAGGTATGCTAAGAAAAGCAGGCTTGGTGTGTCCAGTAGTGGCGTAGCTAAGGGGAGGTTGGGGGTGGGTTGGTTTGCTGTGCCCTGGGTACCATGCCTCAAGGGAGTGCCAGAAGCCTCTTCTAGAACCCCCCTGGAACCCCCTAGCTTATCTAGCACCAAACAGCTGATAGGTGCTATGCAATTACATAGTGCCCATCAGCTGTTTGGTGCTAGATAAGTGCCTGGGGGGGCTCCAAGGGGGTGCCATAAGCCTCTTCTAGCAGGAACTCCACCCGGGGTGGTCCTCCGGAGGCCATTGTCCATCAGGCAGGCCTATAGGTCTCCGCGAGCCACTGCGAGCCTCTCTGATGTGATTTAAAGTGACTTCCGGTCAAACTGAAAGTCACTTTAAATCATGTTGAAGAGACTTGCAGAGGCCTGCGTGGTGGAGAATGGGCCTCTGGAAGACCCCCCATGAGTACTTTGCAATTGGTCCTGGACCTCTGTATTCACGGGGCACAGGTACTGGGGTCAAGCTACTGCGTGTGTTTTTAAATTTTTTTTAAAAACCTTGGGGGTGTGATATCATGCCCATGGCACTTCCAGGGTTGACATTTTGAACTGTTCCCCTGGTGCCAGTGTGGCTAGCTACGCCACTAGTGTCCAGTTAGCAGTAAAATGTACTTGACTACTTGAGATTGATTTTTGGACTTTTTATCTATAACATCTCTCATCTTTCTGTAAGAATTCTGGAACACAGGTGCTTAAGGTACTCACAGCTCCTGCCAAAGCAGCAACTTGGACTCCCCATTCTGTTGCCTCCAGTGTTAAGAAGCCTGTTGTCATTCAGGTATG
The DNA here is from genome assembly GCA_026170595.1 of Plestiodon gilberti rubricaudatus. Taxonomy (NCBI): domain Eukaryota; kingdom Metazoa; phylum Chordata; class Lepidosauria; order Squamata; family Scincidae; genus Plestiodon; species Plestiodon gilberti. The sequence continues at coordinate 49,899,539 of JANXHW010000004.1, read as the reverse complement.
ACTTTCATCTTATTCTGGTTTCTAGTGTTCTAGGTGGATTTTTTTTATTAGTTCATAAATCTAAGAAAAAGGTGTAAAACTGGTGTTTTATGTCCAGTTTTTTTAATCTGTGTGCTTAGATGTACCGTATTTATCGGCGTATAAGACGCACTGGCATATAAGACGCACCTTCCTTTTGGCCCTGGGTTTCAAGAAAAAAAAAGATTTAAAGCATTTTGGGCCACTTGGCCACTTACCGCTTGGCTACTTAATTAGCTAATTTACATAAATTGCACAAAAATACCAGGATCTCTTTTAAAACACGCAGCAATAAGACACATGAACAAAATGCACCAGAACATAAATCCCAAGTACAAAAAACCCCCAGACTCAACTCTTTTTCCCCCCAACCCACCCATGCACAGTTTCCAAAGTAAAAAATACTTACCCCAAGTACAAAAACCCCAGACTAAACTCTTTTACCCACCCCACCCATGCAAGTTTCCAAAATAAAAAACATAAAAGTACAAAAAAAAACCCCATAAAAGTACAAAAAAAAACCCCAGACTCAACTCTTACCCCACCCCACCTATGCAGTTTCCAAAGCCTCCCAACTAGGCCCAGTTCAGAAGTTTACCCTTCCGAGGAGAGCTGGGAAGACAAGGCCCTCTGCAGCTCAGCTGAACTGAACTGAACTGAGGAGCACAGCACCCTCTGCTGGCTGCTGAGAAGCTCAACTCATGCACGTGCATAAATTAAACCCGACAAACAGCTGTAGATCGGATAGATTAGTCAGGGAAGAAAGCATAAGGGAGCTCTCAGGCTCCGGAAAGCCCGGTAAGCCCCAAAAATGCTTTAAAATGGGCGGGGGGGGGGAAGAGGGATTTTTAGTGTATATATATTGGCGTATAAGACGCACCCTACTATTTTGGGTCACAAATTTAGACAAAAAAGTGCGTCTTATACGCCAATAAACTTGTCAAGGTAAACCAAATGTACTAGGAAAGCTTGCTTTGTCCTGGCATCTAATGGGCTAATGACATGTAAATGCCTATCATGCTGGATTATGCCAATAGTGCCCAGCACCTGTCTATAGTGGTGCCTGGTAATTCAGCGTCACTAAGTACCTGGTGATTGCTTGGTTGGTATGGAGCAGTGAAGCAGAAAACCCTAAGCGCTTTGTAGTGGTGTTATTAGTGATGTTGAATTCTCCTGATTTCTGGCATTTGGTAACATGAATGCGCACAGTTTTGCTTCTTACATAGTTTTTTTTGTACTATACATGTAGTAGTCTTGGTCTTGTCTGCTCTACCACTGTAATTATCTGTGTACAGGTGGGCCCCCATATCCGCTGGTGATATGTTCCAGGCCCCTCCATGGATACTTGAAACCGTGGATAAGAGCAAACACCCCCTCCATGGCTTCCTGAGGGCCCCCCCACCCTGCCTCCCCTGCAGGCAGGCATGCTTGCCCCCCCCCCAGTTCTTATTTTTCTTTCAGCAAGCTTTGTTTCTTCCTTAAAACAAACAGAGAAGCAGCCTCCATTGCAGGCAAGTAGAACGAGACTAAGTCCTAGAGAGGCTCTGCAAGGTTTCTGTTAACCTTGTAGAGCCTCTCTAGTACTTAGTCTCGTTCTACATGCCTGTAATAAGCAGCCAGAGGCTGCTTCTCCTCTTTCTTTAAGGAAGAAACTAAGCTTACTGGGAAAAAAGTAAAAGCTTGGGGGGGGTGGTCCCCACAATCCGTGGATAACTGAAACCATGGATAGCAAATCAGTGGATATGGGTGCCCACCTGTATCTACTTTAGCTTTTTTGAAGTTACTAAGTTGGTGTGAATGGGAGTGATACTATTGGAAAGCAGAGAGGGAAAAGAAGCAAGTATGTTGTGTCTGGGAAGCTGCTTGGGTGGAGAAGGTCTTCTGAATGTATCGTTCTGTTAAGGAGTTGCTCTGTGAGGGAGAGGGATGGGAAGATGGCAACAAGATTAGTGGAGAAAGCAAGCTTGAGTGTCTTTGACAGCACCGGCCAGGGCTCAACCAAAGTATTTGCATGACCACAAAACGCTTGGCTCTGGTTATCGTTGGGATTTGTGTATCCTAACACAAAATGAGATATATGTAGGATGAAAGGAAGTAAGGGCCTGTGGGAAGGGGGCATGTCATGCAGCAAGGTTGAAGGATGAATAGGTGAAATGTGGGGTGCATAGGACAGAACCAAGTATGCGAGTCTGGTAAAAAGATTAAGTAGCTTGGGGGTGGAGGTGGAGATGTTGGGCTTCTGAAAGGGGGGGCAGGTGAGGCTGACAGTGACAACTGTATAAAGCACACAGTTGTCAAAATGCATTGCTCATCTTCACACTTCTGTTTTATGATGTGATTTAGAAGGGAGCAGTTCGGCACAGTTGACTTGAGATGCCCAATAATTCCAAGCTAGTTTATAGTACAGTACCTTGTTTGTTCATAGTGTTATGATGGAGGCAAAGAGGGTTAGAGGAAGCAAAGGGCCAAAGGAAGGGTAGGGTGAGGTTGGCTGGAGGCAGTGAAGGAACATGGACACTGGCACTTGTTTACCTGCTTCATATCACCCTTTCATGTGCACACTCAACCTTTGAGTATCATCAGAAGATTATTAGACCACTGAGGTTTACAGCTTTTTTTGAGAGTAGACAAGTGACTTTTTTTTTAATAGAAGCATAACATGGCTTTAATTCAGCAGCTTTTGCATTTTTGCTGGAATTGAGATAGCTACTTAATGTGTTAACTTCTTTTAGTCAGTAGCATCAACGAATAGTATTGCCACAGTTACAACTGTGAAGCCTTCGAGTACGGGCCTGTCGGCAAAGCCTCCAGCTGTTGACTCTCCTGCACCATCTCTTGCTCCAAACCCAGTTGCTGACAAAGAAGGCACAGCAGTAGCTCAGACCAGCACTTCTACGGTAAGAGCAAAATGGCTTAAGACTGAATATCTTTACTTCCAAATGCTTGAATGGAGTCTTATTGTGCTCTCTTGCTATTTTCTATTGTCAGGAAATGCTTGAAAATGTGAAAAAATGCAAAAACTTCTTAGCAACATTAATAAAGCTGGCATCCAGTGGACCTCAAGCACCTGAAATGGGGCAGAATGTGAAGAACTTGGTGCAAAGTTTGTTGGTAAGAGTTCATCTGTACGTACTTTGTTTGGATCATAAATGTCTTCTCAAAAGCCATTTCAGTGGGCCTTATACACCGGTCTTGGGACTGGTGCTTTTCAACTTATTCATAAATGACCTGGAGTCGGGGATAGGCAGTGAGGTGGCCAAGTTTGCAGATGACACTAAACTTTTCCGGGTGGTGAAGACCAGCAGGGATTGTGAAGAGCTCCAGAAGGATCTCTCCAAACTGGGAGAATGGGCAGCAAAATGGCAGATGCGCTTCAATGTAAGTAAGTGCAAAGTGATGCACATTGGGGCAAGAAACCAAAATTTCACATATACGCTAATGGGTTCTGAGTTGTCTGTGACGGATCAAGAGAGAGATCTTGGGGTGCTGGTGGACAGGTCGATGAAAGTGTCGACCCAGTGTGCGGCGGCTGTGAAGAAGGCCAATTCCATGCTCGGGATCATTAAAAAAGGGATTGAGAATAAAACAGCAAATATCATTATCCCTTTGTACAAATCAATGGTAAGGCCACATCTGGAGTATTGTGTCCAGTTCTGGTCACCACACCTCAAAAAGGATATAGTTGAATTGGAAAAGGTGCAGAAAAGAGCGACCAGAATGATTCGTGGGCTGGAGCACTTCCCTTATGAGGAAAGGCTACAGCGTCTGGGGCTTTTCAGCCTAGAAAAAAGGCGCCTGAGGGGGGACATGATTGAGACTTATAAAATTATGCATGGGATGGAGAGAGTGGATAGAGGGAAATTCTTCTCCCTCTCGCACAACACCAGAACCAGGGGACATGCACTAAATTTGAGTGGAGGGAGAGTTAGAACAGATAAAAGAAAATATTTCTTTACCCAGCCTGTAATTCATCTGTGGAACTCCTTGCCACAGGATGTGGTGATGGCACCTGGCCTAGATGCCTTTAAAAGGGGTTTGGACAGATTCATGGAGGAAAAGACCATCACAGGTTACAAGCCATAAGCAACCTCCTGGTTTTAGAAGTGGGTTTTCTCTGTGCCAGGTGCAAGGGAGTGTCAACGGGAAACAGGTTATCTTGTTGTCTTGTGTGCTCCCTGAGGCATCTGGTGGGGCCACTGTGTGATACAGGAAGCTGGACTAGATGGGCTTTTGGCCTGATCCAGCAGGGCTCTTCTTATGTTCTAATGTTCTTATGTAACTTCTTAATAAAGCAAGATACCAATTATTTGTTTTACCTGAAGTATGCAATGTAGTTGGTAAGTCCTGTTTCTTTGTTCTAGCAGTCAGTGGTACAGAGGCTATTGGGAAGCAGAAGCATAATAGGCGTAAAATGTAGGAAGACATTTTTCTCACCATAGTACTATGAAGAGAGCTCTGTTTATTGTAGAGTGTAGAAAACGTCTTTGGTCATGTGGCAGCAAAACCACTATCTCAGGGCACGTAGGCTACCAAGATTGTTTTGCAGTTCTTTATGCATCTACAACATTAGAATTTGGCTTTCTCATTTTGGCTCTTTCCTGTGTAAACTGGTTTAAGTAGAATGTTGTTAACACTTGATGTTTACCCTTTCTTTAAATTTATGATGTATTTGAATAAACATATGAAGTTAATCATTAGTCCTAGCATGTCAGTGAATTGGTGGGTTCTGTTGTAGGCACATCTGGAGGAGCTATACATTGCATTTGTGCTACCATTTCTTTTTCTACCTAGGAAGCTAAAATTGAGCCAGAAGAATTTACCAAAAAGCTGTATATTGAGCTAAAGTCTTCTCCACAACCATATCTTGTCCCTTTTCTTAAGGTATGTCTTATTTAAATGCTACTAATTGAAGTTTTCTTCTTCTAAAAATAAAAAAGCAGTGATGGTAAACCAGTGTAATTGATCTGGTGCTTCAAAGTGACCTCTGCCTCTAAAGGTGTGGGAAGTGAATCCTAAACTCTCGCCACTGGTTCTGTTGGTGCCTGCAATGTTGCAACACAGCTGCACTGTACAGTATCATATCTACAACCACTTCCAATCTGTTGTTATACTGGTATGAACTTGTAGGATTAAGGTCATTCTATATTTCCACTTAAATCCCTGTTTGTTAAATGACCAAAGGTCTTCGCTGTTCAGCCAGGTACAACAAAAGCACTCTACTCTAGGGCAACACCCTTTGCTTTGCTTTTTGTCATGCAAAACATCTGTTGCAATTCAGCTTTGGTGGCATGTTTCTACTGATGTGGTAGATGGATCACACCATTGGCTGAAACTTTGTGCCCAGTCAATGAATTCAGGATACCTTCAAATGTTGAAGATATTTTCTCCAGAGAGAAGGTAACAATGACATTGGTGTGACCATCAAAGATGCTCTTGCTACTGAATAAGGTCTCACCTGTGGTCAGAAGCTGTAATTTACAGTGATTCTCTAGCAGATGTAAGCTGTATACTAGGCAAGTCATGAACGAGTGTCTTGTTAATGGATGTACTTGTTTGTGTACAACTTCCTACAAAGTGATCAGTGGCGGGGAAATTTTCAGAGCGTTAGAAGTTATCTTTATTCTTGGCGTAAACCTGCGTGAGTGATAAATATAAAGTTGCAACCAATGATTTTTTAAAAAAAATTATGGTTAGTGAAATCTTACTGCTATATTGATAACAATTCACTTTGGCCTCCTTTGAATTTGTGTCAAGTCTATGAGGTTGGAAGACTGGCTTCAGAGGAAAAACCTAAGCAGCTCTTTTGGTTTTTTAATTCATTCAAATATCCAGATAGTTTTGGAGAAATTGACTAAAACAATTCTTGAGAGGTGCTGATCAATTAATTACAGAAGTAATAGAATTCAAGTTTCACTCTAATTATATCTGATTGGGTATGAGAAATTGTTTGCTTACCTGCCTGCTTATGTCACTTCTATGAATGGGCTGCAGTCCTCCTACAGGAATATTCAGCACATTCCTGTTGTAAGAAGCCCTCTTACTGTGAAACCTAGAAGAGCACAACAGTTTCAGTAAAGGTTATATGAAACGGGAGGATTCTGAACTTTTTGCCAAGTTTAACTTTAATTTCTGACTTGGCAAAGACTTTATGAAACCAGTTCTGCAGGATGGAAGGCCATGGTTCTGTTGCACATTTACAGATTCCTATTACGAAGGAAATGTACAAATGCCTTCCTTCAGGAGATCTAAGCTGCTTCTGTTACGTGCTTTTGATAGATTGGAAAAACTTTAAAATTGCTGACAATGCACTTTTTCTGCAACATACTCACACTCAGACCGTCTTCAGGGATGCTAACCAACACTGCAGATTTGTGCCAAAGTGCAGTTCCGTTTAAAAACAAAGGTAAAACAGGTTGAAGTTTGGCCTGCTTTCTTGAAGGTCAAATACGATCATTTTCATAGCTTCTCAGCAAGTCTCCTAGAAATCCTCTTAATATTTTTGGCATTGACAACTGAATGTTTTCTCATGAAAGGAATGTAACGTGTGGATTGAGGAAGGAAATTGCAGAGCTGTGATTTCTTTTCTTTTTTCTCCCCCTTGTCCAGAAAAGTATGATTGCCTTACGGCAGTTAATGCCCAACGCACAGAACTTCATACAACAATGTCTTCAGCAATCTGTAGCACAAACAGCTGCTTCACCGTCCGCTACTGCACTAACAACCACCTCCGTAGTTGTTACAAGCACTCCCACAACTACAGCCCCTCTTCAGTCGGCAAGACCAGACCCTAGAACTCGATTGGGAATACCCTCCTCTCAGATTTCAAGCCCAGTTCCGTGCACGTCATTGGTAACCAGAGCATCTGGTTCTCTTCACTTTGTTCAGCCAGCCCATGGGTTGTTGGTAGGGGCGCACTCCCTTCAAGGTGCAACTCCTGTCCCCTCATCTCAACTGGCAACAACAGGAGTCCGCACTGTTAACGCTGTACATCTAACCTCTTCCACAGCAATGGTGACAACAAGTACCACTTCTCTGCAGGTTGCAAAACCAGTCCTTGCCCCTACAGTGTCATCGGAAGTACTTACTGCTCTCAGTTCTGTGAAAGGTGTTTCATCTTCTACTGTGGCAACAGCTTCTTCTCTCAAAGCTGTAAAGCCAGTCTTGACCGCAGCTGCAACAACGTCTACGACTGCAGTGACCACATCTCTTCAGTCCACAATGCCTGTGCCTGGGACTCCAATTACTATTAGGGTTGCCCATCCCAATTCCATCCCTTCCCAGTCAGTTCGAACTTCACAGGGTGTTAAAGTAAAGCAGCTGGTAAGAGAACTGTCTTTAGTACTTGAAGGACTATTAATTTACAGCATACTGGAATAAAATGCTTGCACCTGTCAGCTTTGAGAGATCAGGTTTAAAGATGTGTGGCAGTGTTTTAAGCTCTAAACCTGAAAGACTTCTTATGTAATAACACAAATTATTAAACTTCATGAAAATGCTTTTTCTAATCTAAAAGACAGGCATGAATGCTCTTTCACAAATACAGTTGCTTATGTGTAATGTTCACCGTCCGTTTCTGTTTATGTAATTTTTGTCCCAGATAGTCCAGCAGCCCTCAGGAAGCATCTTGAAAAAGGTGACCACCCTTCAACCAACTCCAGCAGTGCCTGTTGTGAACAAATCAGGTGAAAAAATGCCATTAAATGCTTTGATCCAGGCTAGCCAACTTCCTGCAGGTACAGTTGGATTCTCTGCCTCAGTTCAGACATCAAGCCAATGTGGTGTGGTGTTTTAAAGCATTACACTTAGACCTGTGTTCATGTCCCCAGCTTAGCTTAGCCATGAAGCTTTGCGTAATCTTGACCAGTCACTATTTCTTAGCCTAACCTGCTTCACAGAGCTGCTATGAGGGTAAAAGGAGGAGGAGCTATGTACATTACCCAGAGCTCCTTGGAGAAAGTTCAGTATGTAAATGTGAAAAATAAATAAAAATTAGGTTGCAGCATGGTTCACACAAATCATGTTTTCAGCTTCTAAATCCACCAGCAAACCATAGCTTGCTGTCATAGCTTTTACCTGCTCAGCTTGCTGATCAGTAATGCCCGATTATTATGGGTGGTCTATTATTAAGAATATTTATACAGTATACTACTTTCAACAAAAGTTTTCAAAGCAGTTTACAGAATAAATCAACTAAATTGACATCAGTCCAATATAAATCCTGCACGTCCATTCTTTTCCACCGGAGGTTTCTGGTGTGCTGCTGATTGAAAAGTCATGACTTGTCAGTTTAGACCAGGGTTTTCCAACAAGTGGTACTTCACAGTATTATAGGTGGTACTTTGTCATCTTGACAGTGGAACCATGTGGCACTGCCCTAGCTGGCCCACCACACTGGAAATGGAAATGGAGATGGAGATAGATGGTAAAGTAATGTACTATGGACAAGTTGTGAATTATGCTGCCTGGCCCTTCAAGAGAGGCAGTGACTTGGGGGAAGGACACAGTGCAGCAGCAGCAACAACTGAAGAAGCCTCTTCTGTGCTTCAGGGACAACTGTGGGGCAAGCTGCTCACTCCCATGCACGCTTGCTATTTCTGGTGGTGGTAGGTTTTTTTGCAAATGCGGTACCCGTGAAAGGCGATACTTGCAAAAAAAGAAAAGAAAAAGCCACACATTGAAAAACTCAGATTTAGGCATTTCACTAACCAATCATCGAGTTGCTTTATCCACGATACCTGAATAAAATCTCTTCTGTTTTTAAAAAATCTAGTAAGTTGATTAGATGATATTTAGACAAGTCTTGGGCTAATAAGGTGGCATGTTGAGAACTGCAATTGTAATAAGACTTCTAGACGAGGGATAACTGGTGGTTACCATCTCATACTATTGGATATTCCAGCTGCGCAATATCCAGCTCAACCTTAATGGAATGGTGTTGCCGCAGAAGAATGGCCATGTTTGCTGCTCTCCTTAAGAAGCATAGACTCCTGGTGATCACAACTTTTTAAGGGCTATATAAGTAGTGTTCCATTTCAGTAGGTACAGCTCAAGACTATTTGACCTCCTCCAGGATAGATGAGTTCAAAAAATGGTGTATGGGGTAGGGTGAGGGAGATTTGGTATCACTACTGAATGTGAATCAGGTGCTAGCATCAGAAGTTTGTTAGCATTAAAACATGTGAGAGGGCGTTCTCTGTGGCCGCCCCCACCCTATTTCCATCCCCCTGCCCTGGAAAGTGCACCAGGCACCCTCACTGCTTATCTGTTGGCAGTTGCTGAAGACTCTCCTTTTATTGGTTTTCTATAATGTCACCTGGGTTTATGGTTTCAGCAGTCTCACCATTCTATCTGGTTTTGGGGTGGGTGTGTGTGTGTGTGTGTGTGTGTGTGTGTGTGTGTGTGTGTGTGTGTGTGTGTGTGTGTGTTCTTTTTTGCTAATGATTGTTGTATTTGATTTTTGTTAAATTTGTATATTGCAAGCTCCCCTGAGTCTGATGAAAAAGTGGCATACATCTTTTTAAAAATTGCCCATAGCTCATGGATAGTCACAACACTCAATGGTATCGCATAGAGAATTGCTTTTCCAGTGGCAGATATTTCAAGCTGGGTATTGACACAAACATGAAAATGAGCAAACTCAGGAAGATAGTGGAGGACAGGAAGGCCTGGCGGGATATGGTTCATGGGATCACGAAGGGTCGGACACGACTTAACGACTGAACAACAACAATTGACACAATGCAATATCCATGCACTACATGAGTAACCTTAAAAAAAATACATGTGGACCTCATGTGACAAATGTGTTCTCTGCTTTAACAAAAACGATCAAGAAAATGTTTTGGAACTTTTTATTTTTTTTTATTTCAGGCGGTAGCAGGCTTCCTTAAAACCAGCCATTATGAATGGCTTTTGGTATCAAGACTGTTCAGAATAGCCTCCCTTTTTCTTTCCATTAGCCACACATGGAGCTTACTTGTATACCTAATCAACACTCTAAGCTTGGTTAGTAAATTTGGGCACAGTTGTCCATGTCCTGGTAAAATGACCTGTTCAGATAATGCAGCTGGGGACTGGATTAGTAACCTTGACACAAATATGCTGCTTTCATTTAAAAAAACGAACATATTCTTGCAGACTTTTTTCTTCAGAGTATGCGCTGGATGTCATCTTAAATTTTGCTTTCTGCTGTGGATTGTTCATCTTTTTAGGTTCCATTGTGAAACAAATTACCCTGCCAGGAAACAAAATTCTGTCGCTTCAAGCATCTCCTGTTCAGAGAAATAAAATAAGAGAGAATGGAACAACATCCTTCAGGTAAAAAAACAAAGTAGGAAGTTTGCTTGGCTATAGGGAAGCCTGACTTTAAAAAAGAAAGAGAGAGAGAGAGAGAGAGAGCAAAGGCAGACAGCAACACAGAGATGCAAGTGATGCCTGAGTAAATATTTAAAACTTCTGATGGGTGTTCTCACTTCCTTGGTTGCCATGTTCTATTGCTAATGAAGGGAACAGCCGAATAATTCTGCCCTGACAGCTGTTTCAGATATTAACACTTTGCAGGTTGACTGGGTTTTTTATGCTCCTGGAGTCCAGCATTTTATTAAGCTAGCTGATAGCTTTCCTTCTCATACATTAGACTATTTGATCTGCCTGGCTTTTAGCTCAACTGATTAACTAAATTTGCACATTGCAAGATGTCAATTATAAGTGGTTCTTGAGGGAAGAGGACCAGTTCTTAAGTACAAGGTTTTAACATTCACACAAACTATCATTCTTGCTTGCTCTTGTTTCTTTAAAAAGGTAAAGGTATCCCCTGACATTGACAATTAAGTCCAGTCGTGTCCGACTCTAGGGTGTGGTGCTCATCTCCATTTCAAAGCCAAAGAGCCAGCGTTGTCCGAAGACGCCTCCGTGGTCATGTGGCCGGCATGACTCCTCTTGCCGCAGCGCGTAGCATGCAGCTGGAACACGGAGTGCTGTTTACCTTCCCGCAGGTGGTACCTATTTATCTACTCGCATTGACATGCTTTGGAACTGCTAGGTTGGCAGGAGCTGGCCAAGCAACGAGCGCTCACCCCGTTGCGGGAATCGAACTGCCGACCTTTCGATCGACAGCTTATGGTTCAGCGGTTTAACCCGCTGCGCCACCCGCTGGCCTTTCTTTAGAAGCCTTTAATAGATTAATTACATTTGGGACTATTTCCTGCTAGGTAATGTGGATAAAATGCCTTAAACAGTTAAACAAGTTATTGGGAATGATTCAAGGTTTTTAACAATGGATTTTGGCTTAAGCATAGACTGTTAGCTGACTGTAATTATTGGAAGGAAAGCCATAGCTGGCCATTTTCACCCTAGAAAGATGCATGCTAGCTCTAGACACTTGATGAATAGCCTTCCATGTTTCACATACATCAAAGCTTGGTACATAAAGAGACTGTTGGTGGAGAGTGAATTGAGTGGTTCTCTGAATGTCGGGTGCCTTCTTCCTCTAATTTTGTTGGGCCCCACCTCTTCCTTTAGAACTAGTGCCGTGCTAGTTGTTGTGCCTTCACCAGGTCTTGGCAAAAGCCTGTGTATTGCAAGAGATGGTTTTGTTGTCAAGAGAGAAGCAGGCATGAAAACATGATCTTGTACAGCATCCTAAAGGACAGCCTTGTGTTCCTTGTGCCAGGAATGCCATTTCTCTAGCTTATCTCCATAAAAAGGGTTTTGTGCTCTAAACATGGTGGGGCTCATGGTGCAGCTCTAGCTGTAGTAGAAGCTTCTGGCCTGTTATGACAGTTCTGATGTACATCATAGTATCAAAAGTTCTGGCAAAGGTTTGCCATAGATAGATAAGGGTGCTAATAATTCATGGGAAGTTTTCTTTAAGACTTTGCCATAGATCTACAGGATCTAATTTATAGGAGTTATTCCACCTGTACGAGGATGGGCACTTAAGCTGCTTTTTTGGGAACTGTTTTGTATTGTACTTTTTCTGCAGCAGAGCTTTATGTAGAAAAGACCAATCTAAAATCCTTTGTCCTTAAAGTAGTATGGTGGTGATATGACACAGGTAGGGAACTCAAAGCTGAGGGAAGCAGCAACTTGTATTGCTTGTGAAGCAAACACCAAGGATGTGGCATTAGTTTGCACATTGGAGGTGGCTTCCAGATTGCTTCCAGTCTAACAGCGCAATCTGTTCCAGCTCTCCCACTGGTGCAGATTTAAATTCCCTTTCTCTTCCAAAGCCTCCCATTCTGCCCCCCCCCCCCGACTGCACCAGCAGGGAGGCTGGGTTGGATTGTGCTATACATTTCCAGACTGCATTCTTAAAGTAAGTGTGGGGTGGGCATGTTGGTAAGGGAGAAGACAGCCCTTCAGATAAATTGGTCCCAGATAATTAAGGGCTTCCAAGGCCAAGACTAGCACTTTGAATTGGGCCTGAAAGCAAATCGATAGTCACTGTAGGACAGATGGTGCAAAACAGGTGTTATGTGCTCTGTTATGTGCTCCCATCTACTTCCCTCTGTTAGTAATCTGACAGCAGCATTCTGGACAAATGGGACCTTCCTGGTTTTCAGAAGCGGCCCTATGCATATTATGTACACAGTATATAACATATAGACCCCCGTTACAGAATTCTCATACTTGGTCAGACTACTATATTTTTGGTGGTGAGTCGAGCATACCATATATTTGTGCTTGGGTTCCTTTTTGGTTCCCAGAAATTGGGACTGTTAGGTATGGAGGTATATCTTCCAGCTAAGCATTAGTTCAAACACTGTGGCAGTTTTCTTAATTTTTGTGTTTATTATTTTATTTAAAGTCTGTATAACCTGCCTTTCCCCTCCCCATTGGGAGGTGCCCAAGGCAGCTTACTCTGTGTGTGTGTGTGTGTGTGTGTGTGTGTGTGTGTGTGTGTGTGTGTGTGTGTGTGTGTGTGTGTGTATAATATTTATTTTCTACATATTAGTCCTGTCTCCAAGAGGTTCATGCATTGTGGTTTGCACACCTCATAAAAACCCAGTAAAGCGTGCAGACTAGCTCCCAGGCTGGTGTGAATCTGGGTAATGCAGTTTTGTTTTGCTATTGCAAAGATTCCACTCAGTTTTGTCCAGGTGTCCAATTTAACCCTTTGGGTGGTCCTTAATTATAAGAACCAGTTACAAAATACTTTTGTAAGGTGGGTGGAAAAAGGCCTCTGTCTGGAACCTTGGAGAGCTGCTGCCAACACTAGAAGGGGCTGGTGGTTTGACTTGGTGTAAAGCAACTTGATGTGTAGATGAGCACATAGCTGCTTAAAATGTGATAGTGTTGTGTGCTGTGTGATTAATTCTAGATTCAACTTATTTTGTGCAGATTGTGAACTGATTAGCAGCCTCTGGCTCACATTTTATAGGATGACTCTCAAGATGTTTAAGCTTGTCTTTTTTTTTCTTTCATAACAATGGAGTTATTAAGATAAGTGTGTGGCCATTGTTCAAACAGCAGAGGGTGCTATAGACCTGCTTGTCTAGTTCAAATGAGTTCTAATTGGTCCATTTTGAGAATCTACTCAGTATGAGAAATTGTAGGACCAGAAGAGGCTTGCGCTTGCCTCAGTGCAAATGTCAGATGCCTCAGCATGAAGGATACTGACCTAATCAACTTAATTTGCATCCTACATGTGCACTAAAGTAGATGGAAGAGGATTCTGTAACAGAAGAAATCAGTAAATGGACCTTGCACTGTTGCAAAGTGCTTTACGTTGCTTTTGCAATAGTGGAACAGTCATTTACATAGCTAGTAGGTATACCAAATACACCCTGTAACATGTGAAACAGCCCTAAAGGACTTGAGTAGTACTGAAGAATTAGAAACAAGATTGCACTTGGCTCCAGAAATGAGAGTATCTCTCCATGCCTGTGTGATAGATAATGGACATATGTTCAGTGTTGCACTCAGGTTATTTAACTGGTATTCATGTACTTGAATCCTAAGAGCTGTTTCAGCATAGTTGTGTGGTTGCTGAAGATGTCAGCAATGGATTGATAAGCACAGTGTACCTGCTCTAAAGGAGGGTGCTTTGTAGGCCACTGCCAAGCAGTCTTATGTTCTAGTGTTCTACACCTGAATCCTCTCATGGAGCTAGGAGTTTTATAGTACTCACATATGCCCTGTTGCTTCAGGCAGATCAAATGGGAGGAACTCTGTGAATGTAGAAAGGTCTGAGTCAGACCATTTGTCTGTATAGCTTAGTATTATCTCTACACCGACTGGCAGCTACTCTCCAGCATATCAAATAAGTCCTTCCTGTGAATGCCCTATGAATGCTACGGATTGAACCTGGGGCTATTTACATATGAAGCATGTACTGTACCACTAGGCCAGGGGTGGCCACCATTAGGGCCTCTATACTCTTAAAGGTTGTGTAGAAGACAGAATATTGGCAGCTGCAGTTGCTGATGGTGCTGCTATAGCACCTGCTGAAATGCCCTCACCTAGACAACCATTATAAAGGTCCAGGAGCATTCATGTTGAAAGGTTGGCCACCCCTGCACTAGACTATGACCCCCTCTGTTGTATTCATGATTCTAGTCTTCTATCGTAGTTGGTTACAGCCGGAGTTGTATGTGCCACTCTTAAATTCATTGGACAATGTCATCAGTTTTCTCAAACAATAGCAACTGCCTTTCATATAGAAGTGAGACATATATACAATTTGAATTAGAATATATGCTGAGTAAACAAATTGCCTTAGTATTCTGAGTGCGTTTTGCTTTTAGTATATAACTGATGGAAAGGGAGAAGCTAACTAGGAGGACCCAAGGAGGCAGTCACAGCTCATATACAGCAACATGGCCATCATTTTCCCATGCATTTATTTTCTTTCTCATAAGGTGTAGCTTCAGGCTGAACTACACGTTGGATGCAAATTTTATGTAACTGTAGCTTGGCAGCCCTTCTTTAACTGAAAAGCCAGTTTGGGAGGAGACAATGAAATGAAAAAAGTAATAGGGGTGGTTCCCTTTCTCTTGCCCACCATTATTCTGCTCCAAATCACCATCTTCTCAACAGCATTTCCCTCCACTCTTTGAAATGTTCATTTGCAAAATATTGTATTCTTTCTTGCTGCTTCTCTCCTCTCAATTTCTCCCTTTTCTCTCCCCTCTTCCATGCAGCTTCTCAATTTAGAAAAGGTAGTGTGTTCATAAATCGTGTAATTTGGCTTTCAGACTTTAAAGACTGATCATTCCGTCCTATGAGGCCTGAAAGGTGTTAGGCCTTCACTTCTCAGAAAGTGTAGTTTGTTTCTACAGTTAACATAGGGCAAGCAATACCAAAGCTGCAAAGAGCACCTAAATGCTGCTAAGTTATAGGTACTGCAGATCAAATAAATGTGTTCAACTTACCAAACTGGATTACTTCTACAGTCCTATTGGTAATTATGTGTATTTAAGGGAAGAGTCTTGTTTGCCTTATGACCCCACAAAATATAAATAGAAGTTGCTTACTTGAAGGGATGAAGATGACATCAATGATGTGACTTCTATGGCCGGAGTCAACTTGAATGAAGAGAGCGCATGTATTTTAACAGCAAATTCTGAAGCCATTGGCACGCTTATCCAGTCATGTTCAGAAGAACTCCTCCTTTTCTCAGATGCCTTAGAGAAGAAGATCTTGGAAATAGGTGAGAGATCCTAGTTGGGAAGGCACTCCCAAATGCAAGCAGGTTGCACAAATCTTAACCTTGACACATATTTCCTGAATCATCACTGTCGTTGCTTGGGACTGAGTAACAGAACTTGTTTGGAGTAAAGCAGTCAACTTAGAGAGGTAAATAAATGCATCATAGAATACTGCTTCAACAGCAATGCTGATAGCAAAATCCTGTAGCTCTTATATAAGTATAAAAATTGGGACCAAAGTTCTAAATCTTAAATGAGGAACCAAAATGTAGGTAACACTTCAAGTAAAAGTTCTTGGTTTTTGTTCAAGTCTTAAGGCTAAACGTTTAGCCTGGGCTCTGAATCGGACCTGGTGTTGCTGCTGGCCAGTTGAAAGTGTCTGGGCGCACCTGTCTGGTTGGAAGTGGTGCCTTGCATGTTGCTACTTTGCTCACAACAGCTTCCCAAGGACTTGTGGAGTGCTGTTTCTGGGCTGGACAGCATCACTGCTGTTTTCCTGCAGCTCCTTTACAGAGATACCTTGGAGACCTCTGTATTGCTCCATTTTGGTTCTGGGAAGGGCAAGGTAAATTGTAGCTAAATGCAGTGTAACTGCCCCAGAGCTCTACTTCTGAGCTCTTCCTAATACTAGAATGGAGAGAGTTTCCAGTGATCATTACACAGGTCTTTTGACAGCTTCCCCAGAAACCCTGGGAAAGCTACTGGCTGTTGGGCCAAGCAGCAGTAGACGTTTCAGCATGTGGTGCTCGGACCGCATAACAGTGCTCGGACCGCCTCTTCTGAACTGGCAAATGCCACTATTGGTATTAAGTGTAGTGTGCTTCAGGGTTGAGTCCTCTGTCTCCCCTGGCAGGTGCACTTTTTGGCTCTTTAATCTTTGGAAGGAAAGAGAGGCAGGTCTTTCCTTGCCAAACTGCTTCTGAAGGAAGATGACTGGGATGGTGGGTGGGAGATTGGTCTCAAAGCAACTTGGCTGTTGCAGGTCTGGCCCAAAGACAGCCAAAGACCTTGTCCTCTGGGGACCACAAGTGTATATTGCCACAAGCCGATCCATGTGGTCAAGCCCTCTAGAAGTCAGTATTTTGTGTTGGTGCATGTATTCTGTAACAGTAACTGAAGCTCTAAGCAATAGCTGGGACTTCAAACAAAATCGTACACAATCCAGAGGAATGTAACATTAAAAGTGTGGGTGAACTAACTCAATTTCGTTTCACAACTTCATTATTTTTTTTCCTTCTCTGTGGCACTGTGGGCACTCCTTGATTAAAATGTTAGTGTAACTATCAAGAGCCTGGTGAAACGGCTTTGGGAGTTGGCTATCTCTGCTTTAAACAATTCCCATTTTCAGTCTGTTCACACAACCTCGGCATGTTAATTTGAGCAAATGTTTGTAAGTCACTGGAATGAAACTAGCTTGCATCAGCATAAAGTGCTGCTGCCTAGAACTGACACTTATTTGCAGAGAATAACATTTATGTAGGACAACTTGTTTAATGTTATATAGTGGCTTACCTCTGTTGCTGATGTTTACAATAGCAGTTGGAAGCCATTCACATAATGTACAGCATGTTTATTCTTAGCATAAAATAGAATAGCATTATACATCGATATACTTGGTGTTCTCAAGTCATCGCACCTCTGGGGGAGATTGAGGGGGGCAAGAACAAGTCGTTAGTGTATGTTTAACAGTAATTTGATTTTTATAGCACTAAATTGCCAGGGTACTCGCTCTGCCTTCCTCCGCCTGTGCTGATGGGGGTCAGTTGTCAACCAGAGGAAGCTTTGATTAGTACGCCTGCAACTTGAGGGCACCGTAGAGGTGATGTTGAGTCTTAGTGTAGGGTTTAAGCAGCATCACTTGAAGCAATCTACCTCAGTGCTGCTCCTGTGAAAATACTGGAGGACTGAAGAGGGAGGTGATGCAGAATGGCGGAAAGTAGAGCTTATCCAGGCAAGCTGCAGTTGCAAAAGAGGGAAGGACCCTAATTGAGTTGGCTGTTTTCCAAGTTACTACCTTGGGAGTAGGGGTCAAGCTGCCATATGCTGTTGGTTGGGCTTGGTGTGATAAGGGACCAGGCTAAGATGCCTGGAGTATGTTGCAAAAAAAATCTCTGTTCATGAACATGTCAGGATTTAACAAGCATAGTGTCAAACAGAGCAAAATGTAATTCTGTATTTTTTTAATTACTGAAATTAACAGAATATGGCACTAATTTCTACAGCTACTATTTCTCCCCTTCCCTGAACCACAAGGCTTGATTTCTGTATTCTTATTAACTTTGTCCTATAAATGACCTTGCAAGGAAAGTGATTCTAGAGGCTAAGTGAAACAATGTCTATTTTCTGAAGCTGTAGGCTAGGTTTTATTAATGTAATGTCTAAGATCTTTGAAGTTGTGACTTTACCAGGAAAATCACAATCTCCAAACCTTTATTCATAATGGGTATGACTTCCAGGGGGAACAAAATACCTGCTGTGCTAATTATTTCAATTATCAGCTAGTACTAAAACACGTAATGGATTTTCTCTACCTCCACAGGTAAAAGGCATGACATTACAGAAGTTAATTCGGATGTTCTGAACTTGATCTCCCATGCTACACAGGAGCGATTACGAGGGCTTCTGGACAAACTGGCTATAATTGCTCAGCATCGTATGATGACCTATAAGGTAAAGAAAATCCTCATTAAGCTTCTTGGTCTCTCAACAATCTTGTTCTATTCAATGTATTTTTAAAAAGTAACATTATGGTTGTATGGGGAGCATGTATCGTAAGTCCACCATAAAGAATACTTGCTTCTAGAGAGATGAAACACTGTATGTTGTACTATAACCACAAGGACCAAATGCTACTGTAGTCTTATACCTTTCTGGAGAATATACCCCTTAGGATACAACCCAATGGATAAAATTGTTTTTCTTTAGATGGCAGGATCAAGGAATATGCCATAGTGGTGGAAGAAGCTGGCTGAAAAGCTCGCTATGTGTATTCATGCTAATGGTGCTTATCTTTTTGTTCTAGCCCCCCTCCCCCCAGCTACTATGTTTAAGGGGATAAATGGGGTGGGTGCTTTGGGAAATAGGTCTTTAAGGCTACCCTTCCTAATTTCCCATAGTTTGAGCAATGATAAGTAACTGAAAATCTGGGGCTAACTCTCGGGTGAGACTTTCACTCAGTAAGCAAATGTGTATGGAAACAATTTTGAACTGCCAGTAAGCGTTGTTGCTTTTTTGGGTTTTTTTAAGTTGGGATGCATCTCAACTAGCTCTCAATGGTGATCAGAAATCTTTGTTAACCAGGGCAGGTTTTGGGGGAGTGGTAGAATCATCAGACGTTCCCTCTGTCTTCTAGGACAGCAACCAGTACATAATGTCCAGTGATACTCGAGCTCAGCTTAAGTTCCTTGAGAAACTGGATCATATGGAGAAGCAGAGAAGGGATGAAGAAGAGCGAGAGATGCTGCTTCGAGCAGCTAAGGTGAGAGTTTGGAAGGATTTCGGGCTCACAAAAGATTTATGGCTGCTAAGCATTCTTAGACTTTACTGCTGAAGAAGTATTATAGGTATAAGTACTAAAGAAGAGCCTATGTAGTACACACATCAGCAGATGCTAGGCACCTTGAGAGTTTGAACTCTAGAGAAGATGAGATTCGGTGGCATTTAATGCAGAGGAACAGAACTTCAGTAAGCCCTTTTATAGCAGCTGGTTAGGTAGCATGAAGACAAAGCCAGTCCTTGTTTATCACACAAAGGAACCACTTTACACCCTTAGTCCTCTTTTCTTGCTGGGTCCAAATACAAGCTCATTCTTGGGGAATGACCCTCTTATTCCAAAAGGATTAGCAGCAGAGCTATTTGGACTACTACACCACTTCAGGTGGCAGTCACGCTATTGAATCCTGTTTGGTGCAAAATAATTCCTTGCACATTAAAAGAAGTCAAAGAATAGTTCTAACCTAGTCTTCTCCTTGACATTTTGTTTTTATTATGTACAGAGATGTTTTTATATGAAGAACCTTAGATAGCATGAGCCCCTATTTGCAACTTCAAGGCAGCTTGCAAATGTACTTAAATCAATACAAAAAAGGGGAAAAAATTGGCTATACAAAATACATAAAGCAGTAAAATATAAGCCAAACAATATTAATAGAACTGATAATTACTAACAGCACCAGATTGTCATAAAAGAGCAGTCAGAAGACTCCCCTTAGGAAGACTGCCTTGGTCTGTCATCTGAAGCCAAAAAAAGGATGTACAGGAAGTAGTTTGTTTTCTTCACATTTTGATACTGCCCTTCTTCCAAGGAGCTCAGGGTGGTGTACATAGCTCCTTCCCTCCTTTTGCCCTCACAACAACCCTGTGAGGTAGGTTAGGTTGAGAGATAGTGACTGGCCCAAGGTCACCCAGGAAGCTTCATGGCTGAGTGGGGCTTTCCCATCCATTTTCAAGCTGTTTCCTTATTCTTCTCAAAACCAAGGCTTGCTTTAACTTATGCTCCTGCAGTCAATCTCCTACCCTCTTCTGTATGTTTGCAGAGCTGCCACTTTTTTACCTTGTCTTGTGTGATGGAGTACTTTGCACTTACTTAGCAGATCTCCGACTTTCCTTCCTAACTACAAATGTTGGGAGGCTGCAGCCACTGCGTACCCCTAATGGAGCTGCCACCGAGCATGCATGATCTAAGTTTCATCTCTGTTAGTGCATGCATGGGAAGAACGAGACATACACCTGGGAGAGGCACACTTGAATTTTAGGGAACATCTACACCTCCAGAGAAATTGAAACCATTCTGCATTGAACAAAAAGTGATGGGCAAGGAAAGCAACACCTAGAAAAACACACCTGATACCTTGGCCATTTTAAACTGGGTTTCTTTGAACATTTGACAACTGGTACGGGTGGCGCAGTGGGTTAAACCGCTGAACCATGAGCTGTCGATCGAAAGGTCGGCAGTTTGAATCCGCGACGGGGTGAGCTCTCGTTGCTTGGCCAGCTCCTGCCAACCTAGCAGTTCCAAAGCGTGTTAATGCAAGTAGATAAACAGGTACCACTTGCGGGAAGGTAAACAGCGCTACGTGTTCCAGC
Source organism: Plestiodon gilberti rubricaudatus (assembly GCA_026170595.1). Taxonomy (NCBI): domain Eukaryota; kingdom Metazoa; phylum Chordata; class Lepidosauria; order Squamata; family Scincidae; genus Plestiodon; species Plestiodon gilberti. The sequence continues at coordinate 49,878,786 of JANXHW010000004.1, read as the reverse complement.
CGCATGCTACGCGCTGCGGCAAGGAGAGTCATGCCGGCCACATGACTACGGAGGCATCTTCGGACAATGCTGGCTCTTCGGCTTTGAAATGGGGATGAGCACCACACCCTGGAGTCGGACACGACTGGACTTAATTGTCAGGGGTTACCTTTACCTTACCACAAGCTGAAGTTTTCATATCAAATCTCCATCGGACACTTAATTTCTTTTTTAAACCCAATTCAGTTTTAATGGAGAATGCAACATGATTTAACTACATAACTGAGGCTGTCTTTAATTTTTATACAGTATGCTTTGTAAGTGCTTTTCCCTCTTGATACTGGCTGGATGCATACTTAACTGTTAGTTCCCTGCAAACTATGGGGAGGTGACCACTGCTTGGAAGTAGAGTGCATGCGCAGAAGTTTCCATGTGCATGTTAACCTGCAAGTCTGTGTAGAGTGTACTGGGCTAGAAACTCCTTCAGTCTGATTTCAATGCAAGTACATTTCTTATCTTATCTGTAGCCCTGGCTTACAGATGGAGCCAGTCTCCGGGACATGCATTCTTTTCCCATTCTGGAGCAAATCTCCCTGCTCCTCCTCCCACCCTCCAATATTGTTGTCAGTGATAACTATTGTTTAGAGTTGCATGTGCACCAACCCCAACCATGTGGTTTGCAAGCCCACTTTAAACCTTTTCAGATTCTGGTTCAAGGGGACCTGTAGTTATAGCTGGCATTCGTGTAACTCTGAACAGTGGTTAACATAGCCAAGGGACTAGAGGACAGAACACATGTTGGTCAGCAGGTGTTGCCTTGCCCCTCATTTTTTGTTCAAAGCAGAATAGTTTCAACATCCAATCCGCAAAACATGGCTTGCATGGAATCGGTGTACTGTTAACCTCTATGGTGAGCCATTGATGTCAATCCTTTACAAATAATCCTATAAGATAGGTCAGCATTGTCCCTGTGACTTATAGCAGTCTGGCTGAGAGTGGCTTTCTGATGGCCACACAGTGAAATTGTCTGTGCTGAGGTTTGAATTTGGAACTCCAATTACACCCATAATTATCCCATGCTAGTTCCCTGTGGATAGATTTGGAAGCCTTTCCTTGCCATGCTGTGATAGTTCATTGGTGGCAATCTGGAACATAAAATGTAAACCAGTATCATAATCTCTGCAAATGATTTGTTTCTACTTACAGTCTGGAATTCAGGCACTTAAAATCGGGCTTCTTAAGCAGGCCTGCTGTAATCCAACAAAAATGGTGTTGGATCTTCTTCCCTCCTCGCTACTTTTCTTTTTTCCAAGTGTCTGCTGCTGACATGAACATCATCACGCCTAGGCTGGACCTGACTGACAATGTTAGCATCATTTTTAGTTCAAGCTTCCTCTGGGCTAGAGCAGAGGCAGCAGTCCCTGATAAAGGGAGGGTTGTGGGGAGGGAGGGAGGAGGAGAGCCAGTCTGGCTCAAGGCATTAAACCCCTACAGCTAAGATTTTCAATCAGAAGAGAAAATTGTACCTTATTAAATATTTAAAAACATGTTTTGTTTTGTATGTTTGGTGCTGGTAATTTCTATTAAATTTTGCTTTTTGATAGAGCCGTTCCAATAAAGAAGACCCCGAGCAGCTGCGTCTAAAGCAGAAAGCAAAAGAGGTAGGTCTTTCAAGTTACCCTGGTTGCCTTTGTATTTGGAGGGAAGGTTGGCAGCCCTCTCCTGGCAATTAGGTCAGGGTTTATTTTGCTGTTGCATACCATTTGCAGAGGCCTTGGGGAAGGACAGGAACTGCTAAAGGCAAGGGCAGCACTTCAAATGAGGTCAATGAATTATGAGCTCTTTTAACATTTTATTTTCATAGTTTACAAAGAACTATTTCTAGACAGGCCTAAACTACAGCAGTGTGCTTGGTAGGAATATAATGTGGGATTAGAAAAAAGACACTTTGAGATTTAGCATCTGGGACCGTACAATAGGCTACATTTTTCCAGGGTAATTGTTCGTTTTGTAAATCTGATACTGCTTATAATTCTTTGGCTGGGAGGCGGTACTGGGATTTAGTTTTAAATGGAAAACGCCTCTGGCTTTTAATTTTCTGGGCCCAGCAGTTTTCTGTTCTGGAATGGAGCCCTTGTTTCACACAGTTCATGTTTAGCTGCAGGGGTTTTAGTTTATAGCTTAGACTGGTTAAGCTTTTACTCCCAGAGGCCTCTGCATAGCAACTGCAGAAATCAACAAATAAGTTCATTTATGTCTGCTGCAGCCTCCTCTCAGTAGCTGACTTTTTACATTTCCCAATATCCATTTCCTGACTTTTCTAGCCGGAGAGAAAAAAGCTCCACTAATTGGAGCTTATTTTAATTGAGCCTTAATATTGGATCTCACTGGAGTTGCCCCCAGAGCTACTGGGAATAGAATTAAATGAAAATACCTAAGGTTGAAGACTGTGTGTGAGTGAGAGATTTTTTTACTTGACCTACAGATTCTTTTCCCTGCTGAATAAATCAAGCCTGTTCACATTTCTGATTAAGGATCTGACAGCAGACAATAATAAAGACAATTGAGGTGTGAGATGTGTGATACAGAGCTGAAGAAATTGGTTTCTATAGTTACTTGACTGATTTCATGCCATTTTTAAGGATCTCTGTGGTAAATGAGTGATTTTTCTGAGAAACCTTTTTTCTTAACTGTGCCTCTTGAACTATGAAATTTGTTGTTGCTTAACATTGCTACGGTTGGCTTCTAGGTGCCAATAGAAGCAGCAGCGGGTTATTTATGAATGCTTTAAAGGCCCTTATTGTTTGGATTAATGTAGGAGGCGAGGCAAAACAAATGGCAATCCAGTAAAATGGTCTCCAAATCAATGCGCCAGGCTCCAGCCAAAGTCAAGAAATGTCCACAAAATGGAAGAACAGGAATGAAGGAACTTATCATTCTGTTAAATTTTAACAGATTAAGGGCCCAATCCTATCCAACATTCCAGCACTGATGCAGTTGCAATGCAACCCCAAAGTAAGAGAACAAACATTCCCTTACTTTGAGGAGGCCTCCATGACTGGCCCCCCACTGCAGGATGCAGCGCACACCCCATTGGCACAGCTGTGTCAGTGCTGGAAAATTGGATAGGATTGGGCCCTAAGTTTTTGTAGACTTGCATATTGCTTAATTTGGCGGAGGAGGGATGACTGTTATGGCACAGTCTTGACTAAGTTTAGAGCAGCGGAGTGCATGCTCCTCCGTTCTAAGCTGTTGCAAATGTGCCAAAAAGCGCATTTGTGACTCGCAGCAAGTAAGTGCCGCCGGCACAGAGGCCAGTAGCCCTCACTCCACCAGGGAACCGTTCCTGCGCCCGCTGATGAAGGTAAGTCCCGCGCCAGTGGGCGGAACGGGGCAGCCATTGGCCGGACTAGGAGCAGGCGGGAATATCAGTGGCGTGCTCTGCCGATATCCTAGGCCTGTTCCCAAGCTTGGCTGGCCTTACTCCGCTGCCTCAGATGTACAACATCTTCAGGGCTGACGTACATCTGAGGAGGCCCATAGGGCCCCGGCCAGCTTGTACCCGGGGAAGGGGACAAGCACCCCTTTCTCCTGAGGTGCTGCCTTGAGGCAGCCCGGGAATGCCATAGGATATGACAGCCGGCCCTTTAGGCTGGTGCTGTATACTTACACAAGATTGGACTGTCTGTCTCTGCCCCTCTAAGTTCCTGTATTGTTGAGATTGCAAGATGCTAATGTTCCTTCATTGGTGGCATGTTAAGCATACAGTATTCCAGTATTCCAGTTCTGCTCTATCTTGCAGGTCCCATCTTGAACCTTATATTGAACTATTATAAATTTGATGCATGCAGTCTTAAGAACATGCAGGAAGTTTAGAGGCATTCTGATTTGACAAAGGCCAGAGTGAAAGATCAACATACTCTGAGATGATACTCTGACGGACTTCTTTAAAATGCCTGGGAGAAAAGCATGGGCATGCAAATCTCCTCCTACCCACCCACTGATTGCCCCATCACCTTAATCATGCACATGTGTGTCTTGACGGACTTCTTTAAAATGCCTGGGAGAAAAGCATGGGCATGCAAATCTCCTCCTACCCACCCACTGATTGCCCCATCACCTTAATCATGCACATGTGTGTCTTGTTCAATCTGCCCCTCAATATGCCATTTTAGTTCTACGTAGTAGTATTTAAATTATGCCTTGAGAGGTGATTTGGGAGAACCATGCACCAAGTGGGTGGAGGTGTGTCCATGCTTCTTCCCCACATGTTAAAAATGGCCAGTCAAGGTATTGTCTGAACTGGCCCAACATAGCATTTATACCAGTCTAGATTTAAAATGAGCAGAGGAAACAGTGTTTCTTCTAGGGTCCCATGTGTGTGTTGCATAGTTTCAATGAGGCAGACAACTGCAACACTCTCCAGGTCGTATGTGGCTGGATTTCATGGGAGTATCAATTGAACTATGACTGGCTGGCACCTCAATTGGGGAACGCATTCATGTCAAGGAGGCAATCCAGTGAATTTTCAGGCTCTGGATCTTGCATATGCAATCCCGCCCTCTGGCCCAGGTAGAAACAATGCTAGTAGTTCATGAAAATTAAAGCTCAGGTCTGCGTGCTGTACCCTCCTCCCTATACACATCAGTATATTGAGAGGGATGTGCATTTAATGTTTTTTTTTAAATATTGCCTTTCTCAAAATAAGGAACCAAGGCAGCCAATCAAAAAGGTTAAAACCATGAAATACAGTATTTTTGTTGTATCGAAGTTAACATGACATAACAATAACATAGCAGCAACGCAGCATACTAAAATAACAGTTCTCAGAGAGCATAAGCTATCTTAATTTTTTTTTTTTAAGTCTTAAGCCCTGTCAGAAGACTGATGGGAAGGGTTCTGTTCAATAGGGAGGGAGTTCCAGAGTTGAAGGGCACTTCCATTTAGTGGCACCACAAGTTGTTGCTACCAGTTGAGCCTCAGAGGCTGAACCACTTGCAGGAGCCCCCCCCCAATGACCTTAGGGGGGCAAGCCATTTGGTGTATGGAAGAAGGCAGTTCTTACGATAACCTTGTTCCTAAGCCGTGAAGGGCTTTAAATGTTAAAACCAGCACTTTGAATTGAGCTCAGAAATGAACTAGTAGCCTGGGCAGATAGAGGAGAAGCAGTCCAACAGAATCAAACTGCCTTGCCTCTATCACCACATGGGTTGACACGTTCTGCACTTGTCATTGTCATTGTTATATACTGCTTTTCAACAAAAAGTTTACAAAGAGGTTTATGCAGACAAAATAAGACTGTTTGGAAACTGCAATTTCCAAATTGCAGTTTAATCATTTGAAGAGACAGCCCCACATAGAGCATGTTAACATTAACATAGCCTCGATGTCACCAATGCCTGGATCACCGTGATCAGGTCTGAACTGTTCAGGTAAGGTCACAGCTGATGCACCAAACAAAGCTAGGCAAAGGCACCCCCTAGCTACCGTACTGCTGCCACCTGAACATCCAGGAGCAGCGATGAATCTAGAAGTATACACTCAGCTGTAGACCTGCTCCTGCAGAGGGAATGCAATCCCATTCAGAACGGGTTGCTGATCCAATACTTGTGTCATAGAACTCCGAACCAAGAGGACCTCTGTTTTGTCTGGTTTTGATTTATTAGCCCTTGTCCAGACATTGGTCAAGGGTTTCTACGGATCCTCTAGTACTAGATATGAGAGAGGGGGGAGGGGGAGAGCGTGAGAGCATGAGCGAGCTGGGTATCATTTGCATATAGATGACAGCCAACTCCAAGTCCCCTGATGATCTTGCCCAGTGGTTTCATGTAAATGTTAGATAACAGAGGGACAAGAGAAAACCCTGTGGTGTACACCAAAGACCATGGTGATGATGAGTAGTGCTTTGTACCATTGTGCTTTACCACAATGAAACATGATTCATATTCAAGGTATCATAGTGCATGGACAAAATAATACATTAGTTGAACTGACCATATGCTTCTATCCATGGCATTCATTATTATTTTTAAGCATATTCTGTCCTTTATAAACAAGTCAATATATATCTTCCCAAATAAAAGTACTTGGCTTTCCAACTTGTATTGAGTGTGATTTATAAAAACTTTTTTTAAAAAAGTGAAAAATCCAATTTCGCTGAGATGGAAAGGAAATCTTTTCTTAGAACTGAACAGAGGTTTCCCCTTCTTAAAAATGGCTTCATGTGATTACAGCTATGCTGCAAATGCCAATTCACTATTGGGAAGGGCTCTAAAAAATGTACCTTGCTTTATTTGTGCTTCAGGTCAGATTAACTAAAATGGTTATTGTGTCACCTAGAAACTCTCGACTGCTTCAAGACCAGACTTTAAAAACCTATATATTATTATTAAAAAGGCCAGCAGCAACAAATACCATTTTACATTTTCTGCGATGTTTTCATGGCAATTTGATCTTTACACAGGTTTAAAAAAAATCTTTGTACTTGTAGCAGATGGAAAAATCGAAGAAGGGAAAATGGGCTTATAACACTTTCTGGCTGGCTTCTGATCTCAAGACTGTCCCTTTTGAACAAATATATAGTAATGCTCAGAAGTCTAAAGTACTAGTCTGAGAGGGTGTTCCTCATAAGTAATTTTAGTGACTCTTGAGGTGATTGGTGGTATGAGCACTCGGGGCTGGTTTTTGTATTTCTGAACATTGCTTCACATGCAGTTACTTTCATGTGTGAATGAACCATGATAGAAGCAACATTTCAGAACTTGTGTTATCTCCTGTTGTCACTTTCAGTGCGAACCTTCTTGGTGGAAGCAGTTCATGCATTTAGCAGTGACTCATAGTGTAGAGTTCTGAAGCCATGCATGTTTTGTCTTGCCTGCAATGGGCACAGTGCACTTACCAATGATAGCCTAGTTATTTTATCCTGTTACAAATGATGGCGGGCTGCAATGGGAGTTAAGTGTTCTAAGCTATCTTTGGTATGTCATAGGGGGAAGACTTAATCTGAAACGCGTATCTTATGGTATTGTAGTAACTTTTTACTACATTTGTTTAAATACATATTCTGCAACTGTTCTTAAACGGTACAAGCATGTTGAGTGGGTCTATTTTTAAGACTAATATATACTGATTTGTAGTGTTGTTGAACCACGAGAGAGTAATGGGGTTAAACCAGACTATGGAAGATAATACATTTATGTAAAATTTGTATTGGGGTTAAACCAGACTATGGAAGATAATACATTTATGTAAAATTTGTATTGTGTAAAAGGCAGGTCAAAAGATTGCATCCGCTACAGGGTGCTGCAGTCTAACCTATTCATAATTTTCTTTTCCTTTTAAATTAGATGCAGCAATTAGAACTTGCACAGATGCAACAAAGGGAAGCTAATCGTGCAGCTCTGGCAGCCATTGGTCCAAGAAAAAAGAGACCGCTGCATTCATCGGGACTTGAGGTACATATAAAAACATCATGAGATTTTTTTCCTACAACTTCTAGCCTCCAGTTGGCGCTTGTTTCTGTTTTGTGGAGTTGGTTTTCAGGTGACATTTCTAATGGCAGAGTACTTCCATCATTTTGTAGGCCATGCTATAACTATTTGGCATCCGGTGAAGTCTGCTTGATTGTGCAATACATGATATTGGGGAGGAATTGCTGTCTTATCACTCCAATAGCTAATTTGTGGGGGATGTCAGGGGATGTTTCCACTGGTATGAACAGTTCTTGCTTTGTATCTGACATCTTTACCTTTTGACGGTCATTTAAGTCAAAGCACTGCAGTGTATCCCTTGCTGCAGCATCCTACTATGAAGAGCAATCCTAAATTGACTTTGGCAAGAGATCTGCTTTACTTCAAGGAAGGCAAATAGGCTAAGGACCCTTTCTAGTCAGGAGGAACCATCAAAAAGTTCTTAAACCAGCTCATCTTAAACAAGAATTGTTGATATGTTGCATTGCAACAAGGCAAACGGAAGTAAAAGTCAGAGTCTTGTCATAACTTTATTGGGACCAACCTTAATGATGCACAGTCTTGAGCAAACTCTCAAGTTCTCCAGAAATCTTCATCAGCCTGAAGAAGAGTTCTGAAAAACTCAAAGCCATACTCAAGACTGTGTGCTGTTTTGGTTGGTCCTCCTAGTAAAGTAATTATTAGATTCTGACTCTTGGATTTTTACTAATGGACCAACATGACTTACCGGTGCTTTGGAGAAGTGATTCTCTTCTGTGCTGTTTCTGTAATTCATGAAGTGGATTCCTGGGTCTCAGATGCTTTGAGCATCCATGTTGGCACAACTTGAAATACTGAAAATCTAGAACACAAATGTCCAGAACTTAAGGATGAATATTGGCAGGGGACAAGTGAATATTGGCACTATGATCTGGTAGTGGAGGAGATTAACATCACTCCTTTGTCATGTTCGGATCACTGCCTGGTTTCTGTAATGGATGAAAAAGGGGGTTATCAAAAGATCACCATGCATATTTATCCCAATGTTATTTTATATTTTCTTTTATATCAAAGATTAAAAGGGGAACAATGAGAATTGGGCAGATTAATGTTTCTGGTAGGTTTTAGACTATTTGAGATCCCTAGCCTCTTAACCGGGGGGGGGCACCCGGGGTTGTGGAGTTGGTATGCAAAACCTCTGGCTCCGTAATTTTTAAATTTCCTATTCAGACTCCTTAATAAAAACTCAATAAATATTAATAATGGTAAACCTACTAAAATGGTGCCATAAAGCATTTCATCACCACCACGTGAATCATTGGGCTACTTTTTAGACTTGTGTCATTTAAGTATAAGTATGTTTCATTAAAACAGGTAACTGCGTACTGATTACATAGTTCTTAATCATGCCTGATAAACATGTAAACATGCCACCTGCTCATTTTAGTTGTGATTTTTCAACAGTTCCTCACTTGCTGCCCAGTGTGAGACTGGCCATTACCCATTTTAAGGTTACATTGGTTATTAACTGCTCAACTCGTTAACTGTTCCACACAGTAGGGAAAAAAATTAGAGGGAGCATTGTGTGACACGCCGTCGTCCTCATAGAAATGGGTTGATTTGTAGACAGTTTGTATTCTTAAGGTACTGGAGCCAAAGTTACGAAGCATTATTTCCATACCATATGGCTCAACGTGTCATTGAATGTCCCCATGTATGAGGCTGCTGGCGGCTCATACGGTAGCAGAAGTGTTAAAATAGCATTTTCTTAAGATTTTATATCTAGGTCAGAGTCGGCACATTTTTTCAGACTCCACCCAGAATTGTTTCTGACTCTTGACTCCACAGCCCGGGGGTTGGTGGTGGTAGAGAGGCTATTAGGATGGTCTGCCCTGAGAAATCCTCCATGGTTTATTTGAGGGCTTATGGGGATTTTTCTGTCTGTATGACTGGTGATCCTGTTGAAGTTCTGGTTGGCTTTTGTTGAAGTCGGTGAAGGTCTCGATGTGGGCAAACAAGCTGAAATTAATTCTGACTTGATAATGGTGTCATCTTGTTCCTGATGGGGTTGCGCTCCCCTTGAAGGAGCAGGTTCGCAATTTTGGGGAGCACTCTTGGACCTGACTTTGCCTCTAGATGTCCAGGTGGCTGTTTTTGCCCAACTTTGACAGGTATTCCACCTGTTTCTGTCTCAGGTGGATCTGACCATAATGACTCATATCTTAGTCACCTCACAATTGGATTACTGCAGCACATTTTACCTGAGGTTGTCTTGCTCAGGTGTTTGACTGCTTTGAGAATTCAATCAGTGATGTACTAAGGGTGGTGGTGGCACCCAGCCGGGGGGGGGGGACAAAGGCCACGGCTGTTTAAGCTGATGGGGGGTGGCCGTGTCTTTGGCTTCTCTTCCCCACGATCTGGGAAGAGAAGCTGAAGACGTGGCTGTTGGCAGACGGGCGCTCGCATCTTCGGCTTCTTTTCCCCAATCGCGGGGAAGAGAAGCCGAAAACATGGTCGCCCCAGTCCCTACCTCGTGCCTTGTGGCTGCTCCGAAGTGATGTCACTTCCAGGCCAAAGTGACGTCTCTTTCAGGACAGGTAGAGGGGGAAGGAGGGTGGAGCTTTGGGCTGTCACCAGGCTGAAGGGGTGACACCCATCCTTGCCACCTAGGTGGCAAGTACACTGCTGTCGATCCTGTCATGGTTTCAGCTGCGCTGGTAACCAGTTGGTTTCTGGGTGTAATTTGAAGCTGCTGGCTACCTTTTAAAGCCCCTACACACTTGGGGCCAGAATACATTAAGGGCTTATGGGGTCCTTATTCCATATGAATCTACCTTTTTCCATTTTACCTTATTCCGTATGAATCTACCTGTTCATTAAGATCAGGGAAGGGGGGCCTCTTGCGCATCTTGCAGCCTTCCTAGATTTAGCTGGCAATGACTTATGAGAGGGCCTTCACAGGGCTGGCTATTTAAAGAAGTGTTTTTCAAAATGCTCGACTCTCCTTGTGATTTTATTTTGTTTGTTGCTGATTTTATTTTTTGGTATTGAGTGTGGTTTTTAAGCAGTCTTGAGTCCCCCAAAGGAAGAAATTTGGCATAGAAGAGTTTAGTAATCTGCTTCTCAGGATAGTGGAAGAATTGCCTTGGCTAGCCAACAGTAGCAAATTAACCAGCCAATGGGAATATTAGCTTGCCTTTGAGCTTGGGTGTGTACTTTGAAATTTTAATAAATTAGTGGCTGTTGTCTTGCTGCATATAGAATAATCTTTTATCTAACTTAATTACTACAAAATATTTAAAATCCTAAACTTGGTATAGCAGCTTTCCCATGTCCCTCCCTTTAGCATTTAAACTTTCATTAGGTAAAGCATTGTGTTTGCTACCAAGCAGGAAAGGCTACAGAACAGCAAGGTTGTAATTATTTCTAGCTTTCACTTTTATATAATTCTAGAGGGTATATAATAGCTGCCCCTTGGACATATTCTTGCTGTTGCTGATGCGACTCCTACCTTATTAAACACTTGTACTGCAATCCCACATAACGCTATGGTTGAAAATGCCAGTGGCGAAGCAGTAAGCATCAGAACAATAGCATCCAACACTTTGTGCTATATAGATGGAAGCACTCATTAAGATTTAATGTACATATACTAGGCATGTATTTCATAGGTAACCTTATAAATGTGCAAAGTTGGCTTTTAAACATCTCTAGGCCACCACACACTACACAGTCATGTTTCCCACAATAGGCATTCAACAGGGAGCTACAACCAATCACAGCTGCCCAGCATGGGTACCTGTGAAATATGAAAGCAAGCACGTGTTTGTGTTCACATTTTTAGATGTAGGTCTAAAACATACGAGGGCATCACACTATGTGAAGTGCCCTACTTTGAATCCATGTGTGGGTCTTTTAAATCTGGGCCAAATAGCTTGCAAATGTGAAATAGCTTGCTTCCTTGAAAAACATAATTTTCTTACACTTATGAGAAAAAATATCTTAAGTGGGGCAAAGTGGCCAGCCCATATGCTCCAACCTATTCCCACCCTGTGTCTATTAATTTTTCTATGCAATGGGTAAACTTATTTCTCTTGGACACAAATCGTGCACTCTCATAGTGAAATCTTGTTTACAATACAAAGGTGTGGTTCAGGCATAATGCAAAATCATGGTTGAGCATTGTATGCATGAACCAAGGGCTCTTGCCACTCTTCTCTTCCTTCCTCCACACACAAGGGGAAGGATATGTAATGTTCCTGTTTGCAGCTTGAAACAAACCACAGTTTCTTGTTTCATTTGAATTCAGTTTGCCTTGGTTTAGATTAACAAATTGAGATATCAAGCCATGGTTTTATCCTGTAACAAAATAATGGTATTTCTTCAAGCCAATTTTATGTATTCAGATAAAAACAAATGATGGTTTGTTCCAAATAGCATATGGATGTGTTAAATTCCTCCTCTTGCATGTGAGTAAGGGGAAAGTATGCAAGCCCCAGGCTCACTGCAGCTGGTGGGCATATATTGCTTCAGTATTAAATCTGAAGCAGGCCATGTGGTGGCTTTTATATTGGGGGACTGTTCCAGCAGCCCATGAAAATACAAAATGCAACATGGAAAAATCTTCTAGATCCACATGCCTCACTCACCCCACACACCCCACGTCAGGAGTGTTTTGTGAATGGCCCTGAAAATGTGTACAGACAGGTGTTTTTCTAAGAGTTTTGATCACAGTGCTTGTTAAGTCAAATCTGTCTTTTTAAAGGAGCAGAATGCTTGAAGTATATGTATAACAAAGAAGGCAAAACATCCTGATGAGTAAACAGTGTTCTGTTCTATTCTGAGATGAAAGGATGGCCTTGAAATAGAAGAATGTGGCTTCACCAAAAACATATTTTCAGAAAACTTGACTAACTTTTTAAATATGTAGAACTGAATCATTTGAGTGCAAAGATGCATATTTCTAAGACAGATAAATATCGAGACTGAAGCAGTTTGACTCGCGTCTATCCAACACCTGTTGTTGTCGGTACTAAATGCAATAGTGACTGTGTGCCAGAAATGTGGGTTTAATTTAGATTATATTCAGTTCTGTTAATAGGCACCTTGAACATTTACTCTGAAAACAACATTTTATGTTGTCCTTGACCCTTCCATCTTGTGAGTTCCTGGGGTAGATTGCTTGAGGGATAGGTCAGATGGAATTTGGTATTTGCTATTCTGTCCTGAGGGCCAAATGCCTCTACCAGACCCTCCCTAGGCTATGGCTCTTTCCTGTAAAGGAAGTTAGACTTTCTAGCACTGGGTGTAGTCAGCCCAGACTCTGTGCTTGGGAAAATGCTAATAGCCCTTCAGCTTTAAAGAGAATGCTGTCTGGTCTTTTTTTACCGGAGAGAATTCCCTCAAGTTTCCCACTGACTGCAGCTTGTTGCTAGGACTCCTTCTGTGCAGTTCTGATGTGGCAGTTGCATATGCCAAGAACACACTCATGAAATATCTAATCAGTACAGCTAGTCAGTGGATAGGGGGGGCTGCTGTCACCCCTTTTAGCTTGGGGATGAACTTGTCCAAGAAACATAACCTGTTTATGCTGCAGTACATGGAATGTCATTTAACATAGCAGGGATTCTCAACCATTGGTACTAGTATCACCAGTGGTACTTCAGCCAACTGCTGGTGGTACTCAGACCACTGGAACCCCACTCCGATGCAGTGCTTTCAGCAGAGTTTTCACTCCCGAGAGGCTCCTGCCTTTGGCCAGCATCCGTGACAAAGGCCCTCCCACCTGCCCAGAGCCTCCTACCTGTGTTTTCTGGCCTCTGAAAACCTGGAAGTCATTGATGATGATGTCACCACCAGTCACTTCTGGTGGTACGCATCAGGAGAGTGGCGAGGTGGTACTCAGCCTGGAAGAAGTTGAGAACCCCTGACTTAGTGGTTATCTAGTAACACTGTACCTTTTTGCATTCAAGTAGTCTGCGTGTGCGTGTGCGTGTGCGTGTGCGTGTGCGTGTGCGTGTGCGTGTGCGTGTGCAGAAATTGATCAGCAGAGACTTACAGTTGTGGATTTACCTTCTAAGGGATCAGTCCCACATCAATTTGCCCACACTCTGCGGTCATTTGTCTGAGGCTCTGCTTCATGGCCATCCACCTATCTGAGGTACAACTGGTTGGGACAAGGGATGGGGCTTGCTTGGTGACAGCCATTCCCTGGGAGACCTGGCTGGCCCTGATGCTGCTGCTCTTAATCAGGCAGTGAAAAACTTGGTTTCATTTGGTTTGTTTCATCTCTTGTTCTTGGTTTACTCATTATGTATGTTGTTGCTCGCCCATTTTACTTTTTGATAAAGTTAGCTTTTAGTATTATATTAAATTCTGTAAGCTGTCTTGGTGGGCCCTTCACTGAGACCGAAAGGCAACATAGAAATCTTTTAAATATGTTGCTAAGAGAGGTGCCAGCATCCTTGCGGGGCTTAATCTCAGTACATAGTTTCAGTCTGCATGTCAGTTATGGTTATTGCATGGAGTTCTGTTTTCTAGTTGTGGGAGGAGGGAATTGGGATGGTTTTGTGGAGACCATTGTGTCACTTTATTTTTTCCACTTTATTTTTTCCCTTGCTTTGTACTTCCTATATACATCCCTTGTAGCTTTTCCGGTACTGTGGGGACACTAACAGAGTGTTCTGCAACTCTTATTACACTGTAACTTATGTGAACTTTAAAGCAGAAATGAGGGATCGGCGCACACTTTTCCTGAGAATCTTTCAGACTGCAGGTTGGGTGAACTGCATACTGTAATACGACTGTTCACCAGCAAAACTGGTGTGTTAAGAAGGAGCATTCTCGCCTAGCTTTTTAAGTGTAGAAAAGATGTAAGTTCTTTATGGTTATCAAAATAACCTCATAGATATTCTCAGCCTGTGTGTACAAAACGCCACATTTTTCAGAAGAAACATGAATGTGTGACTTCACTGTAGTGCTTGTCAGAGGTTGCATGGGAACTTAACAAAACTACTTTCCAGAGTTTATTTGGCTTATCGTTAATGTTGCAGACTAGATACAGGGGAAGCAATACTTTTAATTGTAACCCAATTTGGCAGTAGAATAGGATTCAAAATTAAATAAAGATGCAGTTGTGTTTGTATTGAAATACAACAGTTACTACCAGCTCAAGGAAAAAAAGCTGTATTTTCAGAATAGTGTGTACAACATAGCTGATTAGCCTGCTTGACCCACTTAACAACCGGGTTTGGGGGACATATTCCTGTCAAGTGGGGGACACCTGTACTGTTGGGCAACTTGGGTGGAAACTTGGGTGGAAAACAGGTATGTTGCAGTGGTGGTGGGTGGAAAGAAGGTGCTATCCTTCAAAACTTTGCCTCACAGGCACATCAAGTTAAGTGCAAATGGAAGAAAGAGAAGCTCATATCTTCCTTTGGTAACTGCCAAAGCCACCTTGAAAGGTGGATAAAAATGGTGCCGAAATAATGAGCAGATGGCATAAGTCACTGTCGAGCATAAGCCAAAGAGACTTTCCATCTTCCTCAGGGGGGATGTCTTTGAGCATGTTAGGCTCTTTATGGAAATGGTTTGCATCCTAACTACAAGGCTCTCTAACATATAAATGTGTGGTACATCTTGGGCTACTCATGCTTGGCACTCTTCCTTTTGTAACTCTTTCCTCTGTAACTGAGGTGGTCTCATTGGAAGAGGTTAGGGGAACAATAAATGTGTTTTGTCTGCTGCAAGACCCAGGCACATCTGTGTCAGTTAAGGGTGGAGTTTCGGCTTTATCTCTGAATTTCCTGGCAGTTGTCATTTAGGCCACACTTTTAATAGAACATATTTGCATGTGAATAGAGGCAAATATTCTAGGCTGCCATTCAGAGGTTTAAAGCAATGCAGCTTACTGGCCCATAGAGTGCTCTCCTTTTCCAGAGATGAACTTAATTTTCTTTGCATGAAAGAGATCTCCAGTTTAAATGACTTAATTGCATTGTAGCTGTGGGCTAAGCATATTGATAATGCAAATGTTGATGACATGTGAAGGGTCAAGAGATTTATATATATTTTTGATAATAAATTGCTTAAAATGATGTGGCAAAGAGCCAGAATATTTCAGTTTAATAATTGTCTATTAACTAACATGACACATGTTGTACAGTGTTTGTTAACCTCCAGGATACAGATTAAGGATCTGATGTAGCCACAGAAAGTGACATGCATACATGAATCTTAGGCATAATAGTGCAAAAACTGATGTTACAGTTAGAGTAATTTGTCTCAATATGTAAAACACTCTGTTGGTTACATTTGAAAGGTCTTATAGCAATGTCACAATGGAAATTGGGGGAGGTAAGCTCATAGCGGAATGTTAACACTAGTCATCCTGTAGATCTTTGACAGTTTAGCTAAGTTCCAGCTTGAATGAAGATAACAGAATCATAAATATACAGTTTTTCCTGAGTTGCTCAAGTGAAAACATGTCCCTGCTTTTCATACTGTGGTATGATATATCCCCAGAGTTTCCATTCTCCTTTTTCTCTTCAGATCAAAACTGTTGTATTTTCTGAAACACTTATGCATTTTATTGCCAGAAAACTGTCTCTTGGAATTTTTTCAAACAATACGAGTCAACATCTCTTAGCTTGCTATTCAGGGGCAAGCATCTGTTGTCTTTGTTCAAAGTCTTTGATTTTCAGTATGATATAGTAATGTAACAGTACTACAGTATATGAGGTTTAAGCTGTAAGCCTATTTGTAACTGTAGTGGTGTGTACATCTGTAACAGAAACAATAGAACATAAGAAGAACCCTGCTGGATCAGGCCAAAGGCCCATCTAGTACAACTTCCTGTGTCTCTCAGTGGCCCTACCAGATGCCTCAGGGAGCACAAAGTCCTATATCCTGTTGCCACCCCCTTGCATCTGGCATTAAGAGAGAGCCTATTACTAAGACCAGGAGGTTGCTTATACCCATCATGGCTTGTAACCTATGATGGACGTTTCCTACATAATTCTATCCAATCTCCTTTTAAAGGCACCCAGGCTAAGTGCTTACATCCTAAGTGCACCACATCCTGAGGCAAGGAGTTCCACAGATTAATTATACACTGGGTAAGAAATATTTTATTTTGCTCGTTCAAACTCTCTCGCCATTGAATTTTAGTGGATGTCCCCACTAATGTTGTGCAAGAGGGAAAAGCATCCCTCTCTCCATCCCATTCATAATTTTATATGTCTCAATCATGTCCCCCCTCAGATGCCTTTTTTCAAGACAGAACAGCCCCAAACGCCATAACCTTTCCTTATAAGGGAGGTGCCCCATCCCAATAATTGTGTCCCATCCCAATAATCACTTTGGTCACTCTCTTCTGCACCTTTCCCAGTACCGCTATATCCTTTTTGAGATGTGTCAACCGGAACTGGGCACAGTGCTCCAGATGTGGCCTTGCCATTGATTTGTACAATGGCACAGTAATATTGGTAGTTTTATTCTCAATCCCTTTTTTAATGACTCCAAGCATGGAATTGGCTTTCTTCACACTGGGTCGACACTGTCTTCAAGCTGTCCTCCAGCACCCCGAGATCTTTCTCCTGATCTGTTGCAGACAGATCAGAATCCATTAGTGTAAATGTGAAGTTTTGATTTCTTGCCCCAATGTGCATTACTTTACACTTAACTTACATTGAAACACATCTACCATTTTGCTGTCCATTCTCCCAGTTTAGAGAGATTCTTCTGGAGCGCTTCACAATCCGTCCTGGTCTTCACCAACCAGAAAAGTTTAGTGTCATCCCAAACATGGCCACCTTGCTGCTTGTCCCCAACTCCAGGTCATTTATGAACAAGTTGTGAAAAGCACTGGTCCAAAACCAGATCCTTGGGGCACACCGCTTTTCACCTCTCGCCATTGTGAAAATTGCCCATTGACTCCCACTCCCTGTTTCTTGGTCTTCAACCAGTTCCTAATCCATAAGAGGACCTGCCCTTTTATTCCCTGACAGTGGAGTTTTCTCAGGAGCCTTTGAGGGATTGTGTCAAATGCCTTCTGAAAATCCAAATATACAATATCAATGGGTTTGCCTGCATCCACATGCCTGTTCACCTTTTCAAAGAATTCTAACAGGTTTGTGAGGCCAGACTTCCCCTTGTGGAAGCCATGCTGATTCTCCCTCAGCAAAGCTTGTTCTGTATGTCTTAAGATTTTATCTTTGAGGCTTTCCACCATCTTACTTGGCACAGATTTCCCAGGTCTCCTCTCCTACCTTTTTTAAGGATTGGCATGACATTGGCTATCCTCCAATCCTCTGGCACAGTGGCCATTTTAAGGGACAAGTTGCATATTTTAGTCAAAAGATCAGCAACTTCATTCATTAGTTCAGTGTTTCCCAAACATTTTTGACCCATGGCTCCCTTGACCATCGGTAACCATTGGCCGCGGTTTCCCATTACATTATTTTGATGCCTGCCAATTGACATTGCACTGTTTTCCAAGAGGATTCTGTGGCACTCCGCGGCTCCCCTGGCTGGTTTCTGCAGCTTCCCTGGCTGGTTTCCACAGCTCCCCTGGGAGCCACACCTCCCAGTTTGGGAACTACTGCATTAGTTCCTTAAGTACTCTTGGATGGATGTCATCTGGGCCCAGTGACATGTTGATCTTTAATTTGTCAATTAGGTCTGAAATGTCTTCTCTCTTAGCTTCTATTGGACTATAAGTTGGAGCTGTTCGGGCAGGGCAGCGGTACCTGCCCCAAGTTCTTCTGCTGTGAAAACAGATGCAAAGAGCTCATTTAATTTCTCTGCAATCTCCAAGTCCCCTTTCATTGCCCCTTTCCCTTCCTCTCTATCCAGCAGGCCAATTGTTTCTCTGGCAGGTTTCCCACTTTTAACATATTTGAAGAAGCTTTTATTGTTACCTTTAATGTTGGTTGCCATACGCTCCTCAAAGTCTTTCTTGGCCTCCCGTATCATCTTTTTACATTTCTTTTGCCAGAGTTTATGTTCCTGTTTATTTTTCTCATTGACTTCCATTTATGGAAGGAATCTTCCTTGCCCTTAGTTAAATTATTCAAGTTGAAGAACATTTACAAGCACATGACCTCTAAAGTACAGGGTTATTCAAAAAGAATGGTGCAAACGTAAAGCTGATTTACTCTTAAATGAACTGATATACAACTGTCATGATATGAAAAGACAGAAAAAATGTCGAAGTTTCACATGCACACTACAAACGTTCGATGTGGGCACTTGTGTTGCTACAATGGGGCAAGGGGGGCAAATGCCCCGGGTGAAAGCCTTGGTCTCTTCGAGAGGAGACCATGGCTGTTTGCCCCATTGTAGCTACGCAAGTGCCCACATCGTAACATTTGTTTCAAAACTCCCCCCCCGGTGACAATTTTTTTAAAAACAGGGAAATCTATTTTAGGTTAGGACCAGGGCAGATCATGCTAAGATGTGGATTGATAGACTTACCATACGTCCCGGAATGCCCGGGACCCTCCCGGATTTCGGGATCAGGTCCTAGCATCCCGGGAGGTATGCCACGATCCCGGAATCTCACCGCCGCCATTTTGAAAATTAGGTAACTTACCTCGCGAGATCCAAGATGTCGGTGCACAAATCTCATGAGGGCATGATGCCTGGTTGAAGGTCTAAAAATATGGTAAGCCTAAATCCCTTATTAAAACTACAAGGGTAGAGGCAAAGATGCAGGGGGTGAGTTTTCATCTAAAAATAGATTGCTGACTGGAGTTGGAGGCTTTTCAGCGGACCAGATGAAAAGGGGTGTGTGTCTTGTATGTGAATCCTCAAAGTACGTCTTGTAAACTAAGCTCTGTTCAGAAAGTAAATACTTCCATCTCCCTAAAGTTCTTTGACTTCTGAAGGACATAACTATTGGATTTCTGAGAATCCCCTAGGGTTTGTTTCATTTTATAATATTGCCTGAGGCTTTCTGCTGTATCCTGTTGGATTGACCTCCTTTTCAACCCTGTAATGGCAGCTGCGCTACAAAGCTAGTTTCTCTCCAGTCTCCTTAAGGGGTTGTCTTACTTTGAACTGTGACCTTTTTGTGTCCTACCAGGACAGCAGGACCCTCCCTATGGTATGTGGCCAGCAATCTTTCTTCCATGCCTATTTTGTTCCAAGGCATTGAACAAATGGAAAGTTTCAAATGATGGCATTTTTATTGTTTTGGTTTTAAATCAGTGAATAGTGCTGCATCATCATGTTGCTATCAGGGAAAAATAGCATTCCTCTTCTGAAAAGCTTATATCAACTCTTCAGAGTGCCTTCTTAATCTAATGCAAGGAAAAATTGTATTTGCATACAGAGTTCCTTGCTGCACAAGTTTGCTGCTTTATACTGGTTAACAAACGTTTGACATGTCTGAACTGTTTCAGCTGTTCCTGATGATAAGCAAATTGAAGTTTTTTTATTCTCAAAAGCCTTGAGAGTAATTGCTGGTAATAGTGCACTGAAGGCACATGGTCTATATAGTGGTATATTGATGTTATATTTTTATCCTACTTCCTGGCCAAATACGACCCCTAAAGCAGATTACCATTGTGATAGTGTGTATTTATATAAAAAGAACTTCCTTGCAGAAAGCCTCACTTAACATCATCCAAACAGTGAGATAGAGGTAGCAGCTTATAAAATTCCATAGTCTGTTTCAAAAGCAGTGGGATACAGATAACATGAAGGTAAAAGCCTTCAAACAAAAATGTCTTCAAGTTTGTGCTAAACAGGCATGGAACTGGCTAGCTCAGCCTCCCTAAGGAGCAAGTTCATGGCAGCAACCTTGTGGAATGTCCCCCATGGGGCCGTAGCACCTCAGATGGCAAGTGTACACATAGCAGGGGCCCCTCCAGCAAACCTTGAGTCCCAGCGTTTGTGTATGGTAGGACGTCTTCGTTGGGTATTCAGGATCTTCTAGATTGTTAGGGCGATAAAGGTTAAAATAACACTTCAAGTAGTTGTAGAGTCTTAACAGTGCAGTTCTGTGATAAACAGGTGCTTATATGTTCTCAGTAGCTGGTGCCAGTTGGCAGAGATTTGCTATATCATATGAGCTGCATATGTGTGCTGAGCATTCTACAGAAGCAGCCACACACAAAACGTGTTTCTGTAGTCCATTCTAGAGCAGTTGCTCACAGAACATACATGGAAGTGACCTGATGGTAGGCAGGTGCAGAAATTCAGCAGTGTCTGGAGCACTGGATGGGTAGCCATCAGAGAATCTCTTCTCCCCTCCCCCCGCCCCATTTCTTCTGGATCATTCTTGCCATTTTTCTCAATTGCCATCCCTATCCAAAGGACTGTATAAAATAACATCAAAATCTAGTCAAACAAGGAATAACGTCATGTACTCGATATAGTTTTTGAAGAGATCAAGCACATTAATCTTAGTTTATTTAGATGTTTTCTATACTGCCTTTCCCCAGGCTAAAAGCCCTGTGGTGCTCAAGGTGGTTTATAACAAGGTTAAAAATACATAATAAAACATACATAAAACAAAATCACAGTGGCCAAAAACATCAGATTAAAATGTAAGACCATCAGGCAAATATCTGATAAAAAGTCAGATTAAAAAGTCCAGCAGGTCCACCCAATGTCCTCAGCTGTCAAACTTTCCTCAGTCAAGGGGGGGGGGCACATAAAGAAGAGCCCCCTCTGAAGATCTCAGAGGACAAGCCAGTATATATAGGAGAAAGTGGTCCTTCAGATATCCAGACAAGGTCTTTAAAGGTTAAAACCAGCACCTTGAATTGGTCCCGAAAATGAACCGGCAGCCAATGTAGTCACCAGAGCAAGTCAGTTGCCAAATGTACAGTAAAAGTTTCATTTTTCATAGCAGAACCAATCCAATCTATCTCCCAGATAATCAAGTTTGTTTTCTAGGAATTCTAAAGGCTGGAGAGATTTACAGGCTAATTGGTTGCCTTGAACAGTATTTCAAGCGAATTATTACACAAGACAAATGTAGCTAAGATTATGGTTCTAGTCTCCAAACAGCTCATAAGAACTCACCCAGCAGAAGTTTTAGATGTAGCCAGCAACCATGAAATGGTGATATTGGGGGATTCCTGGTGGTTCTTTAATATCATGGGTGGCATGCTGATTAGAGCTTCTGTCAGAAGTTACGGTACCTCTGCAAATTGAAGCTTCCTCTGTGAATGGCAAAAGCATTCTGCTTGCAGAAGGACCTCTTCCACAAGTGGAATGCTCCTTGCATTCACAGAGGAAGCTTCCATTTGTGCTGGAAACACCTGGTGGTGGAAGTGCTAGTTGGGATGGATACCATTTTGATCTACTGTAGCCTTACCATTGCATATTGTTTCCATGGTTTGATATTTGCTTCTTGCCAACAAAGCAAAGTATTTACTAACAATGTGTGCTTTTGTTGAAACCATGACTGGCACTCATTTTTTCATATAGTGGTTCTTACTGAATAGCAAGGCTCATTACCATAGAAATGATTGTGTACAGCACCTAATGCATATTAAACTGCCTGACTGCAGGCTCAATCTTAAAGAAAAAAAAACCAAAAACATGAAACAAAAGAAGAGAATTGGAGGGAAGTGGGCTCTTCAAAAATAAGTGATCAGTGAACTGATTGTACAATGAGAGAGTTGCTTTATGGTCAAGAACTCTCATATCAAATCCAAGCAACAACGGGGCTTGCGAATCCTGAAGCCCTTAATGGCTCTTGGCCATAGAACATGGGATCCAAAGATCATGAAACCTTTTTGTAGTGTATACAAAAGCTAATAGCATGCTTGCTAGCAGAACCACAAAGTTTAGTTCTGTTTCTAGGTTTCGAATCTAGGTTAATAAAGTTGCTTTATAGAGGGTGATCTTAAATTGGTAGCAGAGAAATGTGTTTACTGTAATTTTAAAATATAGTAACGGGTTACTTTTAATATTTGGTGTCTTTAATTTTTGTTACTTTAAATGTGTAATCGTATTTTTTTATAAATGGAAATGATACAGTACTTAACAACTCAAATACTTGCATTAGTACTTAACTTACAACAGCTAGGTTTTGAAGAAAGTAATCAACATATTCCAAGAAATGCATGTTGCGTCATTTCTCTGAAACTAGCCAATGACAGCCTTTCCAGCCACAGGTGTGTTATGCACTTATAGTGTTATAGTAGCACTTATAGCGTTATGGATTAGGTGGTGTTTTGCAAACATGAGATGGGTATGTAACAGAACTTAATTTTTGCGAGTTTCATCTCCTGCTTATGGCAGTAGGTAGGTTCTTTCCATACTTCAGGTGCCAGCGTGGCATGAACAGTGCTGAGAAGCAACAATGGTTCTTACTGAATAGCAAGGCTATTGCTATAGCAAGCCTATGCACAAGGCTTCTCTAACGGAATAAGTCCCTGGGCCTCTTGAAGCAAGAGAGAGAACTCTGAGTGCATGCCATTCCAGTGGATTTAAATGTGAAATGTCCATTTCAGTGGACATTTCAGGGCAAATACCTTGGGGACTGACATACAATATCCTATTTATATGACTTAAGTTGTACTTGAGTTTGCTTTTTAATCTATTCTATTTTATTCCTTCTTTTTAGGACGTTAACAGATCACCCAGCCTTGCAAAGTCATATATTCGCCCAAGAATAACGCGGATCTGTCTCAGGGACTTGATATTTTGTATGGAACAAGAAAAGAGTATGAAATATTCTCTAGCTTTGTACCAGGCTCTTCTGAAGTAGTGATTAGACTTTTTCATTCCAGCTTACTATTTGTTGCCAAAGAACTCTTGCTTACACTCTCCTCAAATATGTTTTGGAAGATGATCCACTGCAAAGAGAAACATTGTTTACAGTTCCGAACTTCTAATCATTGCCTGTACAGGTTTTAAAAGGGGGTGACGTAGACTAGTTGGGTCAGGTAATCATTGGAGGCAGGGCGTTGAATGCCTGCTAAATTCCATACGTTGCTTGTCAGTATTTGGTCTGCACTATTACTCCACGAACACTGTGCCTTCTAATGCTGTACTTAGGGGAGGAGGGCATGGAGAATGTATTTAATCACAAACTAGCAGACAGTTTAGAGTGTGTCTTACCTTGATTTAACCTCCTAGATGTCCTAGCTTCAGAGCTTGATGCCACAGCTAGCTGGATGAGAAACCATTTGGAAGGAAGGCAACAAAAGTGCCAGTGTGAGATCTATACTGCCTCCAAAGGAAGATGAGGGAAGAATAACTTGTATTCCCAACACTACTAGACAGATTTGCAAGCAAGCTGGATCTAGTAAGCATTGGGGTGAGCAATCTTTGAAAATAGAATTGCTTAATGTAGACACTCATGGAAACGTTGGCAGACGGCTGAGTTTTCAATATAAAAGTGACTTAAGATAGATTCAACTTCTGCATCTGTCTATGGATCTTAAAACAGGGAGTCAACCTTGAGGAACAAGTAAAGTGAAACACTTCCTACTTTATGTAAATTGTAGGTTTATTTGGCTTCCTCCTTCCTACAGTACAGGAGCCAGAAGAACAATGATCATCAGGGACTCGATAACTTTATCTTAGGTTGGTGATTTGAACATGTCTCTAAAATTTGCCCCTGCAGAAAAAGAATCTGCAGCGGCATTTGTGGGGAAGAGCACAAAACTGTCTGGGGAACAGAAGTAATGAACAGAAGTAACTATTCGGAACAGAATAGTTCTGCAGTGGATTTCAAAGTTGCCATGGATCACTTGCAATGAAGTTGGTTGTAGAGAGCAACATGTGGTTATTTTTTGCACTTTTCTACAAATTCTTCCCCAACCTGTAAGTTTGACACACAAACTGCATAACCTGGCTGCCTGGTCAAATGCATAGGGAAGGCAGCAGCTGAATGCTTTCATGATTAAAGTCCTCATTTTCAAAACCAAAAACAGTCAGCCAACTAATGAAGGCCTTTAAGGCATTTTGTATGCTACTCAAGAACACAAAGGGTGTGGATAGGTGGGGGAAGAGCCATCTAACTTCCTGAGATCAGGACCCCTGCAGTATGTTGGGAGGTTTCTGAGTAATGGGTTCTTAGTTGGGAAAACTGTGAACCAAGTTAACTAAACCAATGCTGTAAATTATTTATATGTGAAGATGTATACTGTATAAATATATATAGCAGTACTCTTGACTATGAAACAGTAAGTAGAAAGATATTGATTGCATCAGGCAGCAATGTTTTTGTATAAGAACACTTACCTTTACTTTTTATGTAAAGAACATTTTCCTGTTTGTGTATTCAGTCTTACTGACAGATGTTTAAGATTATTTTAAATACTGCTTTAAAGTAACTATTTTATTAAAATAAGATTATTTACTCCATTTCACATAAGAAATTGTGTTGTGACATCAAACTGGTCATCAAGTCCATGGTTCTGATACATTAGGTTTTTATGTCCTTGACACATTTGCACACAAGTCTTCAGAATGTCCCTGGATGTCTGAGTACTCTTACCAGTTAAGAACATAAGAAGAGCCCTGCTGGATCAGGCCAAAAGCCCATCTAGTCCAGCTTCCTGTGTCACACAGTGGCCCCACCAGATGCCTCAGGGAGCACACAAGACAACAAGATACCTGTGTCCAAGGCACACACAGTGTGCCACAGTTAAGGCACACACAGCCTGACTTGCGTCAAAGGAAAAACAGGCTCGTGGGTTAACTTGAAACTGATTATTAATGTTGCTCTGGCCAAATCATTATCCCATTGCAAGTAAGCTTGTAATTCCCCAACTCTGCTGCTGTACCATGTGAAAGTTGTCCCCCATGAACCCAAAGTACCCATTGATAGAGGGCACTGCCTCCTCCTGCTCTGGCCTTCTTTCCTTCTAATCAGCCTCTACCTTGGGTGTACAATTCCTTCTGTAGAGATGCAGCAGGGTAACTGAATGGTCCAATCATTCCTGGTGCAGCACAGTTTACTTCTCCCAGTGACTCGTGAAGGGGGACTACTGAGGGCAGGTAGTCCTTACTCTTACTTGCACTCAACAGTAGTAAACCACTCTCACGTGAAAAGTGTGCTTCTGATTTTCATTCAGAAAAACACCATTTGCCTATCAGAAAATTGGGAAACACTAAGGGTAAGCATAGGCAGTTAGAACAGTGTTTCCCCAAAGTTTTCGACCTGCAGCTCCCTTGACCATTGGCGACCATTGGTTGCGGTTCCCCATTACATTATGTTGATGCCTGTCAATTGGCATTGCACTATTTCCTGAGAGAATTTCGTGGCACTCCACGGCTCCCCTAGCTGGTTTCCATGGCTCCCCTGACTGATTTCCACAGCTCCCCTGAGAGTCACGCCTCCCAGTTTGGGAACCACTGAGTTAGAGTGTCGGTTGGACCTTGGGGAAACCAGTTCTTTCCACTGATATGAATTGCATTTGGGCTTGGCCCAACATCTTTCATGGTGGTAATATTCTTCACTATAAACACTTAATTATGGGCCTGAGTGATGACTAGAGGCTGATGTTCAGATAGGGCCAACCAGTTTGTTATGCCTTGATTGCTGCAATTTAAGGTGGCAACTTGCATCTAGTGCAGAGACTATAATGCTTTGGAGATTTTGGGACAATTATTCCAAGCAAACTGCTTTTTATGTAAAGGTTATCATGTAGCTTGTTTCATTTCACTAGTTGCTACAACACCTTCATATGTTTTGGGATCTCACAATTTGTGTGTTGTCTTAAGCAACAGCTACCGAGATATTCTTTGAGTGAAACCTGCTTGACAACTTCCATTGTGTTCGGCTGTCATGTCTAGATTTGCACCTACCAATGACTAACTTCCCATCTAAACGTAGTGAAAGCCAGGTGGATGAACCTGGAGCTCCTTTGCATGAGTACAGACTTGG